>SJYW01033347.1:142088-167368 GCA_006410735.1 Raphicerus campestris
CTTGCTATGTTCCAGACACTTTGCTACAAGCTTTACTTGGATATTTTGTGGTTGGCATAATTTATCTATTACTATGAAAAGTAAACATGTTATCCAAAACAAAAATAAAAATGTAATGAGAAGAATGGCAGTGTTTTATACTCTTGCAAATTTGTTTCCTTCCCAGGTTTATTGAAATATAATTGACATATAAGTTTGTGTAAGTTGAAGGTGTACAATGTGATGATTTGATATATGTGTGTATGGTGAAGTGATTGCCGCAAGAGGGTCATCAACACATACATTACTTCACATAGTTACCTATTGTTTATTTTTTGTGATGAGACCTTTTAGCAGCTTTGAAGGATACAATACAGTATTGGTAACTATAGTCACCATAGTTTGTATTAGATCCTCAGAATTTATCTTATACCTGGAAGTTTGTACCCCTTGACTGTAATGCATTCATCTCTACTGCCCCCACTCCTGCCCCCAGTAATCTAATTTCTGTTTCTACTAGTTTGGGTCTTGGGTTTATTTTTTTTTAAGATTTTTTATTATAAGTAAGATCATACAGGGTGTTTTCTCTGTCTGACTTATTTCACTTAGCATAATGCCCTCAAGGTTCATGTTGTTGCAAACTGCAGGATTTCCTTCTTTCTCATGGTTGAATGATATTCCAGTGTGTTTGTACACACACATGCATACTGCATTTTCTTCATTCATTCACCCATTTACAGACACAAAGGTTATTTATAAGTCTTGGCTGTTGTAAGTAAAACTCCAGTGGACGTAAGGATGCAGATCTCTCTTCAGGATATTTCCTTTAGTGTATACTTAGAAGTGGAATTGTTGGGTTATATGGTAGTTCTATTTTTTCATCCTTTCTGGAAACTCTATACTGTTTCCCACGGCAGCTGTATCAATTTACATTCCCCCTAGTATTGTCTGTGCAAGTTAGGGAGCAAATTTGAACTTCCACTCAAATGTTGAGCTTAGCCTCCAGTTCTGCCCTCTGGGAAGTGTGGGCCACAAGTGCCCGGGAGCTGTGGAACACACCCTAAGGGCCACTTGAGCAGGGAGCCAAGCCAGCAACCATGCCCTGCTGTTGAGCATAGTCTCTAGCCTCGTATAACCAGGGACCAGGAGCAACCTCAGAGCCCAGCCTACAGTACCACCCAGCCACGCAGCCCCTTCCACCAGCCCACCCAGCAGCAGAGCCCAGCACGTGGCCTTCTTATTTGTTGGACACAGTCTGCAGCCTTGCCCAGGTGAGGAGTCCAGCCAGTGACCCCGTCTAACCAGGGAGCATAATCTGCAGTTCCACCCAGCTCTGGTGTCTGGACAGCCACTCTCTCTGGCTGAGGAGCCCAGCCATGGCACCCCCTCTGTGACCTCAGAGCAAGGGGAATAGCCATGTCTGACTAGAGACCTCAACAGCCAGCTGAAGTAAAGAATTCTAACTAGCATCATAAAAATGTGAGTGTAGGGTTTCTCTGGAGGCTCAGTGGTAAGTAATCCACCTGTAATGCAAGAAACCTAGGTTTGATCCCTGATCTGGAAAGATTCCACATGCCGGTGGAACTAAGCCCATGTGTGTGTGTGTGTATGCATGATCAGTTGTGTCAGACTCTGTGCCACTATAGAGCCTGTAATCTAGAGCCTAGGAATTGCAGCTACTGAGTCCACGTGCCTTAGAGCCCGTGCTCCACAAGAGACGCCATGGCAAAGAGAAGCCTGTGTACTGCAACTGGAGAATAACTCATGCTCACTGCAACTAGAGAAAAGCCCTGCAATGAAGACCCAGCACAGCCAAAAATAAATAATAAATAGATAGATAAAATCTGAAAAAGGTGTATGTGTAAAGGTCTTCGGTAAAGATAAATATATAAAGTCGGATTTTCTGATATTGTAATAGTAGCATGTAAAACACAGCTCTAGTTTAAAAGTTAAAAAAAAATGTGTTAAAATAGCCATCACTACAATAATGTATTATTGGATACAAATATAAAAAGGTGTAAATTATAACATCAATAACCTAAAATGTGAGGGATGGGTGTAAGGAGGGGGGCTTCTCAGGTGGCACTAGTGGTAAAACCCTGCCTGCCAATACAGAAGGCATAAGAGATGAGAGTTCGATTCCTGGGTTGGGAAGATCCCCTGGAGAAGGAAATGGCAACGTGCCCCAGTATTCTTGCCTGGAGAATCCTATGGACAGAAGAGCTTGGCAGGTTATAGTCCACAGAGTCACAAACAGTCAAACATGACTGAAGTGATTTTGTACATGTGCACGCATGGGAGTGAGGAGGAGTAAAAGTTTCTGAGTGCCACTAAAGTTATTATCAGTTTAAAATAGGATATTGGGAGATATTTTATGTAAGTTTCATAGAGATCACAGAAAAATCCTTGTGGTAGATACACAAAAAATTATGATAAAGAAATCGGAGCATACAGCCACAGAAAGTCATCAACTCTAAAAGGAAGACAGCAAGAAAAGCAGCAAAGAACAAGAATGTACGAAACTGTCAGAAAACAGTTAACAAAATGGCAGTAGTAAATCCTTACCTATCCATAGTGTAAGCATAAATGAATTAAGTTCTCCAAACTTGAAAATTTCTTAATGTCTGGCTTAAACTCAGCTGGTTCTATCAATAATATCAACATGTGCATTGCAATATATAATATATTGTTTTTGGTTGAAGTCAATCCACTTGTCATGTACTGGGCTCTATGCTGAACAACAGAAATATGACAATGAACAAAACAAATGTGATCCCTCTATTTGTAGAGTCTACAGCCTATGGAAGGGTATCGTCTGTCAACCATGATTGCACAAGTAGCTTCTTAACTGCTCCTGCAACAGCAGCTATAAACCAGGAGCAGAGGATGCTGTGAGAGTGCCTGACCAGGGAGCCTGATCTAGGCTGAGGAATATGGGATTAGGTGTTTTGAAAATACAACCATATTATAGACTTAAGGGGAAAAAAAGAAAGATATGCTTTCATATCTTCGTTTTAAATGTTCATTTTTAAAAATAAAATTCATTATTAGAAAATTCACATTGAAGCAATCAGATAGACAGATGGAAACTCTGCATTCAAAGCACATTCATGTCTTTCTATCAGCTAGCAATTAGACATGTGAAAGCATATTCTTAAACCATAATGTGTCAAAGATTTGCAGTTTTTAAAGCAATACTGTCAAGCTGCAAAACTTATGAAATTATCCACTTTTTTATTACTGTCTTTGATTTATATGTCCCCAGAAGTGAGGCTTGGAATTCTTCCCATTTGGTTATTGCAGTCACAGGAGAAAATTGAAATAACATTTTTTTAAGTCTTCTTAAAATTGTATTTAGAGTCTTTAAGGGAATCAAATTTTATTAACTTATTCTCTTTGGGGTACCAAATATCCTGCTGTCTTAGTAGTAATAGCATCAATAAAAAGGGCATTTCAGAATCTGGAAACATCTAATCAACTCTTCTTCTGAATTTTGAACAAGGAGCCAGAGATAAATGAACAGTCCTATAAAGTTAGACCAGTAAGTTCAACACAAGTGTTGAAGTGTTAGTCATTCAGTCATGTCCAACTCTGCTGCCCCATGGACTGTAGCCTGCCAGGCTCCTCTGTCCATGGAATTCTGCAGGCAAAAGTACTGGAGTGGGTAGCCATTCCCTTCTCTAGGGTATCTTCCCAACCCAGGGACTGAACCAGGCTCTCCCACATTGCAGGCAGATTCTTTATCATCTGAGCCACCAGGGAAAGTGAAGTCACTCAGTTGTGTCCGACTCTGTGATCCCATGCCCATGGGATTCTCCAGGCAAGAATACTGCAGTGGGTTGCCATTCCCTTCTCCAGGGGATCTTCCCAACACAGGGACTGAACCCAGGTCTCCCACACTGCAGGCAGACTCTTTACTGTCTGAGTGCCCAGGGAAGCCCAAAGCAAACTAGGGGGATTAAACTGCTGCTGCTACCTCCTTTCTCAAATCCAGACCAGGAGGCTACCTACAGCATCTCAGAGCATCACTATAACCCGCATGACCACAAGCAAGATCCCAGTCTGCCCCTGTGGGGCAGAGCAGAAGCAGAGCAGATGAGGAAGGCCTGACGACAGGCATATCCCCGAAAGCCAAGTGGAACCTGAGTGAAGCAGACCCTGTGATTCTTGGTCCACTTTTCACCAATGAGGATTTGCTCTTCTGTACCCTCCTCCTTCTCCTTTGCCTCTCCCTTCTTCCATGGAAAGAAGCTAGTGGAAGAGAGAAAGCACTAAGGAAAGAACCTGGAAAAAGGGAGAAAATTGCTCATTCCAAGTAGAATAAATAGTATTCAAGATCAGGAATAAATAGCTTCTCTTCTTTATTATCTTCATAGTTTCCTTCTGCTGTCTTTATTGCTACTAGAAACAGCGGCACAAAAGATACTCTGCTAAGAACCTCCTCTTCTCTCCTGTCCTTCCTACCTGTAGCCAACCCATTAACTGCAGCTTGAAAAACTGACATACTCATAAGAAATCTAGACTTCCTATCTTCTCCAAAATCTATCTTAGAGATGATTTAATTTTAAGCCAGTTGGGGAAGAATGCTGTTACCTAAAAGAGAAGATTTAGTTTTAAAAATAATGAGCTTTCACTATAAGTAAGGTGAAAAGGCAGCCATCAGAATGGGAGAAGATAACAGTAAACAAAACAACCGGCAAAGAATTAATCTCCAAAATATACAAGCAGCTCATGCCACTCAATACCAGAAAAAAAATGACCCAATCAAAAAGTGGGCCAAAGAACTAAACAGACATTTCTCCGAAAACATACAGATGGCTAACAAACACATGAAAAGATGCCCAACATCACTCATTACTAGAGAAATGCAAATCAAAACCACAATGAGGTACCATCTCAGGCTGGTCAGAATGGCTGCCATCAAAAAGCCTACAAACAATAAATGCTGGAGAGGGTGTGGAGAAAAGGGAACCCTCTTACACTGTTGGTGGGAATGCAAACTCGTACAGCCACTATGGAGAGCAGTGTGGAAATTCCTTAAAAAACTGTAAATAGAACTGCCATATGACCCAGCAATCCCACTGCTGGGCATACACTCCAAGGAAATCAGAATTGAAAGAGACACATATACCCCAAAATGTTCATTACAGCACTGTTTGCCATAGCTAGGACATAGAAGCAACCTAGATATCCATTGGCAGACAAATGTACAAGGAAGCTGTGGTACATAAACACAGTGGAATATTACTCAGTTACAAAAAGGGACACATTTGAATCAATTCTAATGAGGTGGATGAACCTGGAGCCTATTATACAGAGTGAAGTAAGTCAGAAAGAGAAAGACAAATACTGTTTATCAACACACATATAGGGAATTTAGAAAGACGGCACCATCGATCCTACATGCAGTGCAGCAAAGGAGACACAGATGTAAAGAAGAGACTTTTGTACTCGGTGGGAGAAGGCAAGGGTGGGGTGGTTTGAGAGAACAGCATTGAAACGTGTACATCCCATATGTAAAACAGATGACCAGTGCAAGTTCCATCCCTGAAGTAGGGCACCCAAAGCCAGTGCTCTGGGACAACCAGAGGGATGAGGTGGGAAGGAGGAGGGAGGGGTTTCAGGATGGGGTTATACATGTACACCCAAGGCCAATTCATGTCTATGAATGGCAAAAAACTGCCACAATATTGTAAAGTAATTAGCTTCCAATTAAAATAAATGATTTTAAAAAACCAAAACTAACCAAGGTGGGGGTGGGGGAATGAGGTATCATTGTGATACGTGGTAAAAACCTTTATAATCTGAGACCCACTTCTCCCCCAACACACTCCCCAAACTGATCTAACCTTTGATGAGTTAACTTTCTGAAACACAGTTTCACCCATATAATTGGTGTGAAGGATGGTTAAAATAATATTAACTCAAATCGTTTTAAATAATCTAACGAGAGAATATGTACACAGACAGTATTTAAATAAATCACTATCCAAATAAATATTCAATTATTTCTTATTGATTAGAACTTTATCTGAAGGTCTGTAAAAGTTATAATGTTCCCATTGACGGCATATAGAAGGCACTTTATTCGGTTTTTTAGAATGTTCAGTACCCAGGGATTGAACCCTGGTCTCCCACATTGCGGACAGATTCTTTACCATCTGAGCCGCCAGGGAAGCCCTTTTGGGGGATAGTGTAGTCCAAAGAGTATGCCTTTTATGTATTAATATTAAGTGGTGTGTATAATTTTAAAACTCCCTTGGGAGTAGGATTCTTTATACCATCTATTTATGTGAATAGACACTTTTAGTGCTTTATTTATAAGATGCCCAATTAAAACCTGGTTCCTAATAATTCAGCCTTGACATCAGAACTGGAAATGCATGAGTAGTCTATGTACTTGCCATTTAATATTTACCTAAATTACTAATAGCTCTCTGAACTCAGGGCTGTTCACTATCTGACAATGATTTTTATTATACTCCATATATTACTGCAGGTAAGGCATATATTTTACAAAGTAAACAAACAAACAAAAAACTCAACTCTGAAGTTCTAAGATAATTACTCTATTAAGTGTTTTAGTTTCTAAACAAAAGACAAATTTTGTAGCTTAAACTACCACATAATTGTACTCATCTCACACATTAGCAAAGTAATGCTCAAAATTCTCCAAGCCAGGCTTCAGCAGTATGTGAACTGAATTTCCAGATGTTCAAGCTGGATTTAGAAAAGGCTGAGGAACCAGAGATCAAATTGCCAATATCGTTGAATCATCAAAAAAGCAAGCGAGTTCCAGAAAAACATCTACTTCTGCTTTATTGACTATGACAAAACCTTTGACTGTGTGGATCTCAACAAACAATAGAAAATTCTGAAAGAGATGGCAATTCCAGACCACCTTACCTGCTTCCTGAAGAATCTGATGCAGGTCAAGAAGAAACTGTTAGAAATGGACATGGAACAATGGACTGGCTCCAAATTGGGAAAGGAGTATGTCAAGGCTGAATACTGTCACCCTGCTTATTTAACCTATGTGCAGAGTACATCATGAGAAATGCCAGGCTGGATAAAGCACAAGCTGGAATCAAGATTGCCAGGAGAAATACTAATAACCTCAGATACACAGATGACACCACCCTTATGGCAGAAAGCGAAAGGGAACTGAAGAGCTTCTTGATGAAAGTGAATGAACAGAGTGAAAAAGCTGGCTTAAAACTCAACATTCAAAAAAACAAAGATCATGGAATCCAGTTCATCACTTCATGGCAAATAGATGGGGAAACAATGGAAACAGTGACAGACTTTATTTTCTTGGGCTCCAAAATCACTGCAGATGGTGGATGCAGCCAAAGATGCTTGCTCCTTGGAAGAAAAGCTATGACCAACCTAGACAGCTTATCAAAAAGCGGAGACGTTACTTTACTGACAAAGGTCCGTCTAGTCAAAGTTACAGTTTTTTAGTACTCAAGTATGGATGTGAGAGTTGGACTGTGAAGAGAGCTGAGCATCGAAGAATTGATGCTTTTGAACTGTGGTGTTGGAGAAGACTCTAGAGAGTCCCTTGGACTGCAAGAAGAGCCAACCAGTCCATCCTAAATGAAATTAGTCTTGAATATTCATTGGAAGGACTGAGACTGAAGCTGAATCTCCAATACTTTGGACGCATGATGTAAAGAACTGACTCATTGGAAAAGACCCTGATGCTGAGAAAGTGAAGGCAGGAGGAGAAGGGGAAGATAGAGGATGAGATGCTTGGATGGTATCACCGACTCAATGGACACGAGTTTGAGCAAGCTCTGGGAGTTGGTGATAGACAGGGAGGCCTGGTGTGCTACAGTCCATAGGGTCACAAAGGGTTGGACATGACTGAGCGACTGGACTGAATTGAACTGAATTATTTCAGACTTCATTTGTCGTGCGTTTTACATTTTTTTAATACAACATATGACTTTAATACACTGCCAGTGTGTTGCCACTTTTAGGAGTGTGCTCTATGTTCCTTCCCCCCTCTTCTCCTTTCCCCTCCCTTCCATCCTTCCTCCCTTCTCTTTCTTTTTCCTAACTTTCTTGCCTCTTCCTTTGAATTTTAGGCCACACATTTTCCTCAAACAAACATTTACAACAATATGTTAAATATATAAAATAATAGCAAAAAATGAATAATGAACCTATGAAGAAACATAAGTCAGTATAGGCCTAGGAGGGGAAAAGAGAACGTATTTCTCCATTTTGCCTGAAATAAATGCTCCATTTTTGTTTTTTTGTTTTTTATGGAGATTAGTGAATCTATTCATATATGACCATATAATGAATCCATCCTCAGGAAGGCAAAAACATACTCATTTTTCAGTTTTAAGTATTAATTTGTAGACACCCATATACCACTTATTCATCTGCCATATATCTATATAGGTTAAGTAAAATTGCTCCTAGTCAAAAAAAAAAAAAAAAATAGACATTACTGGTTTACCAGGTGAAGGATATGTTAGGATATCTTTTGAAGCTGTATTGGTAGGGGAATTCTGCTGTCGTATCTACTCCGAAAATACTTTTATCTTAGTTACCAAGATAGTTTCATTTCAGCATGCATGTGTGTGCATGCTCAGTGGTGTCCAGCTCTTTATGACCCATAGACTGTACCTGCCAGGCTCCTCTGTCCATGGAGTTTTCCAGGCAAGTATACTGGAGTGGGTTGCCATTTCCTTCTCCATAATTTCAGTATATGTAGCACCAATTAGTGCATTCAATATTGTTACACAGCTTTGAAATGCCCTTTCACTTGCTCTTCCATTCCCATAAATAGAGGTAGATGTTTCCAGATTTTGGTGTGCAACACAGCTGTAGTGGGCAACCTCACAAATAACTGGATATTTTGGCCCATAACTTATCTTTTGTGATCACTGTTATGCTCCTAACAGAAGTCATAATTTGGGGAATATCTCTACCAAATTCTTTGTTTTTGTTTTTTTGGTTTAACATATTTTATAAAGCTGTTAGTAATATTAAGTCTAACTCTCATATGTGTTTGTGAAAGAAATTTGTTCATAGGTGTTAAAAAAATCTCATTAAAAAAAAATCTCATTTACTGGTAAATGTTACAGTGGAGTAGCATGATATGTTTATGTAAGTTAAATTCAATTATATGTATGTAGAAGGCAGAGAGAAATCAGTTGATTTTGTCCCCTGTCCACAGGGTGAATTTTTGTCTCTGAGTGAGTATGAAATGGAAGACAAGAATCTGCTGTCCACACTCACACCTGAGTGTGAGCATCTTACTGTGGTAAGTGTAATTCTCATTTTTAAACACACAGTAAATAGGATTTTTTCCTGCAGCATGGTCTCTAAATACCGTACATGCAAGCCAGCTGCCATCTGGTGATTTACCAAAGAAAACAGAATTCTAGTCTAAGACTGGAGAAAAAATTGTCTTGGCTTTAACTAATTCCTGCATGAGATGCTACTGTGGTGTGACTCCATCATTAGTAGGTGGAATCATAGCTTAGTATTATCAACAATTTTTAATGCAAATTAGGAGAAAAAAATTATAGTATGAGTAGGCAAAAGAACCTTGCTATTTCTAAAATGCTGGTAAATATTTTGGTTGCCATATTATGATTAAAGTAAGATGGGCTCGTAAAGAGTCGGACACAACTGAGCGACTGAACTGACTGACTGACTGACTGACTGAATACATTTATTAAACTGAGACCAGACTCTAGTGCAAATCTGGGTTTACTGGAATCTAAATCAAGAAAGCCATGGATTTACTTAGTAAAAGTGCTAAAAATGAGTGAACAGTTATTTAATGCTATGGCTACTTGTGGAAACTGAATTTGAAGTTAATAAAAACAATACTATATGATTGGACAGAGTAAAGAACCATCTAAATTTTTCTTCTTTTTTTCTCTTTTGTGTTTTCTTACTGTTATTTTATATTGGCATGTAAGTATAAAGATTTAGCTTGCATGTCATAAACTGAGAAAAAAAAAATTACTATTTTTTAACCTCCCCCCTGGCTGGATGGCAGCATGGACTCAACAGACATGAGTTTGGGTGAACTCCAGGAGTTGGTGATGGACAGGAAGGCCTGGCCTGCTGCGGTTNTTGGCATGTAAGTATAAAGATTTAGCTTGCATGTCATAAACTGAGAAAAAAAAAATTACTATTTTTTAACCTCCCCCCTGGCTGGATGGCAGCATGGACTCAACAGACATGAGTTTGGGTGAACTCCAGGAGTTGGTGATGGACAGGAAGGCCTGGCCTGCTGCGGTTCATGGAGTCATGTAGAATGGGACATGACTGAGCGACTGAACTGAACTCATCATTTACTGTTGAAAAAAATGTATCATTTAATAGACTAGCTAGTTAATGCACAGTTGAAGAGGGGTTAAATTTTTAAAAAGCTACAATAACAGTAGCAGAAGTAAACAGCAGTTCAATACTTTGTATGTAGTTGGCATTGTGNTCCCTGACATAAAACAGCAGGCTAGCTTTCCTAGGGCTGACTGTTGAATCCATTGTTTCCGAATAATTACTAATGAGAATGAAAATATTTTCAGGAGAGAGACATGGTGTGGGATCCTCTAGGCCCAGGAGAAGAAAGAAACACTAAATTAGTGGTTTCTCTGTGGTGGTGAGGGCTGTGATGCAGGACGGGCTGAGGTGTGGGCGCCGTCCCCTCAACGCTACCCAGGGATAGTGGGAACAGTTTGTAGGGAGAGGTAAGTTTTGGCAGAGTTTAGGGAATGTGTGAGNACTGGTTGGATCTCCTTGTGTCCAAGAGACTCTCAAGAGTCTTCTCCAACATCACAGTTCAAAAGCATCAATTCTTCAGCGCTCAGCTTTCTTTATATAAGCCTAATTAGACTACCTGAGTGGACCTTAAATATAATCACATGTATCCTTAAAAGAAAAGTCAGAGGGAGATTCTGCTACAGACAGCCTCAACAGAGAAAGATATTTGAAGATGCTACTCTATGAATGAAAGATGGAGAAAGGGACCATTAGCCAAGGAACACAGCGAGAAAAGGCAAGCAAATTAACCCTCCTCCTCCCCCTTCAAAGGCTCTAGAGGGAGTGCAACCCTACTAACACCTTGGTTTCAGCCCACTGAAACCAATGTCAGACTTCTGGCCTCCAGAATGTAAGAGAGTACATTTTTGTTGTTTTAAGCCACCAAGTCTGTGATCATTTTTCACAGTGGTAACAGGAAAACAAGGGGAGTTATAAGGGAAGGGTGTGATCTGACTTGAATTTTGGAATGATTACCTCCCTCTACTCTTTACTTTGAAAAAGGATTAGGGAAGAAAACAGAGGCAAAGGGACCAATTGAGAGGCCTGTCCCAGGGAAGCAGGCAGTGGGGATGGAGTAACAGGGTCCAATGAGTTTAAAGAGGTAGAGAAAAAAGTCACATTCCGTCAGTAAAAAGATGTGGAAAGGGCCAGATTCTCACATTACATGGGGCTGCTGGGTAACCATGCCCAGTCACAAACACTGCTGTGAGGAATATGGGCCAACTTTGAGGCAGGTCATGGAACTCTATGATGCTGAAGACAGGAAGCCCTGCCTGGTCTGTGCCCCAGGAAAGAGACAGTGTGGAGCTCCCAGGGAGGGAATCCTGGCTCTCCTGAGGGGAGGGAGGTCAGGAGAGTGGCAAGGTCACCAAGGAGAGAGTAGGGAGGACTAAAGGGGCAGGGCCAAGGGCAGGGATCCAATGAACCCAATAGGTTAGGCATAGGCAGGAAAAAAAGAGTCCCTAGAAAAGGAGGAAAAAGAGGAGACACAGTATCTTAGAAACCAAGAGAAGGAGTCAGTGATCAGCAGAGCCAGGAGTTGGTGGTGGGAACCCAAAGAATAGAAACCAAGAGCAGTCTTTGATTTACCACACAAGGTTATGAGGGACCTCAGCCAGAGCCAGTTCCTAAGTTTAGATAGAGTGGAAATCAGATTAGTGGTGCCTGTCCATTGACAGACCTCATCCTGAACATTCAAGTCTTTCTCCAGCCAGGGAAATATTATCCTATACTAGCTTTGATTGCTGCTTCTCTTCCTTCCATTCTTGGTTTATCTTCTGCAATGTCTGTCCTCTCTCTCCAGCACTATTCAGTTCAGTTCAGTTGCTCAGTTGTGTCTGACTCCTTGCAACCCCATGGACTGCAGCACACCAGGCTTCCCTGTCCATCAACAACTCCCAGAGTTTGCTCAAACTCATGTCACTGATGCAATCCAACCATCTCATCCTCTGCTGTCCCCTTCTCCTCCTGCCTTCAATCTTTCCCAGCATCAGGGTCTTTTCCAGTGAGTCAGTTCTTTGCTTCAGGTAGCCAAAGTATTGGAGCTTCAGTATCAGCCTTTCCAATGAACACTCAGGGTTGATTTCCTTTAGGGTTGACTGGTTGGATCTCCTTGCAGTCCAAGGGACTCTCAAGAGTCTTCTCCAACACCACAGCTCAAAAGCATTAATTCTTTGGTGTTCAGCCTTCTTTCCAACTCTCACATTCATGCATACTTTTTTACTTACCAGGTTGATAAAAATCATCAAGTAGTCTGATGGCCCAAATGTGGGAATTCTCTAAAGTTCAGTCACTCTTTCCCTAGTGAGTGATTTCACCGAGGCCATCACTATAAATCTGACCTAGGCTTCCGAGGTGGCACAGTGGTAAAGAATTCGCCTGATATACCGTGCAGAAGATGCAAAAGATGTGGGTTAGATTCCTGAGTAGGAAAGATCCTCTGGAGTAGGAAATGTCAACCTGCTGCAATATTTTTGCCTGGAAAGTCCCATGGAAAGAGGAGTCTGGTGAGCTACAGTCCATGGGGTCACAAAGAGTTGGACACAACAACACACACATATAGATTCCTTTGGCCCAGTCTTTGTTTCCAGCCTGACTTCTCCCTGCCTGTTTTTTCGTGTTTTTGGTTTTTTTTGTTTTTTTTTTTTTTTACATTTTTTGGATTAGGAATGTTAGGAAAATACTTACACAGTCTACCATATTGTTGAACTGAAATTACAGGTAAGTGATTCTAGGACCCAAGCCCTCCTTTGTCTGTCTCAAGGATAACATTTGCACCTGTCTTCATAAACTTTCCAACCATCACCACAAATCACTGGCTACCCCCAGCCAGCAGAAAGAGGGGGGAAAAAAGCTAGCTAAATTTACCTACACTTTAAGGCAAACAGAGTAACAGAGCAAACAAAAGGCTGAAATTCAGAGTTCAGTCCAATCTTGCTTAAACAGAATATTGCTTCTCATTCAAGGAAGAGTCAGAGGAAGATGGTTGATGGGGCTGGGATATGGATTCAATTGGACACTTTCACCAAGGATGCCCACCAGTATCTACAGTCTTGAAGAGAGAGATCTGCTCAGCTAGCTAGTTGCAATTCTTCTGCCTTCTCTGTTAACAAGAATTTATGAAGCCTTTCTGGACTCCAAAATGCCTTGTAAGGATCATTTTCAAGCATCACTTCCACATTGCCTTGAGAATACAGAACAACTCTTCACCATCTCTTGCTAAGCTGCTAAAACACTTCAGTCGTGTCCGACCCTGTGTGACCCCATAGACGGCAGCCCACCAGGCTCCCCCCATCCCTGGGATTCTCCAGGCAAGAACACTGGAGTGGGTTGCCATTTCTTTCTCCAATGCATGAAAGTGAAAAGTCAAAGTGAATTCGCTCAGTCGTGTCTGACTCTTAGCGACCCCATGGACTGCAGCCTACCAGGCTCCTCCACCCATGGGATTTTCCAGGCAAGAGTACTGGAGTGGGGTGCCATCGCCTTCTCCGTCACCATCTCTTTGAAGAGGGGAAAGTAAGAGAGAGGGGGGACTTCCCTGGTAGTCCAGTGGCTAAGACTCCACCCTCCCAATGCAGGGGGCCCAGGTTTGATCCCTGGGCAGGGAATTAAATCCTACATGCCCTGATGAAGAGTTCACATGCCCTAACTAAAAAAGATCTCACATGCTGCAAAGAAGATCAAAGATCCCAAGTGCTGCAACTAAGACCTGGCACAGCCAAATAAATTATTTAAAAAAAAAAAAAAAAGAGAGAGAGAGAGGGAAAGGAGGGGGCTTCCCACAACAGTCAGCATCTCAGACACAGAACTGAAACAGCTCACTGAGTCCCATACAGAGAAAGGAGAAGAGAGAAAGCATGGGACAGGAATGAAAAGGCAGATTTGACACAAATAATCTTTGACATTTAAAACATATTTAAACCTACTGAACCCCCCTGTGAACATGACCACTTAGCCCTCAAGAATTCTAAATCAGTACAACTTCTCTTTAGAAAAACGTTAAAAGATGGAATGCATGTGTGTGTGCCAAGTGGCTTCAGTTGTATCCGACTCTTTGCAACTCTGAACTGTAGCCTGCCAGGCTCCTCTGTCCATAAGATTCTACAGGCAAGAACACCGAAGTGGGTTGCAGCGCCCTCTTTCAGAAGATCTTTCCAACCCAGGGATCAAACCTATATCTCTTACGTCTCCTGCATTTGCAGGCAGGTTCTTTACCACTAGCACCACCTGGGAAGCCTCATTAACTACAAAGCATGTCTGCTAAAATGTCTAGAGACATGAACACTGTGGGGCTTGCCGAGTCAGGACACGAGCCTCCTAGTCACCTAGACACACTGGACACTTGTTAAGGCCACTAACCAATCAGTCCTCTCTTCTGGCACCACTTCATGCCCTAGCAGAATGTTCTGGGTTCTACTCAGCTTCATTAAATGCCTGTGTGATGCCATGCAGCTTGTCAGCAGAATCTAGTACTTCTCACATGAAGACCCTTCCTGCCTGCTCCCAGGACAACTTGAGGACACAATCTTCCCTAAGATCCAAGAGAATGTCTTGACAAAGCAAAGGTTCCTAAGCTATTGAAGATGATGACATCCCAGCTACAGAGAACTTTCGGGGCCTGCTTTTCATGCTCTGTGAGGGTACTCCTATTTCTCAGACCCAAGGAAACTCACACATTCCCTAAACTCTGCCAAAACTTACCTCTCCCTACAAACTGTTCCCACTATCCCTGGGTAGCGTTGAGGGGACGGCGCCCACACCTCAGCCCGTCCTGCATCACAGCCCTCACCACCACAGAGAAACCACTAATTTAGTGTTTCTTTCTTCTCCTGGGCCTAGAGGATCCCACACCGTGTCTCTCTCCTGAAAATATTTTCATTCTCATTAGTAATTATTCGGAAACAATGGATTCAACAGTCAGCCCTAGGAAAGCTAGCCTGCTGTTTTATGTCAGGGAATTCCTAGAGGCAGAGGATTCTTGTGCACATGAGTTATTGAGGAAGTGACTTCAGGAGAAACCTGTAAGGAAGTGAGGGAAGCAAGACTGGGCTGGGGAAGGAACTGGAGCCTAGCCACAGCTTGATCCCATGGGAGCTCTAGGGTGTGAATAACTTCATGGAATTGTCCTACCCTAAGAGAGGCAGACCAGGCCTTTGTATCTGGTACTAGTCAGTCTTGGCTGAGAGTCACAGCTGGGAGGAGGGGGTGAGCACCGAGGCATTCCCTGAAGAGCAGTTCTCAAGACTAGGGAGCAAGTAGGACCTGTCAACAGTCCACACATATAACATGCGGCAGATAAAGGGGATTGGGTGGATACCAGCAGCGACCACCACACATGCCCCATGTTAGGGCTTGAAACAGCTCCTGGCTCTGTCACCTTCTTCCACCCACTCTCAAACTGGGAGGAAACAGCTGCCCACCCAGCATCACTGGGTGCAATGCAAGGCTGAGCTGCAGAAATGGGGACAGATGCCCAAGCTCTGGACCAGTAAAAACTCTGCAGCTACCCTGTAGCTGTTGCACAAAGGAGTTTTCCCTTTCTCTTTTCAGACTCCCCACTCACAGGTGTTTCCAGACTCCCCAAGAATAAACGAGGGGCTCTCCAGGCCCTTGAAATCAACCAGCTCAACTTCCTATGAGAAGAGAAAGCATTAAATCCTTAGGAAGCTTGAGGAGGTAGAAAAGGCATTCAACGCTGTCGCAAAAGAACATCTTTGTCTGTTCTTGGTTCCTCCAAGTTCCTGTGCCCTCACTCCTTTCTGTCAGGGAGCCCAGAGAACACGCTGAAGCTAACCTGGTTTCAGAGCATCGCCAGGAGGCTGGCTAATCCCTACAAAGCTGATTCAGCCTAGAGACTAAGTGTCTCTCATTTTATTGATCAACTGGAAAGTCCCAGCAGGCAAATAAAGAACAGAAACAGGGGAAACCCCTGGCAGGAAAGCCCAGAGTGAGACGAAGAACCTCTCCAGTGGTTTCTTTGCTTCTTTGTCTTCTGTCTTCCTGTTTCCAGAACCAGAGTCAGGCCCCACATCCTGACTCCCACCTCAGCTCCCCGGGTAGGATGGGAGTGAGGGAGCAACAGCCAATTTATAGGACCCAGGCAGTCCCAGTCTCTAAGAAGATATAACTAGAAGAGAGAGACAGGCTGGGAAAGGTGAGGGCTTATTCCACAAAGCATTCCCAGTGGGGCAAACCCCACAGAGCTATGCCCTGACCAGCGAGAAGGATATGCACTTGGCAAGGCCTCAACTGAAACCGAGGTGGAAAGGAGTAACAGCTGACCTCAAGACACACAGCATCTCAGAGGTTCTAATTCTGGGTGCTCCTTAGACTCTCTTGGAGTAGGAGTAGGGTATGTTGGTGTGTGATGTTGTGTCCGACTCTTTGAGACCCCCTTAACTATAGCCCACCAGACTGTTCTGCCCATGGAATCTTCCAGGCAAGAATACTAGAGTGGGTTGCCATTTCCTACTCCAAGGGATCTTCCTGATCTAGGATCAACCCGCATCTCCTGCATCTCCTGCACTGGCAGGCAGATTCCTTACTACTGTACCACCTGGGAAGCCAAGGGAGTGGGGTAGGAGGGTTGATTTGAAATTCCTGATGTTGAGGTTGCAACTCCGACCAATTTCTTCAGACCCTCCAGGAAGAGGTCCAGGCATGGGCATTTTTAAAACCTCCCCACATCATGCCAATGTACAACCACGGCTGAGAGCCATCATGAAATACGATGGAGGTAGAGCTGTATAAACTGAGGACACCCCCAAACGCATCTCAAAGTAGTCTTTCAAGAAGAGAAGGAAAAGAATTTTCTAAAAACAAATGAGTTGTCTTTTGCACTCCCTTCCCATTACTAAACTTCAGAGGGGAGAGGGGACAGTGTAGACCATCCCCAAGGATGAGAAGAGATGCACAGAGCAGATGCAAGGGGCCCCATCCAGCAAACCAGGGCCCCAGACCACAGAAACCAGGAAGTCAGCTGCAGGCACCAGATGCAAATGAAACACTAACTGGAGGCCTGCAGCTTCCCCTTTTGAGTCCTCTCTTTACCTCTTTTCTGAACCCTGCTCTGCCCTGCCCTCTGGGGACAATTTGGAGCTCCAGGGTTGGAGANCTTTCTGTCAGGGAGCCCAGAGAACACGCTGAAGCTAACCTGGTTTCAGAGCATCGCCAGGAGGCTGGCTAATCCCTACAAAGCTGATTCAGCCTAGAGACTAAGTGTCTCTCATCTTATTGATCAACTGGAAAGTCCCAGCAGGCAAATAAAGAACAGAAACAGGGGAAACCCCTGGCAGGAAAGCCCAGAGTGAGACGAAGAACCTCTCCAGTGGTTTCTTTGCTTCTTTGTCTTCTGTCTTCCTGTTTCCAGAACCAGAGTCAGGCCCCACATCCTGACTCCCACCTCAGCTCCCCGGGTAGGATGGGAGTGAGGGAGCAACAGCCAATTTATAGGACCCAGGCAGTCCCAGTCTCTAAGAAGATATAACTAGAAGAGAGAGACAGGCTGGGAAAGGTGAGGGCTTATTCCACAAAGCATTCCCAGTGGGGCAAACCCCACAGAGCTATGCCCTGACCAGCGAGAAGGATATGCACTTGGCAAGGCCTCAACTGAAACCGAGGTGGAAAGGAGTAACAGCTGACCTCAAGACACACAGCATCTCAGAGGTTCTAATTCTGGGTGCTCCTTAGACTCTCTTGGAGTAGGAGTAGGGTATGTTGGTGTGTGATGTTGTGTCCGACTCTTTGAGACCCCCTTAACTATAGCCCACCAGACTGTTCTGCCCATGGAATCTTCCAGGCAAGAATACTAGAGTGGGTTGCCATTTCCTACTCCAAGGGATCTTCCTGATCTAGGATCAACCCGCATCTCCTGCATCTCCTGCACTGGCAGGCAGATTCCTTACTACTGTACCACCTGGGAAGCCAAGGGAGTGGGGTAGGAGGGTTGATTTGAAATTCCTGATGTTGAGGTTGCAACTCCGACCAATTTCTTCAGACCCTCCAGGAAGAGGTCCAGGCATGGGCATTTTTAAAACCTCCCCACATCATGCCAATGTACAACCACGGCTGAGAGCCATCATGAAATACGATGGAGGTAGAGCTGTATAAACTGAGGACACCCCCAAACGCATCTCAAAGTAGTCTTTCAAGAAGAGAAGGAAAAGAATTTTCTAAAAACAAATGAGTTGTCTTTTGCACTCCCTTCCCATTACTAAACTTCAGAGGGGAGAGGGGACAGTGTAGACCATCCCCAAGGATGAGAAGAGATGCACAGAGCAGATGCAAGGGGCCCCATCCAGCAAACCAGGGCCCCAGACCACAGAAACCAGGAAGTCAGCTGCAGGCACCAGATGCAAATGAAACACTAACTGGAGGCCTGCAGCTTCCCCTTTTGAGTCCTCTCTCTACCTCTTTTCTGAACCCTGCTCTGCCCTGCCCTCTGGGGACAATTTGGAGCTCCAGGGTTGGAGAAGAACGCTCTCTGACATGGTGACAAGGTACTTTATACTAGAGTGTTGAATACTGCTTCATCAGGTCTCCAGAGGGACTCCACTTTATAACCAAGCAGTGAAAGAGGAGATAGGGCTGCCCCTCTGCACTTCAGCTCGCTAGGATGGCAGCAGGAAGAAGTATCAATGGCAAACAGGAAACCCCAGTCCTATAGCACCGCCCAAGGAAGGAGACTTGAGCTATGGCCTGGGGCCCTGCCAAGATCTAGAGATTACAAGAGATGCCACCTGAGCCTGTCCTAGACAACGGCAAAATCTGGGCTGCCTGGGAAGGAACAGCCTACTTTCCCTTCCATTGCTTTCTTCAATAAAAGGTCCACTTTCTGGCCAAACCCACATGCCTCCTCCATTCCTTTCCCACCCCTGGTGTCCAGGGCTCCAGGGAACCACATACAGGGCTCTCAGTCACTCTGCTCAGGAAAAGAGCACTAAACAGCACAAAAGGAAGAGATAAGGTCAAGTGTACTGGGTATATGTACTCCATTTCCTCAGCTTTATTATGACTGCGAATACAAAGCTTTGCCCCACTGCACCCCAAAAAGATGTTAGATATTAGAGAAAAGGGAGAGGGGAAGGTAGTAAGTTGATGCAAAAGTAACTGCAGTTTTTGCATTATTGAAATCTGCTGTTTGATCCTAGAATACATTCTTAAATAAATGTGGTTATGTGGCATCATTTTAATGCATATTTCTTGCTTTTTTAATTTATTGCTAATGACTTACTACTTGCTGTTTATTTTATATTTATTTTAGAGCATGGAAATGACATCAGACAAAAAGCAAATTCAAGCAATTTTCTTATTAACTTGCAACATCAACAACACATTTGGCCTGGGAACTCCTAACAGTGAAGTGGTGGTTTAATGAGTTTTGCAAAGGAGACAAGAGCCTTGAAGATGAGGCATGTAGTGGCTAGCAGAAGTTGACAATGACCAACTGAGAGCCATCATGAAACTTAGAACCACATGAGAAGTTGCTGAAGAACTCAGCATTGACTATTCTATGGTCATTCGACATTTGAAGCAAACTGGAAAGGTGAAAAAGCTTAATAAGTGGGTGCCTCATAAGCTGACTACAAATCAAAAAACTGTCGCTTTAAAGTGTCATCTTCTCTTATTCTACGCAACAACAAACCATTTCTTGATGGGATTGTGGCGTTTGACGAAAAGGCGATGACTAGCTCAGAGGCTGGACTGAGAAGATGCTCCAAACCACTTCCCAAAGCCAACCTTGCACCAAAAGAAGGTCATGACCACTGTTTGGTGGTCTGTTGCCAATCTGATCCACTACAGCTTTCTGAATCCTGGCAAAACTGTAATATCTGAGAAGTATGTTCAGCAAATCAATGATATACACCAAAAACTGCAGTGCCTGCAGCTGGCACTGGTCAACAGAAAAGGGCCCAATTCTTTTCCATCACAATATCCGAATTCATGTCGCACAACCAATGCTTCAAAGGTTGAACGAATTGGGCTGTGAAGTTTTGCCTC
The DNA here is from genome assembly GCA_006410735.1 of Raphicerus campestris. Lineage (NCBI taxonomy): Eukaryota > Metazoa > Chordata > Mammalia > Artiodactyla > Bovidae > Raphicerus > Raphicerus campestris. Next base: position 162,363 of record SJYW01033347.1, read on the forward strand.
ATCTGCCATATTCACTTGACCTCTTGCCAATTCATGGACAGAGGAGCCTGGCAGGCTATAGTCCATGGGGTCACCAAGAGTCAGACACGACTGAGGAACTTTCACTTCACTCCACTTCACTTCACTCACCAACAAACTACCACTTCTTCAAGCATCTTGACCACTTTTTTGCAGGGAAAATACTTCCACAACCAACAGAATACAGAAAATGCTTTCCAAGAGTTTGTGGAATCCCAAAGCAGGGATTTTTAAGCTACAGGAACAAACAAACTTATTGCTCATTGGCAAAAATGTGATTGCAATGGTATCCATTTTGATTAATAAAGATGTGTTTGAACCTAGTTATAATGATTTAACTTTAAAAATTTATAGTCCAAACCCACAAAAACGTTTGCACCAACATAAATAATTGTCCTGCTGAGGAGGGATGGCACTTTTCTGCAGAGGCAGGCAGCAAAAAGAACAGACTAGTCAAAGGAAACCCTGATCTATTTTCCTCACAAATAGTGAACAGAACAATCGCAACAATATTACTACGTTAACAACAAAACAACAAATGTGAATAATAGATGACTAACAGAAATGCAAGCTTATGACAGGCTAGCTATTACCTGTTTTGACTCATTTAATCTCCATAACAACCCAATGAAATCTTAATAGTCTCACTTCACAGATGAAGCAATTGAAGCACAAAGAAGTTAAGTATTAATAACTTGTCCAAAGACACAGAGGAAGAGACAGAGCTGGAGTTCAAACTCAGGACTGTCTGATGCAAAACAGAACTTATATTTGCTATAGCTGCCTTGCAGTGAAGAAGTTTTCAGCTAAAAATCACCTGACCCGGCCATATTCTAGAGAAATATATATCAGAATCTGNGAGGAAGAGACAGAACTGGAGTTCAAACTCAGGACTGTCTGATGCGAAACAGAACTTATAAGTGCGACAGCTGCCTTGCAGTGAAGAAGTTTTCAGCTAAAAATCACCTGACCAGGCCATATTCTAGAGAAATATATATTAGAATCCGCCAGAGGGCTCATTAAATACAGATTCCTTTTCTCCCACCCTCCCAATTTCTGATTCAACACTTCTGGAGTGGAGTCTGAGAACGTATATCTCTAACAAGCTTCCAAACGCTGCTAGTGCTGCTAGTAACAAGACTCTAAAAGCTTTCTCCTGTTCCTTAAAAGAACTCTTTATTTTTATCACTTTAAAGATGAGGAAACAGAAGGTTAGGTGACTTGTCCCAGGTCACAGAGCTGACATGAAAACATTGCTCCTTCTCTGGTGCCTTGGCTAAGCACTGGGTATGAGGGTCTCCAAGTAGGACAGGCAGCTGGAGGCTGGCTTCAGCTGCTAGCCACAGAATGCCCCAGAGTCCTGGGGAAGGCAGGTGAGTCAGTGACTGGCCTGGCAGACAACCTGCAGGAAAAGCAGACCCTGCAGGGAATAGAGATCCCAGCCAGAGACCTGGGTACTTGCAATGTCACAGGGCCATGAATGCCCAGAGATCTCTCACCCTGACTACAGAACAAGCTATTCCTCACACTCATGGGCCCCAAAACTGCTTGCTCCTTGTTCTGGAAAAAGCCTGGGGGTCTAACAACAGGTCCAAAGCCCCTACTGACAGGCAACCTCACTCTTATCCTCGTCTGGTACACCTGCCAGATGGGTACATGAGATTCAGCAGGTGGTCAAGTGGGCTCCCTCATGCCAGGAGCGTGGTCTGCAAAAGCCCCAGCTCCTTCCACTGACAGCTTGGGCATTGATCCTTCTTGCTCAGGCCTTTTGCACACTGGTCTGAATTCTTCAGTGTGCCTGTGGAAGCTCTGAGGAAATGGTCTGTTTCCTGCTGAGAAGACCTGTCTCCTGCTCCCGTGCTAGTAGGCAGGTGGCCAGGTGAGTGACCTGGAGAGTCACAACAATCACCCCACCCCACCTCCGCCCAAACAATCACCTCATGGGCCCAGATGAGCAACTACTTGTTTATAGGGAAGTCCCATTTACATCCAAAAGTTTTTGACTTTCTGGATGGATATTTAGAAGGAAACCCAAAGACCCTTAGCCTCTTGTCAAATAAGCAGGGTGTTGGAGTGGGACCAAAAAGACACAAAGGAAGCAAAAACTCCATACAGAAAAAGCTATATGTGTGTGAATATGCAGGTGTAGATGTGTGAGGGGACGTACAGGTGTAAATGTGTAAGAGAGTATGCATGTGTAAATGTGTAAGTATCAGTGTGAGGGAGAGTGTAAGTGTGCAAATGAGAGAGTGTGTGGAGAGAGAGGGAGTGAGTGTGTGTGTATAAAGAACTTTGACTATAGCTCAGAGAACCCACAAGACCTAGAAAGATAACTTTCAATATCTACAGGCCCCCAGGGAAGGGCCTAGTTACCTCTTCCTCCCTAAAGCAGCACCTCCATCTCCTTCACCCAAAGGGGTCCTGCCAAGATGTGTCCCCTCACAGGATAAAACTCAACAAAGTGCAAAATTCCTTATAACTGACTTGGCACGAGGAAAGAATGGGAAGTTGGTGGAGGAAAATAAGACTAAGTATTCCTTGACCTGCATTTCTCAAAACCGAGGGTTATTTTATGGGGTATTTAAAGTCCTACCTTCCGAAGGGCAAATTAAGCTCTCCTTCAGCCCAATAATTACAAGATTTAAGTGGAGCCCTGTCTCACAGGGAGGGCCCGAGATCTGTGTCACTCCTCGTACTCTGAGCCTCCACTTGCCATCAGCTCGGCAGGGGCTGCTGGCTTACCCAGGCCAAGCTGGGAGGCAGCCGCCAATGCCCCACTTCCTACAAGCACAGGTTTCTCTCTGGCCACACTTCCTGTTTACTGAGTGCTTCTCTGAGACTCATTTCTGACCTCACATCCCCTTCCTAAGGATACCCCAGCGGTCCTTCCCTTTTTTGGTGCTATCGACTGAGACTCAGCTTTGTGTGCAGAGTTCTTAGGGTTTCCCCTCCTTGCTCCCTGCCCTCCTCACCCCCCTAGCCAGGATAGGAAATGCAAAAGCCTAAAGTGCTGGCTTCCTTCACCCCCAGGTATGGGCAGGTTCCTTGCCCTTGGAAGCAGTAAGGAAGGGCAAGCAGAGAAGGGTCCAGCAAGTACTGAGCCTCCCCCTGGGGGCAGCCATGGTGTGGCTTCTTATATCCACCCTTTCTTAACCTTGTTAACACCCTACAGTATGTACAGGCAGGGAAATTCAGTCTCATACAGCAGATCTTGGACCCAGGAGAGACAGCTCATCCAGGGGTTTCCAGAACATTTCCAGGAGGCTCAGGGGAAGTTTTCCACAAAACCACACTCACACTCTCCTCCTCCTGTCCTGCAACCAGCTGACTAACCCTAAAGAAAAATCAGCACCATGAAAAGCTGAACTTCTTAAAATGGTCTTCAAAGGCCATTTCTGTAACGTCTTTTCACTTCCCCCTCACTGTCTGGGATTCAAAGAGCAGCTGGACAGAGAGAAAACAGGCAGAGCCAGGTCAAGTAATTTCCAGAGAGCACAGTACGTACATCTGTTCCTCCCAGACCTACATTTTCTCAGCAACTTGCTGGAGGGCGGGTAGTTAGTTTCCTCTGGGAGCTTGATTAAAGAGGAACTTAAAGCATTTTCCATAAAACAAGGCGTCCCACAGCAAAGCCACTTGACCTACTCCCTTGACCCCTGAATACAGTCACGCAATCTAGTATCCAGGTTCTGGATATTGGCGCTTCCTGATCTCCTCTCACCTCAGACCAGAATGAAACACACAAACATACCACCTTCCCCTGCCTCCACTCCTTTGCACCATGTCCCTGATTATTCTGTCAAATACACAACCCACCATACACACAAAAGAGCAATCCTTGGCCCAGATGTCTATAAAAGCTTGCATGGAGCTTCAGGAAGAGATCACTGATTATCTGAGGCCACTACCCTTAGTACTTAGGATCTCACGGACTCCACTAGTTAAAGTCTTCTCTGCATCCCAGGCAGGCTGACCCTGCCTGTGGACAAAGCATTCAGCAGCCGCCACAGGTGCCATGGTGGGTATTTAGTAAGTTGAGTTGAGCTATAGGATCTGGAATACACAAAGGATGTTTCAAATAGAAAGGCTGAGGCTCTCATTCTCATTCTTTAAGGAAGATGGTCTCAACAATCCAACTTCCATCTGGTTTGGACCTTACTCACTATAGGATAGCTGTTAGGTTTAAGGCACAGTAAACCCCAAGCATACTCTCTATCCCACCACCATACACAAAAAACCCTGGGATATGATGATTCAGCAGTAGAGGCCTGGGGCCCATGGCCCAGCTGCTAGCAACCAGCAAGTCCCAAATGTGATTAGTTCTAATGCCCACTGGCTGTCCACCTTTGTTCTGCTCAGCTGAGATGAAGGGCAGACCCTGACCTCCATCCCAGGTCATGGCAGCGGAAGCAACAAGGATGGCCAGGTCCTTGCAGCCCAGTCTGAAATGAAAATGCGAGAGACCAAATACCACAATTCTCTCCAGGGCTTCCTTGTTCCTTTTCTTCTTTTATGCAAGTAAAAGGGATTTTTTTTTTTTAATTTGAAGATATAGAAAAGCAAAAAGATTAAGATCAACAAAAGGACAATTACAGTACAATTCCACTCAAAAGAAACCTAGAGTAGGCAACAGAGAAGGCAATGGCACCCCACTCCAGTGCTCTTGCCTGGAAACTCCCATGGATGGAGGAGCCTGGTGGGCTGCAGTCCATGCGGTCGCTGAGTCAGACACGACTGAGCAACTTCACTTTCACTTTCACGCATTGGAAGGAAATGGCAACCCACTCCAGTGTTCTTGCCTGGAGAATCCCAGGGATGGCGGAGCCCAATGGGCTGCCGTCTGTGGGGTCGCACAGAGTCGGACACGACTGAAGCGACTTAGCAGCAGCAGCAGAGTAGGCAAACTCATGAAGATGTTAATAGAAGTTACCAGCAGCTGGAGTGAGGGGAATGAATGGAGAGTTAGTGTTCAATGGGTACAGAGTCTC
>SJYW01033347.1:171945-192299 GCA_006410735.1 Raphicerus campestris
CTAAACAGACCTTTGTTGGCAAAGTAATGTCTCTGCTTTTAAATATGCCATCTAGGTTGGTCATAACTTTTCTTCCAAGGAGTAAGTGTCTTTTAATTTCATGGCTAAAATCATCATCTGCTGTAATTTTGGAGCCCCAAAAGTAAAGTCTGACACTGTTTCCACTGTTCCCCCATCTATTTCCCATGAAGTGATGAGACCAGATGCCATGATCTTCGTTTTCTGAATGTTGAGCTTTCACTCTCCTCTTTCACTTTCATCAAGAGGCTCTTTAGCTCCTCTTCACTTTCTGCCATAAGGGTGATGTCACTGCATATCTGAGGTTATTGATATTTCTCCCTGCAGTCTTGATTCCAGCTTGTGTTTCTTCCAGCCCGGCATTTCTCATGATGTACTCTGCATATAGGTTAAATAAGCAGGGTGACAATATAACAGCCTTGATGTACTCCTTTTCCTGTTTGGAACCAGTCTGTTATTCCATGTCCAGTTCTAATTGTTGCTTCCTGACCTGCATATAGGTTTCTCAAGAGGCAGGTCAGGTGGTCTGGTATTCCCATCTCTTGAAGAATTTTCCGCAGTTTATTGTGATCCACACAATCAAATGCTTTGGCATAGTCAATAAAGCAGAAATAGATGTTTTTCTGGAACTCTCTTGCGTTTTCGATGATCCAGCAGTCAGACGGTTTAGTGTGTGTTTAATGAGATAGGCAAATATTAGTGTTCTTAGTTTCCTTTGATTGAAAACAAACTGGCATAAACTGTAATTTCTGGTTTCTTTTAATTCTGTTAAGTGAATGTATTAGTATTGTGAAATATTAAGCTACAGATACTATGATTTAATAGTTATTATGTGAACAGAAAGACTGACATTGGATTATGTTGATTTTGCATTAATTAGAGATGAGTTTATAACTTATAGAAAAATCAGTGAGAACTGCAGACCTCAGTTATTCTTTGGATACTTTACCTCTTTCATAGATACATGGCACCATTTAGGCCCCTTTGTTTAACAGGTTCTTTAGGGCTTTCCAGGTGGCACAGTGGTTAAGAAGCTTCCCGCCAGATACAAGGGATGCAAGAGATGTGAGTTGATAGATCCTTGGATTGGGAAGATCCCCTGGGGTAAGAAATGGCATCCCACACCAAAGTTCTTGCCCAGAAAATGCCATGGACAGAGAAGTCTTGCAGTCTACAGTCAATGGGGTTGCAAAGAGCTGGACATGACTGAGCCTAACACAACACAACCTTATTTACACACAACTCACCCTGGAAGAGATTTGATGGCATATTTCCCCAGCTGCTGCTGAGGGTCAGCTCCTAATTTGCCCACATCTATTTGCTGACTGGGATCTTCCTCAGTGCCTGAAAGAGATGGTGGACATTCCCTACCTTCTCCATTTGGCTTGCTCCAACAACAGAACCAGGTTACCAGCTTTACTCTAGAAGGAGACTGTTTGCACATCCAGTCTCCCAACTTTTATGACTGACACCTGCAGGACCAGCCCCCTAATTACCTAGTTCTGAGAGCAAAATCACTGCAAATGGTGATTGTAGCCATGAAATTAAAAGACGCTTACTCCTTGGAAGGAAAGTTATGACCAATCTAGATAGCATATTCAAAAACAGAGACATTACTTTGCCAACAAAGGTCCGTCTAGTCAAGGCTATGGTTTTTTCCAGTAGTCATGTATGCATGTGAGAGTTGGACTGTGAAGAAAGCTGAGCGCCGAAGAATTGATACTTTTGAACTGTGGTCTTGTAGAAGACTCTTGAGAGTCTCTTGGACTGCAAGGAGACCCAATCATTCCATTCTGAAGGAGATCAGCCTTGGGATTTCTTTGGAAGGAATGATGCTGAAGCTGAAACTCCAGTACTTTGGCCACCTCATGCGAAGAGTTGACTTATTGGAAAAGACCCTGATGCTGGGAGGGATTGGGGGCAGGAGGAGAAGGAGACGACAAAAAAGGATGAGATGGCTGGATGGCATCACTGACTCAATGGACGTGAGTCTGAGTGAACTCTGNCACACAACTCACCCTGGAAGAGATTTGATGGCATATTTCCCCAGCTGCTGCTGAGGGTCAGCTCCTAATTTGCCCACATCTATTTGCTGACTGGGATCTTCCTCAGTGCCTGAAAGAGATGGTGGACATTCCCTACCTTCTCCATTTGGCTTGCTCCAACAACAGAACCAGGTTACCAGCTTTACTCTAGAAGGAGACTGTTTGCACATCCAGTCTCCCAACTTTTATGACTGACACCTGCAGGACCAGCCCCCTAATTACCTAGTTCTGAGAGCAAAATCACTGCAAATGGTGATTGTAGCCATGAAATTAAAAGACGCTTACTCCTTGGAAGGAAAGTTATGACTAATCTAGATAGCATATTCAAAAACAGAGACATTACTTTGCCAACAAAGGTCCGTCTAGTCAAGGCTATGGTTTTTTCCAGTAGTCATGTATGCATGTGAGAGTTGGACTGTGAAGAAAGCTGAGCGCCGAAGAATTGATACTTTTGAACTGTGGTCTTGTAGAAGACTCTTGAGAGTCTCTTGGACTGCAAGGAGACCCAATCATTCCATTCTGAAGGAGATCAGCCTTGGGATTTCTTTGGAAGGAATGATGCTGAAGCTGAAACTCCAGTACTTTGGCCACCTCATGCGAAGAGTTGACTTATTGGAAAAGACCCTGATGCTGGGAGGGATTGGGGGCAGGAGGAGAAGGAGACGACAAAAAAGGATGAGATGGCTGGATGGCATCACTGACTCAATGGACGTGAGTCTGAGTGAACTCTGGGAGTTGGTGATAGACAGGGAGGCCTGGTGTGCTGTGATTCATGGGGTCGCAAAGAGTCGGAGATGACTGAGCAACTCTACTGACTGAACTGAACTGAGAGCCAATGGTGCTTCTTTCTCTGAATTTCATAATGTAGCAAAGAAGCAGTTTGTTAAATAGGAATGAGAACACTACCCCAACTATATTCCCAGGCTCTGCACAGAGGGAGCAGCAAAAACTCTCAACAAAGTGAATGTAGAGGGAACATACTTCAATATAATAAAGTCGATATGTGTCAAGTCCACAGGCAACATCCTACTTAACAGTGAAAAGCTGATAACTTTTTTCAAGATCAGGAACAAGACAAGGATGTTCACTCTCTCCAGTTTTATTCAATGTAATACTGAAATTCCTAGCCAAAGCAATGAGAGGAGAAAAAAAGAAATAAAATGAATCTAACTGAGGAAGTAAGAAGTGCAACTGTCACTACTTGCAGATGGAATATCAAAAGACCCTAAAAGGTCCACCATAAAAAATCTGTTAGAACTAATAAATGAATTCAATAAAATTGTAAAATACAGAATCTATATACAAAAATCAGTTGCACTTCTATAAAGTAATAATCGACTATCAGAAAGAGAAATTAAGAAAACAATATAATTTATAAGTACATCAAAAAACCCATAGGAATAAATTTAACCAAGAAGGTAAAAAATAAGACATTTTTGAAAACAATAAGACATTGATGAAACAAATTGAAGAAGACACAAATGGAAAGATAGGTTATGCTCATGGACTGAAAAAAATTAATATTGTTACAGGGTTCATGCTACCAAAAGCAATCTATAGATTCAATGTAATAACTATAAAAATTCCAATGGCATTTTTCACAAAATAAGACAATGCAAAATATGTATAGCAACACACAAAAAAAACATTAAACAGATAAGCAATCTTGGAAAAAATAACAAAACTGGAAGCATCATGCTTCATGACTTCAAATTATATTATAAAGCTGTAATAATCAACATATTATTGGCACATAACAACACATAAATCAATGGGAAGAAAGGAAGAACCCAGAAATAATCCCATATGTATATTTAATTAATGACAAAGGAACTAAAAATGTGCAATGGGAAGAGAACAGTATCTTCAATAAATGGTTTTGGGAAAATGGATAGCCACATGCAAAAGTAAGAAACTGAGTCACTATCTTATGCCATACCCCAAAATTAATTCAAAATAAGTTAGACTTGAATGTAAAACCTGAAACCATAAAATTCTTTGAAGAAAATATAAGAGCTAAGCCCCTTGACATTGGTCTTAGCAATGGATATTTTGGATTTGACACCAAAAGCAAAAGCAACAAAACCAGAAATAAATAAGCAGGACTTTATGAAACTAAAAAGTTTCTGCACAGAAAAGATAATAAATGAAATGACACTGCATCAAAAGGAATAAAATATTTGCAAATCCTATATCTCATAAAGGATTAATAATCTAAAATATGTAATGAATTCATACAACTCAATAACAAAATTCAAACAGTTTGATTGCAATGTGAGCAAAGTTCTGAACAGATATTTTTCAAGAAGACATACAGACGGCCAACAAGTATATAAAATAGTGCTCAACAATACAAATCATCAGGGAAATGCATGTCAAAACCAAACCTCACAACTGTTAGAATGGCTATTATCGAAAACACAACAAATAGCAAGAGTTGGTGAGGATGTAAGAAAAAGTTGGTGAGGATGCACTGTTGGTAGGAATGTAAATTGGTGCAGCTACTATGGAAAACAGTATGGCAGTTCCTCAAGAAATTAAAAATAGAACTACATATAATCTAGCAGTTCCACTTGTATGTATAATTTAAAGGAAGTGGAAACACTAACTTGAAAAGATATCTGAATCCTCATGTTCATTAGAGCATTATTTAGAACAGTCAAGACATGGAAGCAACCTAAGTGTCCACTGATGAATGAATGAATAAAAAAGAAATTGTGATTAATATATATAAACAATGAGAGATTATGCAGCTATAAAAAAGAAGAGAATTTTCCTTTGGGAGCAACATGGATGAATCTTGAGAGCATTATTGTAAGTAAAATAAGTCAGACAGAGAAAGGTCAATACCATAAGATCTCACTTATATGTCTAATCGAACCTCCCCCCATGATGAATTCATAGATACAAAGAATGATCTGGTAGTTATCAGAGGTAGGGGTGGGCAAAATGGGTAAAGGCGGTCAAAAGATACAAACTTCCTGTTATAAAAATAAATAAGTCTGGGCAATATAATGTACAGCATGATGACTACAGTGTAACAATACTGAATTGTATCTTTGAATATTGCTAAGAGAATAGATTTTAAAAGTTCTTATCACAGGGAAAATAAATTTGTATTATGTGTCATGATAGATGTTAACTAGATTTATTGAACATTTAGTAATGTGTACAAATATTGAATTATTATGTTGTACACCTAAAACTAATATAATGTTATATGTCAATTATATTTCAATGAAAAAATAAGCCAACTTTTTGAAAAAAGATATGCAAGTGGTCATTCAAGAGATGCAAATGACAATGAGATATCACCTCGCAGCTGTGTATACACAGGATGTGTATAATCAAAAATTCAGATATGGTAAATGCTGGCAAAGAAGAGGAGAAAAGAGAACCTTTTGCACTGTTGGTGGGGATGCAAACTGGTATGGCTACTAGGCTTCCTTGGCGGCTCAGTTGGTAAAGAATCCACCTGCAATGCAGGAGATACATCTTGGATCCCTGGATTGGGAAGATCCTTGGAGAGAGAATGACAACCCACTCCAGTATTCTTGCCTGGGAAATCCTATAGACAGAGAGGAGCCTGGAGGGCTACAGTCCATGGGGGTCATAAAGAGTCGGACATGACTTGGCAACTAAACCACCACGACTACCACGGCTACTATGGAAAGTAGTATGAAGTTTCCTTAAAGAAATTAAAAATAGAACTACCATGTGACCCAGTAATCCCACTTCTAGATATATATCGAAAGGACACAAAAGCAGTATTTCCAAGAACTATCTGTACCTCCATGTTCATTGCAGGATTATTAGTGATAATCAAGTTATGGAAACAACCTCAGCATCTGTTAACAGATGAATGGATCAAGAAAATACAGTATTTATTCAGTAGATATTATTCAACTGTGAGAAAGAAGGAAATCTTGTCATTACAACCACATAGGTGGACCTGGAGGACTTTATGCGAAGTGAAATAAGCCAGACAGTAAAAGACAAATAGTGTATGGTATCGCTTAGACATGGAATCTACAAATAAATAAATAAAATAAACAACATTTTTTAAAAGAAAGAAAAAGTAGAGCTCATAGAAACACTGTAAAATAATACAAACATTCAGTTATAAGATGAATACAGATCAAATGTGTAACACGGTGCCTATAGTTGCTAACACTGTGTTATGCAATTGAAATTTGCTGAGTAGAACTTGGGTTCTCACCAAGAAAAAGGTAACTATGTTAGGTGATGGATGTGTTGATTAACTCTACTGTGGGAAGCCTTTCATAATGTGTACATATATCAAATCATCACATTGTACACTTTCAATATATTATAATTTTGTCGATTATAGCTCGGGAGAGCCAAAGAAAAAAGAGCTATCAAGACATGAAAAAGCGTGAACTTTAAACGCATATTACTAAGTTTTAAAAAAGATTAAGCTAGAAAATGCTACATACTATATGATTCCAACTATATGAAATTCTAGGAAAGGTGAAAGTATGAACACAGTAAAAGGGTCAGGGGTTGCCATGGGTTAGAGGGAAGGGAGGTGGATTAGATGAGGCACAGATGTTTTTTAGGGCAGTGAAACTACTCTGTATGATATTGTTATGATGGATGCATGTCATTATATATGTCTCATGGCTCAAAACCCATAGACTGTACAACACCAAGAGTGAATCCCAANAATTCTAGGAAAGGTGAAAGTATGAACACAGTAAAAGGGTCAGGGGTTGCCGTGGGTTAGAGGGAAGGGAGGTGGATTAGATGAGGCACAGATGTTTTTTAGGGCAGTGAAACTACTGTGTATGATATTGTTATGATGGATGCATGTCATTATATATGTCACATGGCTCAAAACCCATAGACTGTACAACACCAAGAGTGAATCCTCATGTAACTTATGGTGATTATAGTGGGTCAGTGTAGGGTTAGGAGTTGTAGCAAATGTACCACTCTGATAGGGTTGTTGATTATGGGAGAAGTTATGCACATGTGTGGTCAGAGGCAATAAAGAGAATTTCTGCACCTTGCTCCTCTCCATTTTGCTGTGAATCTAAATCTGATCTTTAAAAATAGTCTATTAAGAATTTCCTAAAGAGGTGGATCTCAACTATTCCAAAATAGCCCTAAGAATTAAAAATTATTGTAACTCTTCTTGTATAGATGCAAGGTGGAGGTCCAGAGAGATTGAGTAGTTTGATCAATAGCAGGCAGTGAGCGGGTAACAGACCTGGGATAAGAAGACAGTGTGACGTCAGAGTCTATGCTGCTAACTACTGCTTCATACTCCTTCCCAAAGTGACCAGAGAAAGGAAATTTTGAAAAAGATTCCACGTAAACACAGGCGCTTTTCACTTCAGGAACATAACCACCTCACTACCTACCTCCAGTAGGAGTATTATGAGAACTGCCCATAATACTTGCTGTATTATAAGGCATATATCTGTATGTGGATTGTAGTATTTTATAAATTTTAAAATGATCCGTCAGTATTTATACTCAGTCTTCTTCTTAGAATTCTATATTACAAAGGAGCATTTACTTTCTTTTTGCATTTGGGTTTGTCAGTGTATCTAATCTGAACCCATAACGTTTGCCCAATGTCAGCAAATAAACTGTGCCTTTACTTTTGTGAATGAATCTGTGACTTTGCATACATACAGCCTAAGACCATTCCTATAGGGCAATAGCAGCAGATGATTTCAGAAAGAAGCAGTTTTCTATGGGTACATAGAATGCATATTTACTTTCATTAGATTTACTTTTGTGGCCTAAAAATTCAGCAAGATTCTTTGAACAAGCGTTGATACAGAAATTTTTGTTAAGAGATCCAATGAAAAGACTTGGGCAGAGAATCTGGCTAAGTTACAACTTTGCTTCATCTAATTAGAAAACCTGTAGATAATTGGTATGGGATAAAGAGTTATTTTAGGTTAAAAAAACATAACTTATTAATTTGCTCATCTCATGTAAGTAATTTAGAGACACAAATTAAGAACAAGCTTTCTCTTACCAGGATCACAATATCCTTTTCCTTAAAAAAAAAAAAAAAAAGTATTTGTATCACAGTGAAAATTCCCCTTTTCCCTTAGATACCTATGGGAAAGAGCTTCTAAATATTGCATTTGTTTTGGCTCAAAGGCAAATCGTGAGTAATTTGAATCTCTCATCAGTTTCACAATTCTCTGTAGATTAGTAGTGCTTTCTCAGCAAATGTTCCTTGATCACAATGGAAATTTGGGCAAAAACAGTGTTTATATTTTCCACCAGTAAAACTGTGTTATCTGAAGGGCCTACTCTGTGGTATTTGGGGGTACTTTGCTTGTCTTTTACTGTGAGCAGTTTGGACCAGAACATGAGTCAGGCTGCAATATTTGAGCTGTTTTAGAGCTCCTTCTAGGGCAGTATGTACAAAACACAAACCACAGTGTGATGGGAGCTCTTACAAATTTCAAAAACATGCTCTCCTGGGGCAATATTTTAGAGTGGTTGAATACCAGCAAACCATCTTCCTTACCCCCACTAAAGATCACTGGGGAACAATGTGGTCCATTTCTGTGGCCCAGTAGCAAAAATGACCATTGACAGAAATAGTTTCTATTTGGCACGTGTGTGTGTGATGCTCCGCAGTCTGCTCACCCCATCAGACCATACTTGTTTCTTCTTTCTACTCTTCTACCTCACTATTTAAATCTTTTTCTAAGTTTTTCCTCCCATAATTGACATCAAATAGTCTTTCAATATTTTCAGTGTTTAATAATAGGCCCCTAGGAGGAAATGTCTTCTCAAATATTTTAAGACCTTTTGTTAATTCTGATGATTTATAAAGATAGGTCTGCCATTAACTATTCTTGTGCCAAGATGCAAGCAAATTTTTTAAGTGCCTTAAAGATATCAAATAACATGGTAGAAGTTTCAGAGTAAGAAAACAGATAAAGAATACTTTTGAAAATTTTATACAATTTGGGAATCTTGGAGAAATATTGATTTCTAAGGAATGAAAAAACAAACAAACATCCAACAATTATTGATAGCTTCCAGGTACAAAATTACATATTCTTACCATCCTATGTATCTCACAAAACTCAAACAAGCTAATGTTTAATAATGAAAACCCTTTTATAAACATCCTCTTGCTAATTGAAAAGTTAATTTCATCAATGAAACAGCTCTTCCAATAATAGCAGAACTGTTCATGTCAGCACAAGACAGATGTCCCAGAGTGGAATCTTTTCTGGTTAAATCCTGAGTCTACTGTTCTGCAGGAACTCCTAAGTAAGGCAGCTGAAGACACACACATTACATTACAATGTCTAAGCTGAGGTATTTTAAAATAAATTACAGACGTTATCGCACACCATGGATTTCCTTCCTACCTCACTGATCCCTGTTTCTTTGGTAGTTTTGCTGTAGATCTGAAAGTAACTATAGGTGTTGAGCTGCCTGGGTCTGAAGCTTTAACACCCTCTTTCTCTTTAAATGACTTTGAATACCACCCATATGCTGAAGAATCTTGGTGTCTATCTCTGGCCCTGACTTTTCCCCTGAGCCCCTTAACCCCTAGTTGATACTTCTACCAGGACAGCTAATCAGAAGTTACAGCTCATCACAGTTGAAACCACTTTCTTGATTTCCACACCCAACTCCCAATAAGGAAAAAAAAAAAAAATCCTGCTACATTCTGGGTCCTCTCTCCATCTCAGTAAGTGGTACCACCTTCTAGCTAATTTCCTAATTTAGAAACAATGGAGTGAAACTTGGTTCTTTCTTTCCTTTCATCCCTTGCATTCAGTCCAGAAATTCTAGTCTGCTTGCCTTCCAAAATAGTCTTGGATTGTTCGGCTTCACTCTATTTTCCTCATTACAGTCCTAATCCAAAGTAATGTTATATCTTACCTGGACTGCTGCAATAACTTCCAAATTGTTGTCCTTGCTTCTTGTGTCAAAACCGTCCGTTGTTCACGCAGCAGCCAGTGGTCATTTAAAAGTATAAATCAGATCTTATTGTCCCCTTGCTTAGAACCTTTTAATGGCTTCTCATTGCATTTATATGAAAATTCAATCTGTGATATGCATGCCCACTTCATCCTTCTTTGTCAAACCTGTTCCTTCACTTCCCTCTCCCATTTGCTCATTAGGCTGCAGCCTCACTGGCTTCCTCTCTGTCCCTGAAATAACCAAGCCCTTGACCAGCTCATGAACTGTTACCTCTGCCTGACACCCTCTCTATCCAGACCTCATGTGGCTGATGCCTACTCATTCTTCAGCTTTCAGCTCAACTCTACAGAAAGCTCTTCTGTGGAAACTCAGCTCAGGTTATTTCTCCTTAAAGCCTCCACATTCACACTCCATCACACCAGTCTATTTATTGTCCCTGAAGCAATCGCCATAATCTACAATTCTCTGTATATTTACTCATTGGCTTCCTTATTGCCCCCCTCAGGAAAATGTAAGCTTTAGGAGAAAAAGCACTTTGCCTATCCTGTTCATGGCCACATTCCCGGTGACAATTAAATGCCTGATATATAGATAAGCATTCAATAAACATTTGCTACTGAATGAATAAAAGGAAAGAACAGAGGAATTGTTTGAAGAGTGAGAAGTAAAATCATCAAGAATAATAGGATGTTACAAGGCAAAGGGGTTTTTAGAAGCTTATCTGAGGAACCTCCCTGGTGTGCTAACCTAGAGGAGTTGTCTAAAGCTGAGAAAGCACATGCTAGAATCTGAATGTCCTGACTGAGTGCCCTGCTTTGCGCTAGACAAAAGATCATAAACTTGGTCCATGATAAGCTTTGCACTGAATCTTGTTGAGAAAAATAACAGCAATATTCCATGTGGTTGTAGTTCCAAGAAAGAAAGGTTAATTTTTTTGGAAAGAACACCTCTAGCTCATACCTTTTCTTCTTTTTTGTTTTAAATGTCTTTTCTTTTATAAAATATTGAAAATAGAGATGCATTTTAAAATGTTCTATTTTTACAAAGTAAAAAAAAAAATTGGCAAGTCAAGGCCCATTTTTGTGGTGATTTTTTTTTTTTGGTGTTTGTTTTGTTTTTCATTTTAAAGTGAAAACTAAGTTTGAAAATAAGCAACTCTAAACAAATCTAGTCATTAAAAGTGATTTAGTTTCTAGATCCTACCTCATACCCCATCAACTCCTCTAATCCTGTTCCACGGAGATAGCCAATAACAGTCTGGTGTATGTTTTTACATCTTNAAAAAAAAAAAATCCTGCTACATTCTGGGTCCTCTCTCCATCTCAGTAAGTGGTACCACCTTCTAGCTAATTTCCTAATTTAGAAACAATGGAGTGAAACTTGGTTCTTTCTTTCCTTTCATCCCTTGCATTCAGTCCAGAAATTCTAGTCTGCTTGCCTTCCAAAATAGTCTTGGATTGTTCGGCTTCACTCTATTTTCCTCATTACAGTCCTAATCCAAAGTAATGTTATATCTTACCTGGACTGCTGCAATAACTTCCAAATTGTTGTCCTTGCTTCTTGTGTCAAAACCGTCCGTTGTTCACGCAGCAGCCAGTGGTCATTTAAAAGTATAAATCAGATCTTATTGTCCCCTTGCTTAGAACCTTTTAATGGCTTCTCATTGCATTTATATGAAAATTCAATCTGTGATATGCATGCCCACTTCATCCTTCTTTGTCAAACCTGTTCCTTCACTTCCCTCTCCCATTTGCTCATTAGGCTGCAGCCTCACTGGCTTCCTCTCTGTCCCTGAAATAACCAAGCCCTTGACCAGCTCATGAACTGTTACCTCTGCCTGACACCCTCTCTATCCAGACCTCATGTGGCTGATGCCTACTCATTCTTCAGCTTTCAGCTCAACTCTACAGAAAGCTCTTCTGTGGAAACTCAGCTCAGGTTATTTCTCCTTAAAGCCTCCACATTCACACTCCATCACACCAGTCTATTTATTGTCCCTGAAGCAATCGCCATAATCTACAATTCTCTGTATATTTACTCATTGGCTTCCTTATTGCCCCCCTCAGGAAAATGTAAGCTTTAGGAGAAAAAGCACTTTGCCTATCCTGTTCATGGCCACATTCCCGGTGACAATTAAATGCCTGATATATAGATAAGCATTCAATAAACATTTGCTACTGAATGAATAAAAGGAAAGAACAGAGGAATTGTTTGAAGAGTGAGAAGTAAAATCATCAAGAATAATAGGATGTTACAAGGCAAAGGGGTTTTTAGAAGCTTATCTGAGGAACCTCCCTGGTGTGCTAACCTAGAGGAGTTGTCTAAAGCTGAGAAAGCACATGCTAGAATCTGAATGTCCTGACTGAGTGCCCTGCTTTGCGCTAGACAAAAGATCATAAACTTGGTCCATGATAAGCTTTGCACTGAATCTTGTTGAGAAAAATAACAGCAATATTCCATGTGGTTGTAGTTCCAAGAAAGAAAGGTTAATTTTTTTGGAAAGAACACCTCTAGCTCATACCTTTTCTTCTTTTTTGTTTTAAATGTCTTTTCTTTTATAAAATATTGAAAATAGAGATGCATTTTAAAATGTTCTATTTTTACAAAGTAAAAAAAAAATTGGCAAGTCAAGGCCCATTTTTGTGGTGATTTTTTTTTTTTTTGGTGTTTGTTTTGTTTTTCATTTTAAAGTGAAAACTAAGTTTGAAAATAAGCAACTCTAAACAAATCTAGTCATTAAAAGTGATTTAGTTTCTAGATCCTACCTCATACCCCATCAACTCCTCTAATCCTGTTCCACGGAGATAGCCAATAACAGTCTGGTGTATGTTTTTACATCTTTCTCTATACTCAAATGTACACCTGCACATATGCACCATACATACACCCCCCACACACACACACACACAGAACTTTATTTTGATATAGTACAAAAGGATAATGTTATCATATTATGCCCATCTGGAGCAATGCATATAATTGTAGGTCATGCAATATTATGTGCCAAAATGTATTCAAGCATTCCTGTACTGATATTCTCAATTTCCAGTCTGTTTTATCCACCATAAAAATCCTGCCATTAACATCTCTATGCTGCTGCTAAGTTGCTTCAGTCGTGTCCAACTGTGTGACCCCATAGACGGCAGCCCACCAGGCTCCCCCATCCCTGGGATTCTCCAGGCAAGAACATTGGAGTGGGTTGCCATTTCCTTCTCCATATATGTGTCAGTAAATTAATGTAAACATCTCTATCTCCACCCCTTCCTACATTTACATTTCTTCTCACATAATAGTGCCTTTATTTCTTTAGGAAACACGTTCAATAGCAGAGTTGTTAGATTAAAAGGTGTATATAGGCATTTTAATTTTGATATATTTTGTTAAGACTTAAGAAATTTGACCAGCATGGCTTATATTCTCAAGCAGTTTTAGCTCTTTAAAAATTCGTGTTGTAGTCATTGTGACCTTGTCTCAGAACACTTCAGTTCCTTCCAGACACAACTACATAAGTTATCCCTTAGCTGTCTCTATTTCATTCTATTTGTTATTATAGAGACAGTTCAGTACTCTGAATTACCCAAGGGATTAATATATCTTCAAGTGAGAAGGAAAGTCTATATTAAAAAAAACTCCTCAGTTTTTGCTTCTCATTTTGTATTTCTGATCACTTGCCACCAACATGGTAACCCATATCATTGATGGCTTTCTTTGTTTTGGGCCAAGAACAATAAGGGTGATCTTATACTCTAGGATTAAGGAATCTGATGATGGTTGACAAGGTATGACCCCGCTCTTTCTCCATAAAGAAGTTTAGCTTTTTTAATCTTTGTTTTTCCTTTTAGAAAATAAAGTCTGAGAGTGCCTTTTTTTAGGTAGTGCTCTAGAGGCAAAACATAAATTCAGATTTTTAGAACACTCAGATTAGTCTGCATCTGTCCCCTCTTCTCCCCTCCGACTACTCTGCTATCCAGACAGGGAAGCATGCTATGACATCTTGATAGGCTCATTCTTTTAACAGTCCCTGTAATTCCCCAAATCAGTCCTGAGCAAGTTCATACTCTGTACAGGAAGCTACCCAATGATTTATGACCAAATGCAATTGGCTCTGACATTAGGACATAGTGTTTAATACTGGTATATATTGCAAAAGAAATAAAAAATGCTGAAGTCACCTAAAATAAAGCTACTATGAATTGCTATGTAAGTTTCAAATTATATTAGTTTTGCTTATTTAATAAAACCAGTCAAAGCCTCACCTCTCAGATTGGTAGGAAGCCCATGGTCCAAGGAATCTGAAGGGTTGGAAAATTGACCTCCACTCCCCAGGGACAGAAGACTGTCACTGCCTTTGGTTCTAACAGCTTTACGGCCACAGAGGTGATACTGATGTGCCCTGGATCCAGGTACTTAGACAGGAACATGCATTTTCTCCCAAGTCAGTCTCAGCCTGATATTGTTTACAACACTTCAGGCTGGCCAGTCCCTTAAAATGCTGCTTCAAGAGTGTCAGAATTAATTCACATGTCCATCTGCAAACTTAAAACCACCTTGCCCTTTCCTTCACTAGGATGTCACACCCCCAAATTTTAGATTATTCTTTTTATGCTCTTGAAAGACAGAGATGATCATGACACCTTTTTTCAATAAGCACTGCTGTGGGGTAACCTGTCTAACTACCTGAGGTGGTAATTCAGATTGCCTCAAAGAACCCTATAATTTCCTCCTCCCCGCTGTGAGCACTGTGTACGCACACACACACACACACACACACACACACACAGAATCAGAAAGGAAATAATTTATTTCCTCAAAGGTAGCTTACCATGCTGAAAACAGCAAGGTGAGTCTCTGGTTATGAAAAGAAAAAGGGAAAAAAATCTACAAGATAAATCTACAATGAGACACATATTCTGCAACTTAACAAATGGACTAAAATTTTGACAAATGAATGTGCACTCTAAAAATATTCCAAGTGTGTAAAATCTAATCAGAAATCTACTCTGTGCCTTAGTACAGACTGCCAAAGAGAGTCAATGATGTTCACTTTCTCATCTTTGGAGCGTATTCCGTTCTCTAAATATTAAACAGCTTCCATATTGAAGGAATGTTTAAAATGTCTTTCTTATTTACTATGAATAGTTAAGTAGTTTCCTTCATAAATACTAATTCAAGAAGAAATAGTCACTTATAGAGTGTGTCCTTAGGTTACATAAACAGTCTGGGCTGTATTTGGTGTTGGTGAATTAAGATGTGAGTCTACCAGTAACATTTTGCATAAACAATACATGTCAGGCAAAGATCCAACAAGCTGTGCTATTAATTTACTGCTCCAAATTCCTTAGCTGAAAATGTTCTTCTAATTGTTTTTTGTGCTTGTTGAATGTTCAATTAACAGGAAATAGTTCTGCTTTACTTTCCTCAGAAGATCCATCTATATATATATATATATATGTAGATGTGCTTCACTTTGCCTCATGAAGAAACTGAATTGTACTTGTTCTGACTTGAGTTAGTTTGCACTATAATTAAAAAAAAGAATATATCCACATGTCTACAGCTGCCTTAGGAACTGAAGTTAATATACATGTCAGTTATTTACTATCAAAAAATGACATAAACATCCTAGAAGCCAGATTCTTCACTGATTTGGCAAATAATTGACTATAGAATATCATGAATTTTCTTTGGCTGAGAGTTAAATGGTTGGATATAGTATGAAAAAAGAGTTCATCTTTGCAATTCACTTACTCTTACAATAGGGGCTTCCTGGTGGTTCAAAATGTAAAGGATCTGCTTGCAGTGCAAGAGACACAGGTTTGATCTCTGGGTCGGGAAGATCTCTTGGAGAAGGAATGGCAACCCACTCAGTTCTCTTGCCTGGAAAATCCCATGGACAGAGGAGAATAGTAGGCTATAGTCCAGGGAGTTGCAAAGAGTCAGAAACAACTGAGGGACTAACACACAACACANACTATAGAATATCATGAATTTTCTTTGGCTGAGAGTTAAATGGTTGGATATAGTATGAAAAAAGAGTTCATCTTTGCAATACACTTACTCTTACAATAGGGGCTTCCTGGCGGGTTTGATCTCTGGGTCGGGAAGATCTCTTGGAGAAGGAATGGCAACCCACTCAGTTCTCTTGCCTGGAAAATCCCACGGACAGAGGAGAATAGTAGGCTATAGTCCATGGAGTTGCAAAGAGTCAGAAACAACTGAGGGACTAACACACAACACACACACACACACACATACACACATACACACACACACACACACATATACACACATACTATATACTCTTAAAATAACAGGCACTCATTAAAAATGCCACAAAATAAAAGGATCCATCACCTCCCACTCCAGTTCCCAGTTCTCATCTACTTTACTCCCACTGAGTAAAGTAGATGAGTTTCACTAAGGAATAAGCTAGATGTAATTTTATTTCATCGAAAGGAACCAAAGACCATAGACTATTTTAAATATCAACACCATGAGGAAGTTTTAAATGGCAATATGAACCAAAATCCAATTTCAAGCAGTAAAAGAATATACAGAGAAAGCAGGAGAAATGATTACAGAGCAAATAGTGGTCAAATACAAAATAGCAAGAGATTGAGCATGCTAACATATTAATTAAAATTGAATTAAAGATTAAATTTAACCCCCCTCCCCCCATTAGGTCAAGAGTGATTATGACCTCCAAAGTGCAACTTAAATGAAGGAATATAGTTTTTTGGGTTTGGGTGGTGACTACTGCATTCCAGAAATGAGCAATCAGTCTGCTTTTGAAGACGGAGTTACAGAGACTGTGAAAGTCCTAGGTTTGTCCTCTAATGGGGGTGATAGAGACTCCTCCTCAAACGTCCCTTCCTTACTGGCTAATCCTATTACCAACCCTCAGAAAGTGCCATGATTGATTTTGTGATTGCTTTTAAAGTTGAAAATGTCTCTAAAAATCACATTTCAGACAAAAAGGTATGTCTTCTTTTCCTGACGTTCACAAACTATCAGATGGTCTGTCAGGATCCATATGCTGATTTGGATAACTCGTATGTAATTCAAACTCAGATACAACAAAGAATGTATTTGCTCTTTGCTGTTCCAGCCCCCCTGCTAGTCCCATAGAGTAAGAGAGCTATCTCCTGAGCACTTCAACGTGCCAGCCACTTGCTAAATTCTTCATCCATTGTCATATCTCTATCCTCAACCCAGCTGAATGTGATAAGGACTGTTACAATCATAAGTCTACAGAAGAGGAAAGTAAAGATTAAAAAGATAATAAATTCCCTAGAATTGTACTTTGGAACCTGGGTTTCTCCTCTCAATGACATCATCCTCTATTGAGTTTAATAAACCAGAAGCCTGGTTTTGTCTCCTTCTCCTCCACCTCCTTCATTTAATCAGTCACTAAGCCTTGCCAAACACTCCAGTACCCCCGGAATTCATCCTTATCTTTTAATTTCCTCTCACTGCCAAGTTCAAACTTTTATCAAATTTTTTTGTCCTAAGGATTGCAATAATCGAATAATCTTCTAATTCATTTTCCTATTTCTCGTCTTTTTTGCTCTAATCCTTGAGCTACCTTGACATTTTCAGACTGTCTTTTTTTTTTTCTTTCCTCCTCCAAAACACCTCCCAGAATTTGCTGCCTTGTCATTCCTTCTCAAGGTTAACTTGCTTATTTCTGCCTCAGTAGTACCTATGTGTCTTATAAAACTCATGCCACTGAAGCACAGAGAGCTAGATATTTCTGTTGCTCCTACAACCAGACTTTTAACTTCTTATACAAGACTCTGTCTCATTATACCTTCACTCATTCATTCATTAATCCATCCAATATTTATTGATTAGCCACCTTATTCCAGGAACTTATTTTTAATAATAATAGCTATCCTTTACTGATACTATACTCAACAATCCTGTGAGGCAGATACTGTTATCTTTATTTACATTAAAGAAACTACAAAGTAGAGAGGCAAAGATACTTCTGTCTAGAGAAATATTTCAGTGGGACTGTGCAAGGGTTCAACGAGTTTTAGTTGAATTTAGTTGAACTTAAAGTCAAAGTGTTAGTTGCTCAGTTCTGTCCAACTCATTGTGACCCCATGGACTGTAGCATACCAGCTATTCTTCAGGCAAGAATACTGGAGGGGGTTGTCCTTCCCTTCTTAAGGGGATGTTCCTGACCCAGAGACTGAACCTGGGTCTCCTGCCTTGCAGGCAGATACTTTACCATCTGAGCCACAAAGAGCAAGTCAACACTTAAGAGAACTCGGCTTGCATAGGAGCCTAAGAACAATAGAAGTAATAAGTATAGTAGTGGTTGAAGAACTTGGGGACATCAGAGTCAGACACATATACACATTGTAATCCCCACTTTGTCACTAGTAAGCTACATGACCTCTAATTAAACTGCTCATTTCTTTAAACATCAATTAAAAAACTATAAAATAGAGATATTAGTCATACTATTTTAAAAGGCTATCTTATTGATTAAATGTGAAAATAAATATAAAGTGCTTAGAAAATCACATGGTACAAAGTAAACCCATATTAAGCAACAGTTATTTGACTGTGTGGATCACAATAAACTGTGGAAAATTCTGAAAGAGATGGGAATACCAGACCACCTGACCAGCCACTTGAGAAATCTGTATGCAGGTCAGGATGCAACAGTTAGAACTGGACATGGAACAACAGACTGGTTCCAAATAGGAAAAGCGATCATCAAGGCTATATATTGTCACCGTGCTTATTTAACTTATATGCAGAGTGCATCATGAGAAATGCTGGACTGGAAGCAGCACAAGCTGGAATCAAGATTTCTGGGAGAAATATCAATAATCTCACATATGCAGATGACACCACCCTTATGGCAGAAAGTGAAGAGGAACTAAAAAGCCTCTTGATGAAAGTGAAAGAAGAGAGTGAAAAAATTGCTTAAAGCTCAACATTCAGAAAATGAAGATCATGGCATCCGGTCCCATCACTTCATGGGAAATAGATGGGGAAACAGTGGAAACAGTGTCAGAATTTATTTTTCTGGGCTCCAAAATCACTGCAGATGGTGATTTCAGCCATGAAATTAAATACGCTTACTCCTTGGAAGGAAAGTTATGACCAACCTAGATAGCATATTCAAAAGCAGAGACAGACATTACTTTGTCAGCAAAGTGATGTCTCTGCTTTTAAATATGCTATCTAGGTTTGCCATAGCTGTCCTTCCAAGGAGCAAGCATCTTTTATTTTCATGGCTGCACTAAGCATCTGCAGTGATTTTGGAGCACAAGAAAATAAAATCTGTCACTGTTTCCACTTTTCCTTCTTTTTGCCATGAAGTGATAGGACTAGATGCCATGATCTTCATTTTTCACATGTTGAGTTTTAAGTCAGCTTTTTCACTCTCCTGTTTGGCCCTCATCAAGAAGCTCTCTAATTCCTCTTTGCTTTCTGCCATTTGAGTGCTATCATCTGCATATCTAAGGGTGTTGATATTTCTCCAGGCAGTCTTGATTCCAGCTTGTGATTCATCCATTCCAATATTTTATATATTTGTTTTTGTTATTGGTCCTGTTATTGTTGCTGTCATTGTTATTGTTGCTGTTATTGTTATTGTTCCTGTTATTTTTATGGAGATTCAATAGGAAGTATAGCTTGGGAATGGCCACTATACATGTAGAAATGTAGATGGATACGTTCCTCCAGCTTTACCATAACAGTATTCAAAGCTATCGAATATGACCCTAAAGGAAAAATAATACTGTCTCCTTCCTCCTCAAATAGGGCTATTTGAAATGTTCTATATTTTATCCTTCCTTCATAGGGTTGCTATACTAGGAAAAATAAATAAAAATGAAAGTAATTACTGGTTTATGAAGCTAGGTTAAATGTCATAGAAACATTATTTACACACTAACTATCTCAGTTGTGGTTGAATTAAAGAGCAAAGCATTTTTAAACAACCCTAAGGGCTATCCTTTTAGGGAAAAAGAAGAATTTCAGATATCTCAGAATACAAGGAAGGAATTTCTGGAACTTAGAGAAGACTTCTGGCTGGATTATCAGTTAACCAGTGTACTCTAGGCCTGAGATGCTAGTGGGCCTGACTTGTGGTTTCATCGCCTTAGTAGGAACAAGATGGTGCATTGCCTGAAAGTGGCTGTCCTCTATGGTGGGTGGGTGAGCACGTGGCCCTTCTTCCTTTCTTCCCATTAGGTATGCCCAACTCCACACTAGTGGTCAGTTTCCCAATGAGTAAATAAGGTTTGCTTTTTGACACACATTCCACAAGCAAGCCAGATTTTAGGAGACAAAAGTCAAATGTGTCAAAGGAGAATTACAGAAGCC
>SJYW01033347.1:202073-218609 GCA_006410735.1 Raphicerus campestris
GCTCCAAAATCACTGCAGATGGTGATTTCAGCCATGAAATTAAATACGCTTACTCCTTGGAAGGAAAGTTATGACCAACCTAGATAGCATATTCAAAAGCAGAGACAGACATTACTTTGTCAGCAAAGTGATGTCTCTGCTTTTAAATATGCTATCTAGGTTTGCCATAGCTGTCCTTCCAAGGAGCAAGCATCTTTTATTTTCATGGCTGCACTAAGCATCTGCAGTGATTTTGGAGCACAAGAAAATAAAATCTGTCACTGTTTCCACTTTTCCTTCTTTTTGCCATGAAGTGATAGGACTAGATGCCATGATCTTCATTTTTCACATGTTGAGTTTTAAGTCAGCTTTTTCACTCTCCTGTTTGGCCCTCATCAAGAAGCTCTCTAATTCCTCTTTGCTTTCTGCCATTTGAGTGCTATCATCTGCATATCTAAGGGTGTTGATATTTCTCCAGGCAGTCTTGATTCCAGCTTGTGATTCATCCATTCCAATATTTTATATATTTGTTTTTGTTATTGGTCCTGTTATTGTTGCTGTCATTGTTATTGTTGCTGTTATTGTTATTGTTCCTGTTATTTTTATGGAGATTCAATAGGAAGTATAGCTTGGGAATGGCCACTATACATGTAGGAATGTAGATGGATACGTTCCTCCAGCTTTACCATAACAGTATTCAAAGCTATCGAATATGACCCTAAAGGAAAAATAATACTGTCTCCTTCCTCCTCAAATAGGGCTATTTGAAATGTTCTATATTTTATCCTTCCTTCATAGGGTTGCTATACTAGGAAAAATAAATAAAAATGAAAGTAATTACTGGTTTACGAAGCTAGGTTAAATGTCATAGAAACATTATTTACACACTAACTATCTCAGTTGTGGTTGAATTAAAGAGCAAAGCATTTTTAAACAACCCTAAGGGCTATCCTTTTAGGGAAAAAGAAGAATTTCAGATATCTCAGAATACAAGGAAGGAATTTCTGGAACTTAGAGAAGACTTCTGGCTGGATTATCAGTTAACCAGTGTACTCTAGGCCTGAGATGCTAGTGGGCCTGACTTGTGGTTTCATCGCCTTAGTAGGAACAAGATGGTGCATTGCCTGGAAGTGGCTGTCCTCTGTGGTGGGTGGGTGAGCACGTGGCCCTTCTTCCTTTCTTCCCATTAGGTATGCCCAACTCCACACTAGTGGTCAGTTTCCCAATGAGTAAATAAGGTTTGCTTTTTGACACACATTCCACAAGCAAGCCAGATTTTAGGAGACAAAAGTCAAATGTGTCAAAGGAGAATTACAGAAGCCCAGGAAGCCTCAAGAGCATAAGGATTGTGGGAGGTGGTAACAGGGACTTTGTTGAAGCCAGGGCAAGCATTACCCAATCTTCTCTTTCTATAAACATCCTTAGGATAGGAAGCATTAGATTGTGGGCTACTCTAATAATTCCCAAGCAAATATATTGGGCCTTTTGTGGTTTACAGTTTAGGACTTTATTTTGCTGTATCATCTGTGTATTTTTCAATGTTGTATTTCTTTTGGTTAATCTTCCTTCCTCCTGGGAAGCAAAGTGTTCTGCAATAGCAAACACTGTCTGTGGTAAGTCCCTAAAACTCCAGTGCAACAGATTGCAAAGCCTGCTGTCCATTCTAAATACACTTGCATTGCTTCTCTCTGAAGCTAGTTGTGTTCATGTCTCCAACTTTACATGCCATCTGTGTCATTTTCCTATGGTCACCAATCACTCATCACTCCTTTCAAAAGACGTTTCACCACATACAGCAAAGGTGTTCTTCAAATGAAATCCACAAACCTGCTGACTTGGAAAAATTGTTGACATCACACTAATATGAAAACTGTGCCTATGTTTTTTTTCTGCTTTCATTATGTACAAGTCTGTATACATTTAAAAATATTTTAATAATGAAATATTTTAGTTCAAAGAAATTATAGAGAAAATATAATTATTTAAATACTGTATATCATCTTGCATATCCTAGTCAGATTTTATTATAGGTACTTTTGACTTAATAGGAATTTACTTGTAAGAATACTGAACCCAATAAATTAATTACTCATTCTTGCACTCACTCAAAGGACCAGATGCTCTTGAAGAGAGTCTTAAGATACACACAGGTGAAAGACAAATGATAAAGTAGAATAGAGTGATTCCATGTGAGAAGGGATAGGAAGTCAAAAGGACTGTGGCTATGGTAGGGCTTATCCCAGTTTGCCCAGAGCCAGTCCTGATTAATGCCTGTTGTTTTGGCATAATTATTGATTCTACACCTCTCATTAAAGCTGAAACTCCAATACTTTGGCCACCTGATGTGAAGAGGTGACTCATTTGAAAAGACCTTGATGCTGGGAAAGATTAATGACAGGAGGAGATGGGGACAACAGAGGATGAGATGGTTGGATGGCATCACCGACTCAGTGGACATGAGTTTGAGCAAGCTGAGGTAGTTGGTGATGGACAGGGAGGCCTGGCATGCTGTGGTCCATGGGGTCCAAAGAGTTAGATAGGAACAAGTGAACTGAGCTGAACTGACACCTATCATGTCCAAAGTATGATGGCTTAAGCAATAAATTATGTGGCCACTCTAACTCTGAAGAACTAGAGAGCACATTTTCTACCTAAAGAAGGAAGCTTCTACTTGGCTCCAGAAAATTGCTGTCATGTTGGAATAAAAGCTCTGTGCTTTTTCAAGAGAAGCTAGCTTTGGATTTTGGGTGTAGTCATCTGATATTTAACGTTAGTTCAACTCTCTTTGTAGTCTCAAAGAGTTGGACATGACTTAGCAACTAAACAAGAACAACAACTCTTATCTTTATCTGCATTTTCTTTATAAGACAAAATTTGTCTGAAAAAAATAGATTTCCCTCTGGGTTACTAATTTACAATCTCTTTTGGCCTAGAAGTTCTACAACTTTGAGGCTTGAATACCACCATTTTCCTATCTACCCTAGCAGGCTGAATGTGTGGTTCCACTTAGGATATTCATGTATACACTATGATTCAGGTTAAACAGATCCTGTTGGAAAGCTTCTAAAGGAAGCATTCATCATCATCAATTAAGAAAACTGGCCAAATGATGGAAAGCAGAGTATAACTCAGGCTTAATTAACTGATTTGATGACATCTGTATTTAAATCATTTTTCATTGCAAAATATCTGATTTACTGAGCAACTCAGTTCAGTTCAGTTCAATCACTCAGTCGTGTCTGACTCTTTGCAGCCCCATGAATTGCAGCATGCCAGGCCTCCCTGTCCATCACCAACTCCCGGAGTTCACTCAGACTCACATCCATCGAGTCGGTGATGCCATCCAGCCATCTCATCCTCAGTCGTCCCCTTCTCCTCCTGCCCCCAATCCGTCCCAGCATCAGAGTCTTTTCCAATGAGTCAACTCTTCACATGAGTTGGCCAAAGTACTGGAGCTTCAGCTTTAACATCATTACTTCCAAAGAACACCCAGGACTGATCTCCTTTAGAATGGACTGGTTGGATCTCCTTGCAGTCCAAGGGACTCTCAAGAGTCTTCTCCAACACCACACTTCAAAAGCATCAATTCTTCGGTGCTCAGCTTTCTTCACAGTCCAACTCTCACATCCATACATGACCACTGGAAAAACCATAGCCTTGACTAGATGGACTTTTGTAGGCAATGTAATGTCTCTGCTTTTCAATATGTTGTCTAGGTTGGTCATAACTTTCCTTCCAAGGAGTAAGCGTCTTTTAATTTCATGGCTGCAATCACCATCTGCTGTGATTTTGGAGCCCCCCAAAATAAAGTCTGACACTGTTTCTACTGTTTCCCCATCTATTTCCCATGAAGTGATGGGACCAGATGCCATGATCTTCGTTTTCTGAATGTTGAACTTCAAGCTAACTTTTTCACTCTCCTCTTCCACTTTCATCAAGCGGCTTTTTAGTTCCTCTTCACTTTCTGCCATAAGGGTGGTGTCATCTGCATATCTTTTATTGATGTTTCTCCCTGCAATCTTGATTCCAGCTTGTGCTTCTTCCAGCGCAGTGTCTCACTACTATGTGCTATACACTAAAAGTATGCCATCTATATCATCATAATGCTAGTAATCATAACAATGAAGTGACATTGGCATCATTCCTCCAATTAAAACAAAAAGTTGGATAAGGCTCAGAAAATGTATGTGATTTGACCAAAGTCCCGTGGCTAATAAATGACTGAGTCAAGATTAGTATATAAGTATTTCTGAGCTCCAAATCCTGTGCTCTGTCTTTTGTATTGATCCTTTACTGGAAAAAAAATATTAGCTTCATCACTTAGATTTGCATCTTATGCAAGTATAGTATCTAAAACTGTACCATTTCCTTTTGGTGAAAGAAGCTATAAAAGAAGTTAATAAATTCAAAGAATAAAGCAACCAGATGATAAAAAATTACTGTGACACCTATTCAGCAATGCAAGGTAGAGGCATAATTCTATAAAACACAGTCTCACAACTAAAAATGTCAAGCTGCTGTCTGCACAACTATGTGACACTGGGAATTGTCTTTGGTCAAGCTCCTTAAATGCTGAGATAAGACAGTGATTCTTAATGCAAGTGATGGTTTGAAGAACTACTCCTATGGGAAACCTATACATGTTTGAAGGGAATGAGTTTATGTGAGGATAGTTAAGTCAATAAGGCTTTTAGAAGTGCAGCCTCCTGATATTGTAGGGAGTTCTGGAGCTTGGATTGCATCGCAGAATCTGTCTTCACCTAGAGGCAAGAGAGCTGGGCTCTTACATTCCTGTCTCATCAAATCTGCGGTCATGGGTTTCCAGTATCCCCTGATGAGGAAGCTCCTATCAACCAAGGCCAGGCCTCAAGTGAAAGAAAGATATGAGTCCTTAGACGCTAATACATACACAGCAGGCAAATATGACCTGAAGGTGGGTAGGAGGGGAAGTAGGAGATCAAGACCACCAATGATAATATCTGCTGCAGATAAGTATTCTCTATCTATTATAGAATTTTTATTTTGTGTCATTTAAAATTATTTCATCTCCAAATTTGCATTTTCTTCTTTCATGAATAATTTTTAAACGTCACTGAATTTTGTCTTTCATTGTCCCCAGTGTCCAAGTCCTCCCCTTTCTTCCTCCATTTTTAGCCCCAGGGAAATACATCATAGCTAAGGCAAATGAATTCACGGACTAATTCCTTCCTTTTAAACAATATTTATTACAAAATAGTATAGTACAGCAAAACAGTTTAGTTACTCCCTTGGAGACTGTTATTTTGAGCTATGTCATATTACACAAGAAAGAATGTGATTCTGCAGAAGAAAAAGCTCTTTAAAAATGCCACAAAAATGTTTATATACATATTGCATCACTGATCAAGCAAATAATATTACTAGTAACAGTTACTGAGCTATTATTGTTATATGCTGATAACCTTTATCATGAATGTGCTGATTTTTATGTTTCATATATATTATATAACAATGCCTACACATTAGTTGTATGAACATGAGCTTTTTAAATTCAGAAGCAAAACTTTTCCTGAATAAAAACAAAACACAGTAAGTCAATAAATACTTATATTTTGACAATATATAAAAATGAGTCAATTCAGCTTGCTCCATAATATTTGACTTCTTCAGATAGCTGCCAACTACCCTGCTTATAACCAACTTTTGACCTGGTGTCCAGTGGAATGGTTAGAGATTTGGAAGCCATTGTGGAGATCAAACAGGCTATATTTGGTGACACAGGTGAAACTGATGTTTCTCACACAAAGCAGAAGACGAGAACTCTCAGTGGGAGAGTCACTTCTTTCACAATTTGCAAAGGATGAGAAAATTTTTTCTGGTATGATTTACTTGTGAGGTGCAAGAATTCTATCTTGGGGTTTTTCCTTGCTTAAATGAACTAAGAAAAATTTTCCGTTCTCATTAAACATACCAAGGCTTTCAGAAATTTAGTCATCATTCAAATGTTTTCAAGTGTAATCTTACAAATGAAGGCTGAAAACTAAAAGATTTTTATAGCCAGTTTCTAAAAGACTAAGAGGAACCTAGTGTGCTACAGCCCATGGGGTCCCAAAGAGTCAGACATGACTTAGCAACTGAATTAAAACCAAGATGTATGAATTTGCTTTTATGAAAACTTGCAGTTTCTTATTCACCTGTGGGCCACTGTAAGTCAAAGGTAGTCTTACAGATTCTCACTATTATATTCTGAAAGACTTTCTGCAAAGCTTAGGAATGAAACTAAGGGACTGTGGTTCAAATGTACCCCAAAACTCTGCCCCAACTGTCTAATTGCTACTCTACTGAAGTTCTGAAAGTGATAGTCGCTTAGTCGCATCTGACTCTGTGACCCATGAACTGTAGCCTGTCAGGCTCCCATGTCCATGAAATTCTCCAGGCAAGAAAACTGGAGTGAGAGGCCAGTCCCTTCTCCAGGGGATTTTTCCTACCCAGGAATCGAACCTGGATCTCCTCCATTGCACATAGATTTCTTTCTGTCTGAGCCACCGTGGAAGCCTAAAATTTAATCGGTTGGGTTCATGTTGTGCTCACTTGTTTGACTGTTTGAGACCCCGTGGTCTGTAGTCTGCCAGGCTCCTCTGTCCATGGGATTTTCCAGGTGAGAATACTGGAATGGGTTGTCAGTTCCTATTCCAAGGGACCTTCTCGACNGCTTTTTAGTTCCTCTTCACTTTCTGCCATAAGGGTGGTGTCATCTGCATATCGTTTATTGATGTTTCTCCCTGCAATCTTGATTCCAGCTTGTGCTTCTTCCAGCGCAGTGTCTCACTACTATGTGCTATACACTAAAAGTATGCCATCTATATTATCATAATGCTAGTAATCATAACAATGAAGTGACATTGGCATCATTCCTCCAATTAAAACAAAAAGTTGGATAAGGCTCAGAAAATGTATGTGATTTGACCAAAGTCCCGTGGCTAATAAATGACTGAGTCAAGATTAGTATATAAGTATTTCTGAGCTCCAAATCCTGTGCTCTGTCTTTTGTATTGATCCTTTACTGGAAAAAAAATATTAGCTTCATCACTTAGATTTGCATCTTATGCAAGTATATTATCTAAAACTGTACCATTTCCTTTTGGTGAAAGAAGCTATAAAAGAAGTTAACAAATTCAAAGAATAAAGCAACCAGATGATAAAAAATTACTGTGACACCTATTCAGCAATGCAAGGTAGAGGCATAATTCTATAAAACACAGTCTCACAACTAAAAATGTCAAGCTGCTGTCTGCACAACTATGTGACACTGGGAATTGTCTTTGGTCAAGCTCCTTAAATGCTGAGATAAGACAGTGATTCTTAATGCAAGTGATGGTTTGAAGAACTACTCCTATGGGAAACCTATAAATGTTTGAAAGGAATGAGTTTATGTGAGGATAGTTAAGTCAATAAGGCTTTTAGAAGTGCAGCCTCCTGATATTGTAGGGAGTTCTGGAGCTTGGATTGCATCGCAGAATCTGTCTTCACCTAGAGGCAAGAGAGCTGGGCTCTTACATTCCTGTCTCATCAAATCTGTGGTCATGGGTTTCCAGTATCCCCTGATGAGGAAGCTCCTATCAACCAAGGCCAGGCCTCAAGTGAAAGAAAGATATGAGTCCTTAGACGCTAATACATACACAGCAGGCAAATATGACCTGAAGGTGGGTAGGAGGGGAAGTAGGAAAGTGGGAGGTAGGGAGATCAAGACCACCAATGATAATATCTGCTGCAGATAAGTATTCTCTATCTATTATAGAATTTTTATTTTGTGTCATTTAAAATTATTTCATCTTCAAATTTGCATTTTCTTCTTTCATGAATAATTTTTAAACTTCACTGAATTTTGTCTTTCATTGTCCCCAGTGTCCAAGTCCTCCCCTTTCTTCCTCCATTTTTAGCCCCAGGGAAATACATCATAGCTAAGGCAAATGAATTCACGGACTAATTCCTTCCTTTTAAACAATATTTATTACAAAATAGTATAGTACAGCAAAACAGTTTAGTTACTCCCTTGGAGACTGTTATTTTGAGCTATGTCATATTACACAAGAAAGAATGTGATTCTGCAGAAGAAAAAGCTCTTTAAAAATGCCACAAAAATGTTTATATACATATTGCATCACTGATCAAGCAAATAATATTACTAGTAACAGTTACTGAGCTATTATTGTTATATGCTGATAACCTTTATCATGAATGTGCTGATTTTTATGTTTCATATATATTATATAACAATGCCTACACATTAGTTGTATGAACATGAGCTTTTTAAATTCAGAAGCAAAACTTTTCCTGAATAAAAACAAAACACAGTAAGTCAATAAATACTTATATTTTGACAATATATAAAAATGAGTCAATTCAGCTTGCCCCATAATATTTGACTTCTTCAGATAGCTGCCAACTACCCTGCTTATAACCAACTTTTGACCTGGTGTCCAGTGGAATGGTTAGAGATTTGGAAGCCATTGTGGAGATCAAACAGGCTATATTTGGTGACACAGGTGAAACTGATGTTTCTCACACAAAGCAGAAGACGAGAACTCTCAGTGGGAGAGTCACTTCTTTCACAATTTGCAAAGGATGAGAAAATTTTTTCTGGTATGATTTANATTGTGGAGATCAAACAGGCTATATTTGGTGACACAGGTGAAACTGATGTTTCTCACACAAAGCAGAAGATGAGAACTCTCAGTGGGAGAGTCACTTCTTTCACAATTTGCAAAGGATGAGAAAATTTTTTCTGGTATGATTTACTTGTGAGGTGCAAGAATTCTATCTTGGGGTTTTTCCTTGCTTAAATGAACTAAGAAAAATTTTCCGTTCTCATTAAACATACCAAGGCTTTCAGAAATTTAGTCATCATTCAAATGTTTTCAAGTGTAATCTTACAAATGAAGGCTGAAAACTAAAAGATTTTTATAGCCAGTTTCTAAAAGACTAAGAGGAACCTAGTGTGCTACAGCCCATGGGGTCCCAAAGAGTCAGACATGACTTAGCAACTGAATTAAAACCAAGATGTATGAATTTGCTTTTATGAAAACTTGCAGTTTCTTATTCACCTGTGGGCCACTGTAAGTCAAAGGTAGTCTTACAGATTCTCACTATTATATTCTGAAAGACTTCCTGCAAAGCTTAGGAATGAAACTAAGGGACTGTGGTTCAAATGTACCCCAAAACTCTGCCCCAACTGTCTAATTGCTACTCTACTGAAGTTCTGAAAGTGATAGTCGCTTAGTCGCATCTGACTCTGTGACCCATGAACTGTAGCCTGTCAGGCTCCCATGTCCATGAAATTCTCCAGGCAAGAAAACTGGAGTGAGAGGCCAGTCCCTTCTCCAGGGGATTTTTCCTACCCAGGAATCGAACCTGGATCTCCTCCATTGCACATAGATTTCTTTCTGTCTGAGCCACCGTGGAAGCCTAAAATTTAATCGGTTGGGTTCATGTTGTGCTCACTTGTTTGACTGTTTGAGACCCCGTGGTCTGTAGTCTGCCAGGCTCCTCTGTCCATGGGGTTTTCCAGGTGAGAATACTAGNTTCTTTCTGTCTGAGCCACCGTGGAAGCCTAAAATTTAATTGGTTGGGTTCATGTTGTGCTCACTTGTTTGACTGTTTGAGACCCCATGGTCTGTAGTCTGCCAGGCTCCTCTGTCCATGGGATTTTCCAGGTGAGAATACTGGAATGGGTTGTCAGTTCCTATTCCAAGGGACCTTCTCGACCCAGGGATCGAACCAGAGTTTCTTGTGTCTCTTGCACTGGCAGGCAGATTCTTGACTCTGCTAAAGTCAACTGATCAGAAAGTATCCAAAAAGAGGTTGTGTTCTTTTTTTCCATATAAATATTTTTCATCTTTTTATTAGTTCACAGACCCTTTAAGTGAGTGTGTGCATTTTGTTTTATATATATATATACACACACATACATATATTATTTATTTTGGCTGCACCGAGTCTTAGTTGCAGCATTAGAGATCAGTGCTCTGACCAGGAGTTGAACCTGGGCTCCCTGCACTGGGTGCTCAGAGTCTTACCCACTGGACCACTAGGAAAGACCATTTACCCATTTAAAATGTATGTGTGCATTTTAAATGTTCATCCCTTCCACTATGCTTTCCACTGACATAGCAGCAAAAACCTTCCTCTCCCCATTACACCCCTTGCAGAGTGAGTATCATCTACCTCTCCACAATCAGCACAGAAGAGTCTGTAGTGCTCATTCCTACTGTTAACATTACAAAAACAATAAGTATGACTTTCCTTTTCCAGATTTAAAAGTATAATATTGAGTAAGCTTTGAAAGTTAATATGCTGTCCTTTCAGAGATGCAGAAATGTGCATATCCCTGTTGAAAAAACACAGCTTTCAATTTTCAAAAGAAAAATACTATTAAATAGTTGCATTTACTTATTGGTTGAAAGGGAATGTGAATGACCAACGTTTCCTGTTGAGGAAATTAGAGAACATAAGATACAAACAATGTAAGAAATAAGCTTTTTAGAAATAAGCAGTCCTTTGTGTGTGCTCTTTGTGTCCAGTTGCTTAGTTGTGTCCAACTCTTTGTGACCCCATAGACTGTAACCCACCAGGCTCCTCCGTCTGTGGGATTTTTCCAGGCAAGAATACTGGAGTGGGCTGCCATTTCCTCCTCCAGGAGATCTTCCCAACTCATGGATCGAACCCATGTTTACTGTGTCTCCTGCATTTGCAGGCAGATTCTTTACCACTGAGCCACCTGGGAGCCAGGCAATCCTTTAGCTGAGATTAACTGATGGTCTTTCTGACAGTAGAAAGGATGGTGGTAGACATAGCTCCTACTTTATCTGCCATGGTCTTATCAAAAGTCATGTATCCTGGAGTAAAGAGCTATGGTTTGGAACTAAACTGACCTCTATATCTTATTAACCTAACCAACTCTGTGTTTGTGTGTTTGTGTATATGTGTATGTGCAATGGAATAAAAACTCTACGCTATTTGGCTTTTTGAGGACTAATGATAATATAAAGTGTTTAAAAGAGTGTATATGGCATGAAATAGGAATTTAGTATTTCATAATGTTATAATTATGGTTATTATAATTCAAAGAGCAAAACTGTCAAGTTTAAGAGTTCTATAAATATTACC
The DNA here is from genome assembly GCA_006410735.1 of Raphicerus campestris. Classification (NCBI taxonomy): domain Eukaryota; kingdom Metazoa; phylum Chordata; class Mammalia; order Artiodactyla; family Bovidae; genus Raphicerus; species Raphicerus campestris. The sequence continues at coordinate 213,198 of SJYW01033347.1, forward strand.
AGTTTTACTTGGCCTAAGTTCCTTTAAACATACAGCCAGCACTCCTCTCTCCACCATGCTGTGATAATTTCCCATGCTTGTGGCCCCAGCTTTGACAGTAATCATCGAGGAAGCCTGCCCTGTATCCAAGCCTGAGTGAGATGCCCCTTCTATGACTCCTCTTAGACACTGAGTTGTTACAGCTACTATCACTTGTATTGATAATATCTGTAGGCCCTTGAATACATTTTGCTTGACCTTGTATGTCCACAGCCTAGCATGGCACTTAAAAAATTGTGTGTGCTGAATATGTGCCTTTAAATGGATGCTGATAAGTAATTAACACATATACTATTATCAGGCTGAGAGAATTATTCAGATCACCCTAGAAACTGATCCTGCTCAGATTCTCTTTCATTCCTATATAGTTTTTCAGATTTGTGAACCTAACTTTTCCTCTTGTTCATTGTCTTCCTGATTGGTGTTTGCCAATTAACTCAAGTTATTTGACCCTACCTGTCCTCACACAATTTCATGTACTGAGTCATGGACAAAATCCAGCACTTGCTCTTGCTGCTTCTAGAAATGATGCTACTGAATATACTCTGAATTCTACCCTGCTCAATTCTGTTTGAATCCCCTTGAAAGAACTCTCACCTGTGTTATCCGCTCCTCCAAAAATCTTTCCAGTTATGCCCTTCACTATGATTTCTAGTCTTTTACACTAAGGTGACTTTATTTATTGCANAGGTGGCCTCTTTCACTGCAGAGGAAGGGTTCCAGGGTGCAGGGGCCTTGGTAGCTGTGGGCCCACGGGCTTAGTTGCTTAGCAGATGTGGAATCTTCCTGGTCTGGGAATTGAACTCATGTCCCCTGCATTGGCAGGCAGATTCCTATCCACTGTACCATCAGGGAAGTCCCAAATTTTTTTATGTTATATTGAATTATAGTTGATTGACAATGTTAGTTTCAGTTTCAACAAAGTGATTCAGTTATACATAAACATGTGTCTATTCTTTTTCAAATTCTTTCCCCATTTAGGTTATTACAGACTATTGAGCAGTTTCCTGTGCTATACAGTAGGTCCTTGTTGCTTATCTATTTTAAATATAGCAGTGTATACATGTCAATCCCAAACTCCCAATCTTGCCATTCTTAATTAAGTGTCTCTATTGAAAATGTGACCTTTTCTTTGGGATTTGTATGATTGCATCTTCCTCAAGGAGTATCCCTCCTTAACCAATAGTTTAAATGATGAGTAATCAAACAACCAAACAGGTGGTGTGGTAAATTCTCTGTGAAAATGGCCACAGTACTTCCTCCCATGCCAGTAGGGTTTTGTAATGTGACTGGGCCACCCCTTCCATCAAGGAACAGAGTCTGTTTTCTCAGCCCTCAAATTTCAGTTGGCCTGTAACTTGGTTTGACCAATACAATATAGCCAGAATGATGATAGAGGACTTTTGAGCTTAGGCTACAAGAGACCTTACAGCTTCTGTTCTCACTCCTTTGAACCATTGTGCTGAGGTACCCTGTGAGAAAATCTGATCTAACAAACAGAAGACAAAAAAACTAGAGCAAGAACCCTCCCCTCTGAAAGCCCCTCTGAAAGCGAAACCACCAGAAACATAACCAGCTTATACCATCCAACCCCAGTCAAATCTTCACGTGACCGCAGCTGTATGAATAAATCCAGATGAGAAAAGCAGAACCACCCAAGGGAACCCAATCCCAAAATTGCTAACGTGCCAAATCTGTGATGAAATAAATTAAGGCAGGAAATTTAGGGATGGTTTGTTAGATGGTAGACAGCAATAGTTAATGGGTAATACACATGGCTTTCCAAAGAAATAATTTATTTTTGTTTAAGTCAAATCTAGAAATGTAGCTTTTTCAAAACTACAGTGTTATTTCATTGTTGTTTCTCTTATTTAACACTTGTGGAACATCTTAGAATTCAGAATCTATTTTTATACCTGTTCCTTTGACTCTGATATCCACTCTGTAGGAAGGAAGCAGAGCAGGTGTTATAATCATCTTCATTATCTAGATGAGAAAATTAAACAGAGAGAGGGCCCTTGATCCATCCAAGGGCACGTGGTAGCAAGCTCAAGGCCAGGATCATAGCCCCGCATTCTGCTCTGTGGAGGGCTAACGGCCCCGCTGCCTAAGTAGAACGACGTTGTTTCTAATATTGGCAAAACTGGATTCGATCTAGGTTTGCATTTACCAAATTTTGATCCTGAATTTTTTTTAAAAATCCAATCTAATGTTCACTTTTTACCATTGCTTTTGTAAAAATAGGTTTATAGCCATGTTCATCTTGAGTAAATTTAGCTCTGAAGTTTCTGATTCATTTTCAATCAAATTTTTATTTAGCAATAATTCTTTGATGTTCTATAATCCCTTTGAAATATTTTATAAGCCATTTATACCTTTTATCTTTGAATCATCCTGTCACATCTTGCCAAAGCAACGTGAAATTATATTTCACACTTTTTGTATTAAGTTCAAAATCCAGTGTATTTCTAACTTGGGTGTATTGTTTCTTCCTTCACTGAAGGAATTGCTTTATTTTATTGTATCCTACATAGACTTGTCTTCCTCCAGAAGAGGGAATTTGCCTCATGCAAATTTTATTGCATCTCAGGTTACTATAGTTCAAAATGGGCTTTTGGACACTTGTTTTGTATCCTAAGAAAGCAGTCACATAAAGTATGAGGACAGAGATTATCATAAGCACCAAATTCTGGGAAAGAGTAAAACTCATTGAGCCACAAAGGCAAAAACAAACAAATTTGGATTACTTATTTTAACCATAGATTAATTTATAGTTGGTATATACTTAAGGTTCCTTTGAAATGCAAGGAGATGTTTCTGTCATCTGTCTAAAAAGTAGCACTATTAACATTGACTTAGCCTCACCTATGTGCCTGGAACAGTTCCTGTTACATAGTATCTGTTTAATACTCTCAATAATCCACTAGGTAGGTAGGTATTTATTACCTCCAATTTACAGATAAGGAAATTTAGACTTAAAAGTGCTAATGGGTGAACTTACACTCTATCTTGTACCCCATATGGCAATTGCTTGTCTAAATGTATGAAAATCAGTATATTTCTGGCTTTTCCTTATCTGTCAAAGAACATATCAAGGTATGCACCCTGCATGAAATCTATGTGAAAACAAGTCCTGACCTTTAATATGCTTCCTATATAGCTATCATCATTAGATTTTTCCAAAGAAATCATTAGTCAAAACCATTCTTAGAACGCTGTGGAATGAAACTTTAGGTTTCCGTTTGAGTATATAAATCACACAAAGGAATGACAAAACAGTGAAGCCCACAGTGAAATTCCACTGGGGAAGCCCGGGAAGCTGCTTATTCTTCCTCAGCACAACCTCTCCTTGTAGTCCTCACTCCATGTTGAGGAAGAAAGTCATATCACATGGAGTAGCTCTTCCTGTGCTGAGGAGCCTGGTCGTAATTTCCATCAGCAAGTAAGGAGTCAATTAAATATTTTGATTGAAAGAGCTTCATGTATACCTAATTGAAATATACATGAGAAGAAACCATACCTTCCATTGTGAATATCCTAAATTGAAGGCAAAGGGAGAAGGGGGCAGCAGCGGATGAGAGGGTAGATAGCATTACCCACTCAATGGACGTGCATCTCAGCAAACTCTGGGAGACAGTGAAGGACAGGGGGAGCCTGGCATGCTGTAGTTCCTGGGGACACAGAGGGTCAAACACAGCTTAGCAACTGAACAACAACAAATGTTGATTAGAATTAGTGGATGATATTTATATTTTTAATTGCAAGTGTGAATCCACTTATACTTTATTGGAAAATATGAGAAAGGGATTACATGTCTGGATCTCTATTGCCCAGTTGTGGAAACTGAGGCAAAAAGGCATTAAATCTCATAGTTACACAACTGCTGAATGAAAGAGTGAAACCTAGATAAGCTGGTACCAGAACCTCAATTCCTAAATTCTCTGCTCTTTGTAAATTCAAGGTTCTTAGGATAACAATATGCTGTTATATCTAAGAGATTTTTCAAATCATAAATATAACACCAATGAAAGCTATTGTTTTGACTAAAGAATGAGAAAGCCAGCAAAAAGTTTTAAAGATATAGACACTCATTTCCAAACAATTGCAAGATGTTTGCCATGGAGCTACTTGTTCATTGAACTAAAAAAAACAAAACAAAGTCAGTAAAAAACAGGGAAAAATCTTATAGACAATGGAGCACTGACTTCTAAAATATTTTAGGCATAATTGTCTTTGCTTCTTTTTCTCTGTTCCTCAACTGTTTATTAGATGCTTAATAGAAGTACATTTATGAGGTTAATTGTAAGACTAATTTAGATGGTGTCACTTTGAAGACCAAACTTAAGCATACATCTGGGGATAATTTTTCTTTCTTGTCTTCACTTTTTATAATATATATATATTGGTCTTGATGTGTCTTGTTTTATATGACTTATGTTTTAGTATGTTAGACTACCCTCACCTATGACAAGACTATTCCACCAGCATGAGTTTCATTAAGTCTGGATCAGATGGATTTAATAAGTCCATAAATAAGACAGGAGGTAAATACAAATGGAATGACTTCTAAAACTTTATGGTCCAATAGAACTATGTTATTCCAGAGGGATAAGATATTTAAATAGTATAATTCTGGATATGCAATATAGTACAGTGGAAAATGTGTTAGCTGTTGAATACAACTGACATCCTTGATTCCACCACCAATCACCTATCTGATCTCAAGCAATTTATTAAACAGTCAAACTCATTTTCTTCATCAGAAAAACAAAGTTAATGTAAACATACCTTGAAGTTTTTTCAGTTCAGTTCGGTTCAGTTCAGTCGCTCAGTCGTGTCTGACTCTGTGGCCCCATGAATCACAGCATGCCAGGCCTCCCTGTCCATTACCAACTCCTGGAGTTCACTCAAACTCATGTCCATCGAGTCCGTGATGCCATGCAGCCATCTCATCCTCTGTTGTCCCCTTCTCCTCCTGCCCCCAATCTCTCCCAGCATCAGAGTCTTTTCCATTGAGTCAACTCTTTGCATGAGGTGGCCAAAGTACTGGAGTTTCAGCTTTAGCATCATTCCCTCCAAAGAAATCTCAGTGCTGATCTCCTTCAGAATGGACTGGTTGGATCTCCTTGCAGTCCAAGGGACTCTTAGGAGTCTTCTCCAGCACCACAGTTCAAAAGCATCAATTCTTCGGCGTTCAGCTTTCTTCACAGTCCAACTCTCACATCCATACATGACCACTGGAAAAACCATAGCCTTGACTAGACGGACCTTGGTTGGCAGAGTAATGTCTCTGCTTTTCAATATGCTATCTAGGTTGGTCATAACTTTTCTTCCAAGGAGTAAACGTCTTTTAATTTCATGGCTGCAGTCACC
>SJYW01033347.1:220210-235718 GCA_006410735.1 Raphicerus campestris
CAAGGGAACCCAATCCCAAAATTGCTAACGTGCCAAATCTGTGATGAAATAAATTAAGGCAGGAAATTTAGGGATGGTTTGTTAGATGGTAGACAGCAATAGTTAATGGGTAATACACATGGCTTTCCAAAGAAATAATTTATTTTTGTTTAAGTCAAATCTAGAAATGTAGCTTTTTCAAAACTACAGTGTTATTTCATTGTTGTTTCTCTTATTTAACACTTGTGGAACATCTTAGAATTCAGAATCTATTTTTATACCTATTCCTTTGACTCTGATATCCACTCTGTAGGAAGGAAGCAGAGCAGGTGTTATAATCATCTTCATTATCTAGATGAGAAAATTAAACAGAGAGAGGGCCCTTGATCCATCCAAGGGCACGTGGTAGCAAGCTCAAGGCCAGGATCATAGCCCCGCATTCTGCTCTGTGGAGGGCTAACGGCCCCGCTGCCTAAGTAGAACGACGTTGTTTCTAATATTGGCAAAACTGGATTCGATCTAGGTTTGCATTTACCAAATTTTGATCCTGAATTTTTTTTAAAAATCCAATCTAATGTTCACTTTTTACCATTGCTTTTGTAAAAATAGGTTTATAGCCATGTTCATCTTGAGTAAATTTAGCTCTGAAGTTTCTGATTCATTTTCAATCAAATTTTTATTTAGCAATAATTCTTTGATGTTCTATAATCCCTTTGAAATATTTTATAAGCCATTTATACCTTTTATCTTTGAATCATCCTGTCACATCTTGCCAAAGCAACGTGAAATTATATTTCACACTTTTTGTATTAAGTTCAAAATCCAGTGTATTTCTAACTTGGGTGTATTGTTTCTTCCTTCACTGAAGGAATTGCTTTATTTTATTGTATCCTACATAGACTTGTCTTCCTCCAGAAGAGGGAATTTGCCTCATGCAAATTTTATTGCATCTCAGGTTACTATAGTTCAAAATGGGCTTTTGGACACTTGTTTTGTATCCTAAGAAAGCAGTCACATAAAGTATGAGGACAGAGATTATCATAAGCACCAAATTCTGGGAAAGAGTAAAACTCATTGAGCCACAAAGGCAAAAACAAACAAATTTGGATTACTTATTTTAACCATAGATTAATTTATAGTTGGTATATACTTAAGGTTCCTTTGAAATGCAAGGAGATGTTTCTGTCATCTGTCTAAAAAGTAGCACTATTAACATTGACTTAGCCTCACCTATGTGCCTGGAACAGTTCCTGTTACATAGTATCTGTTTAATACTCTCAATAATCCACTAGGTAGGTAGGTATTTATTACCTCCAAGGAAATTTAGACTTAAAAGTGCTAATTGGTGAACTTACACTCTATCTTGTACCCCATGTGGCAATTGCTTGTCTAAATGTATGAAAATCAGTATATTTCTGGCTTTTCCTTATCTGTCAAAGAACATATCAAGGTATGCACCCTGCATGAAATCTATGTGAAAACAAGTCCTGACCTTTAATATGCTTCCTATATAGCTATCATCATTAGATTTTTCCAAAGAAATCATTAGTCAAAACCATTCTTAGAACGCTGTGGAATGAAACTTTAGGTTTCCGTTTGAGTATATAAATCACACAAAGGAATGACAAAACAGTGAAGCCCACAGTGAAATTCCACTGGGGAAGCCCGGGAAGCTGCTTATTCTTCCTCAGCACAACCTCTCCTTGTAGTCCTCACTCCATGTTGAGGAAGAAAGTCATATCACATGGAGTAGCTCTTCCTGTGCTGAGGAGCCTGGTCGTAATTTCCATCAGCAAGTAAGGAGTCAATTAAATATTTTGATTGAAAGAGCTTCATGTATACCTAATTGAAATATACATGAGAAGAAACCATACCTTCCATTGTGAATATCCTAAATTGAAGGCAAAGGGAGAAGGGGGCAGCAGCGGATGAGAGGGTAGATAGCATTACCCACTCAATGGACGTGCATCTCAGCAAACTCTGGGAGACAGTGAAGGACAGGGGGAGCCTGGCATGCTGTAGTTCCTGGGGACACAGAGGGTCAAACACAGCTTAGCAACTGAACAACAACAAATGTTGATTAGAATTAGTGGATGATAATTATATTTTTAATTGCAAGTGTGAATCCACTTATACTTTATTGGAAAATATGAGAAAGGGATTACATGTCTGGATCTCTATTGCCCAGTTGTGGAAACTGAGGCAAAAAGGCATTAAATCTCATAGTTACACAACTGCTGAATGAAAGAGTGAAACCTAGATAAGCTGGTACCAGAACCTCAATTCCTAAATTCTCTGCTCTTTGTAAATTCAAGGTTCTTAGGATAACAATATGCTGTTATATCTAAGAGATTTTTCAAATCATAAATATAACACCAATGAAAGCTATTGTTTTGACTAAAGAATGAGAAAGCCAGCAAAAAGTTTTAAAGATATAGACACTCATTTCCAAACAATTGCAAGATGTTTGCCATGGAGCTACTTGTTCATTGAACTAAAAAAAACAAAACAAAGTCAGTAAAAAACAGGGAAAAATCTTATAGACAATGGAGCACTGACTTCTAAAATATTTTAGGCATAATTGTCTTTGCTTCTTTTTCTCTGTTCCTCAACTGTTTATTAGATGCTTAATAGAAGTACATTTATGAGGTTAATTGTAAGACTAATTTAGATGGTGTCACTTTGAAGACCAAACTTAAGCATACATCTGGGGATAATTTTTCTTTCTTGTCTTCACTTTTTATAATATATATATATTGGTCTTGATGTGTCTTGTTTTATATGACTTATGTTTTAGTATGTTAGACTACCCTCACCTATGACAAGACTATTCCACCAGCATGAGTTTCATTAAGTCTGGATCAGATGGATTTAATAAGTCCATAAATAAGACAGGAGGTAAATACAAATGGAATGACTTCTAAAACTTTATGGTCCAATAGAACTATGTTATTCCAGAGGGATAAGATATTTAAATAGTATAATTCTGGATATGCAATATAGTACAGTGGAAAATGTGTTAGCTGTTGAATACAACTGACATCCTTGATTCCACCACCAATCACCTATCTGATCTCAAGCAATTTATTAAACAGTCAAACTCATTTTCTTCATCAGAAAAACAAAGTTAATGTAAACATACCTTGAAGTTTTTTCAGTTCAGTTCGGTTCAGTTCAGTCGCTCAGTCGTGTCTGACTCTGTGGCCCCATGAATCACAGCATGCCAGGCCTCCCTGTCCATTACCAACTCCTGGAGTTCACTCAAACTCATGTCCATCGAGTCCGTGATGCCATGCAGCCATCTCATCCTCTGTTGTCCCCTTCTCCTCCTGCCCCCAATCTCTCCCAGCATCAGAGTCTTTTCCATTGAGTCAACTCTTTGCATGAGGTGGCCAAAGTACTGGAGTTTCAGCTTTAGCATCATTCCCTCCAAAGAAATCTCAGTGCTGATCTCCTTCAGAATGGANGCTTCTTCCAGCCCAGCATTTCTCATGAAGTTTTTTAGGGAGAACCAAAAAAGATATGTAACATTTTCAACAGAGCGGCTTTTCATGTTGCAGGTATTTGGTAATTTTTAATCTCTTCTCCATCTCTCCCTTTTTTCATTTATGGATAAATTGTGTCAAAGAAAACAAAGACCCTTATGGATTTTCAGGTTTAAGGTACAAATTGTAACATCTTCCATGGGAGACTTTGTAAAAAATATATTAACCACGTGTTAGTTTCAATGGATACCTTGAAAGAGCTAAATTGGCCTTTCTCAGTTTTCTGTGGGTCTCTGTTTTCATAAAAATTGCTAAGATTTATATACATGACATAAGATGAACTTTTGTACAATGCAAGATTTACAGAACTTGAGAATTGGAATAGTCAAGAAGGACGAGATTAGTATTTACTCAAACAATCCCAAAAAAGTGTGAGATTTTACTGTGTGCCAAGTCAAGAGTCCCTGAATTTGTGAAGTTTATATTCTAGTGAGGAAGGTACACCCACAATGCTCAAGTTTACTTGGCAAGAAAGAGACAGCACAGATTGGAAGGTTTCAATTAGTAGATGCTTAACCTTGGGAAGAAAACAGCTGCATGGAGGGTGAAAAGAAGAATCATAGGCAGAAAACAGCAAGTATAAAGATAGGTGGGAGCAATCTTGGCCTGTTTGAGGACTAGTAAGAATGTAAGTCAGAAACAGAAAGAGTTAAATCAGAATAATATGATGTCAGAAGGGAAAGCAGGAACAGATTGTGTAGGGTTGGCCTTTTTTCATAGACCATGAAAAGTAAATTGAGTTTTATTTTATGTATAATGGGAAGCTGTTAAAAAATTTTGAGCAGAAGAGTAGCAGATCTCTTTTATAAATTTAGAAGATATCTCTGACTGCTGTGTGGAAAACAGATTGTCAAAGGGCAGAAATGGAGTCAAGGAGGCAGCTAGAAGGCTCTTGATATGGTAAGAACAGACAGGATAGTTGTTTAAATTAAGGTGGTNACAGATTGTGTAGGGTTGGCCTTTTTTCACAGACCATGAAAAGTAAATTGAGTTTTATTTTATGTATAATGGGAAGCTGTTAAAAAATTTTGAGCAGAAGAGTGACAGATCTCTTTTATAAATTTAGAAGATATCTCTGACTGCTGTGTGGAAAACAGATTGTCAAAGGGCAGAAATGGAGGCAAGGAGGCAGCTAGAAGGCTCTTGATATGGTAAGAACAGACAGGATAGTGGTTTAAATTAAGGTGGTAGCAGTGGAGGTGAGAAGTGGTCAGACTTAGTCCCATGGGCAATGGGACTGGATTGTGAATTAAAATGAGGAGTCAGAGAACTCAAGAAGTCAGTTGAGATTCCTAAAGTTGAGGCTTAAGCAAATGATTGGGAGATTTTGCCATTTACTATGGTTGGAAATATTTTGGGAAAATAAAATTTGAAATGTCTTAAGAATTTAATTTTCACCTTGGTAAGATGGAGATGACTATTAGACATTCAAGAAAAGATGAATTGAAATAGTCAATCAGATACATGACTTGAGTTTGGAAGAATAGTCAAAGAATATAAATTGATTGGTCAGCAGCATTAGTTAATTTCTAATGCCATGAGCCTGGGCAAATTCACCTAAGAAAGAAATAAAGCTAGAGAAGGATTGAAGGCCAGAGAACAGGGCATTAATCAATTATGAAAGAAGTCATCAGGAGAGTTCGAGGAGTATCTATTGAATTGTTGGGTAGAAAGGAAACCAGGCCAAACTAAAGATAAGAATTTTTAATTCAGAGAGAAGTCAACTAATAAAAAATGATAAATACAATCTCAACAAAATGTCAAGAAAATGTCAGCTAATCAATCTTGAAGGTCAGCATTGTGATAGAACCAATCCTGATTTTTTAATAATGTTTCCAGATTGAGTGATGAGTATTATTTTATTTTGAAAGTCCAGGAGAAAACCTGGAATTCTGAAAAGAACTGATAGAGGGAAGGAGGGAGGAATTAAGGAAAGGTGAAGTCAGAGAAAGTTGCTTTGAAGACTTCGCCTCAGGTATTCCCCTCTCAGAGACACTAATTTTCAAAAGAGAATCAAAGCAAGGGAAAACATCATATAGGCTTTCTTTTCCTCTGATGCCACTGCCCATATCTGCTTCCTGCCACTTCTCAGGTTGGCTGTCTTCGTTCTGGCTCCAGTCCCAAGCCACAGTGTGAGAGCCTAAGCTCTACAGAGCAACAGGGGTCATGATCTAACCCCCCTAGTCAGTTGAACTTTGAAAATACATAATTAACCCAACTCAAGATCAAACTGACCCCCTTAGTCAAATAACTGATCCCTTAAAATCATTTTCTTATTGTGTAACTATGAAAGAATGGAGACACATTCTGAGCCATGAAGGGGTGTTGCAGGACATCAAAGTCCCAAGTGATTTCCTTCCAAAAAAGCTGATGAAATACAAATTTCTAACACTCCGCAACTGGCTTGAAAGAGGAAAATTATAATATGGACTCTGGCAGTATAATCAAGAAAATGTTAGATTGAACTAGACAATCAAACACAGGCTTTGAAGGCAAATACTGGCTCAGTTTCCAGCACCAGCCCTGAATGTAGTTTGATCTTGTGCAAACTACATGACTTTCACAAACCTCCCTTTCCTTTCCTGAAATGAGCGTTATGATGACACTTAACTGAAAGATTGCTGTAAGCATTCAATGACAAAATGTGCCTTAGTCTCTTCCAGACATTCATCTTTTCTGACTCTGTCTAGGAGCAGATCTGAATAGGAATGGTTGGAAATCCATTTTCTTTCCCCAACTTCCTTGAACACACTTGCTCCCTTGACTGCCCTCCCCATAAAGGCCGTGAAATACATCTGCTCTGCTTGACAATTCCATTCTAACATATCCCAGATCATTTCCCAAGCTTTCCACCCCCTACTACCTCTTTCTCAGCCTGTTCTAGCCAGTCAGTCCCCTCCTTTATCCCACATGTCATTGCCTAGTCCATTTAACACCTTTGCTTTCATCACCCTGCAGGTGCATTGTCATCCTGAGATTTCCTTTCTTCCTTTTGTTCATTCCAGTTATTATTCATCTTTAGGACTTAGTTCAGCTAAATGCAATGAGCTGTCATGAATTGGGTTGTCTTGAAGCAGAGAAAAGACATTAATGGGAAAACTGGATAAATTTCAATTTGTTAATGTACCGATATTAGTTTAAGTTTTGATAAATGTACCATAGTAATGTAAGATGCTAGCAGGAGCAGAAACTGAGTAGCGAGTATACTGGAACTCTCTGAATTATCTTTTAAGCTTTTCTGTAAAGTTAAAATTAGTCCAAAAAAAAAGATTATTTAAAAAAAATCAATATAACATAAAAGAAGTAGGCTCACAGATATAAGAGAACAAAGTAATGTTGCCAGTTGAGGTGGGGGTGGGACAATATAGGGTTGGGAGAGTGGGAGGTACAAACTACGGGATGTAAAGTAAGCTCAAGGACATATTGTACAACACACAGAATATAGTCAATGTTTTGTAATAACTGTAAATAGAAAAGAACCTTTAAAATTGTATAAAATTGTTTAAAGAGTCAGACCCTCACCCTTCTTGAAGATTACCTTGATTATAACTCCTTCTTTACTCCTCCCACCATGTCTTCTTTATCCATTCCTCTGTCAATGGGCATGTAGGTTGCTTCCATGTCTTGGCCATTGTAAACAGTGCTGCAGGGAATACTGGGGGGCATGTGTCTTTTTGGACCATGTTTTTCTCTGGATATACGTCCAGGGGTAGGATGGCAGGCTTATATGGTAGCTCTGTTTTTAGTTTTTCAAGGGACCTCCATACTGTTCTCCATAGTGGCTGTACCAATCTACATTCCTACCAACAAGGCAGAAGGGTTCCCTTCTCTCCACACCCTCTCTAGCATTTGTTTGTGGATTTTTTGATGATGGCCATTCTGACCAGTGTGAGGTGATATCTCATTGTAGTTTTGATTTGCATTTCTCTAATAACTAGGGATTTTGAACATCTTTTCATGTGCCTATTGGCCAGCTGCATGTCCTCTTTAGAGAAATGTCTATTCAGGTCGTTTGAGTGGGTTGTTTGTTTTGATGATAGTAAGTATCATAAGCTATTTGTAAATTTTGCAGACTAACCCCTTATCAGTCGCATCATTTACAAATATTTTCTCCCAATCTGTGGCTTGTTTTTGTTTTGTTTATTGTTTCCTTTGCTGTGCAAAAGCTTCTGAGTTAAAGTAGGTCCCATTTGGTACTGGTGCAAAAAATAGAAATATAGATAAAGGTAGCAGGATAGAAAACCCAAAAATAAGCCCACGCATCTATGGTCAATTAATCTATGACAAAGGAGGCAAGACTACACAGTGTTGGAAAGACAGTCTCTTCAACAAATGACGCTGGTAAAACTGAACAACTACATGTAAAAGAATGAAATTAGATCACTCCTTAACTCCATACACAAAATAAGCTCAAAACGGATTAAAGACCTAAATGTTAGACAGGATACTACAAAACTCTTAGAGGAAAACACGGGCAGAACACTCCCTGAAAAAAAAATCACAGCAAAATCTTTTTTAGTCCATCTCCCAGAACAGCAGAAATAAAAGCAAAAATAAACAAATGGGAGTCTCTGTCATTAACCATTAAGCTATGCTGCATGTGGAAACATAAAAATGTTTGTTGTAAGCAATTATATAGTATTCATAGAGAAAATTAAAGGAAAACATATCAAATTGTAGGGGTTGTCTCTAAGCTACGGAATTATGAATGGTTTTGATTATTTTATTTATCTTTTCTTTATTTTATATTAGTTGTACCACAGATACATATTTCTTATGAGGAGTAATAATTACTTATAGTAGTAATTGCCTCTAGAGACAGAGTGATAGAAATCAGAGTCAGATAAGTTTTAAGGGGAACTCTGATTTAGTTCTTAAAAACCAGAAGCAAATACCTTAGAATGCCAAAGAATGTTTCTTCTGACCTATGGAAAGGAAAATCTTAGAGGACAAAAGCAAAGAACAGGGTTTTTGGTGGCACCTCACCTCTATTTAATTTTTTTAAATAAAGTAAAAATAATCTATCCACATTCTAACCATTAACATAGTGAATGATGTTACCTGTTCTATTAAATTCTTTCAAAAAATTTTAGCATGGTACCCATGTTTTACTGATAGGTGTCACAAGTGTTTTCTCTACCTATAAGGCAATGGCACCCCACTCCAGCACTCTTGCCTGGAAAATCCCATGGACGGAGGAGCCTGGTGGGCCGCAGTCCACGGGGTCACTAAGAGTTAGACATGACTGAGCGACTTCACTTTCACTTTCACTATAGGGTAATTTGGCTCCACAAGAGTTACTTCTTCGTTCAAGTTCTAGCAGAACAGGGTAGCTTTATATGCACCAATGTGTCCTTACTGGGCTTCCCAATTGTTAAAGCACATGGTCCATAATAATTCAGCAAGATGAACTGGATTCAAATATCTCTTTGAGTGTAAAATTTTATACTCAGAGTTCCTCAGAACCTTTCAAATGAATTATTAAGGGAAATGCTATCTATAGAAGTTGCCTACATACTCAGTGATCTACCCTAGAATTAAATGTCTTATATTGACTCAAGAAGTATTTTTACTCATTTACCTTACAGTATGAAGTAACTGGCTATATCAAGGGATGTTATTAAAAGCAACTCATCACTGTTAATATTGTCAGGATGTTTGAGGAGGGTGTTGATCATTATAATCCATAGATAACCTAGTCATAGAGAAGTTTTACTCTGACCTTATTATCAAGTATTTCTAAATATTATTTTACTTTTAACCTTATGAACACTTTGAATTCTATACTTGCTTGTGCATTCTTTTCTTATTTGGTCATTTAAAAATCTTAAAATAAGATTTTTGGCCCTAGAAAGTTAGGGGAATATCCACATGACATTATTATATGCAACAATTTCTTAAACAGGACTCAAAAAGACAGTGACTTAAAAGATTTGCAAATTGGACATCATTAAAATTAAGTTTCTGTTCCTCAAAAGATACCATTGGGAGAATAGAAAGACAAGCCATAAACTGGGAGAAATTATTTCTGATAGATACTTCTAGTGAGCAAACCATTTTGACCATGGCCAAGAGACTCAAAAGGATAATTCACAAAATAAAAATATCAAACTGACCACTAGGCAAGAAAATATGCTCAGCATCATTAGTTATCAGAAAAGTGCACATTTAAAAACTAATAAGGTACCATGATTCATCCAGCAAAATAGAAGATACAGCTTGTGAGCAAATACATGACCATAAAAATAGAAGTCCAGGTTTTCCTAAACTCCTAGACTACTTGGAATCAGAAGACTCCAATTTTCCTCCTAATTCCACTTACTAGGGTACAACTGTTGGAGAAATTGTTGTTGTTTACTCTCTGAGTCATGTCCAACTTTTTTGTGACCCTGTGGACTGTAGTTGCCAGGCTCCTCTGTCCATGGGATTTCCCAGGCAACAATACTAGAGTGGGTTGCCATTTCCTTCTCCAGGGGACCCTCCCAATCCAGGGATCAAACTCGTGCCTCCTGCGTCTGCAGGAGGATTCTTTACCACTGAGTCACCAGGAAAGCCCATTGGAGAAATTACCTTAGATAATATTTACTTCACACGGTTGTTGAAAGAATTAAATAAAATGCACAAAATTTTTTTTAAATTTTAAAGTGAAATATTAATTACATTTAGAAGCAGTCAAGGCTAATCTAGGAACCTTGAGCCTGATAATGAACAACAACAAACCACCACCAAAAAAAAACACAGATTATTATGAGGAAACAATTTGTTTAGAATTTTTGTCTTTCCTGAGATTGTTTAGAATTGCTTTAAAAATATTTGTCATCCTTCTTTAAATTCTGTCCAAGTGAATACTAACATGAGTTTAAATGAGTGAGAAATTGCTGGTTCTCCCCGAGTTAGTTTGTGATGGGCTGTCAGAAGAGATGATGAATTTGCCAGCATAAAGACCCATTCATGCAAAATAGGTTTGTTGAATATGCAATATACAAAAGTCGGGTTGAATTTGTGAACAGAAAAATAAAAGATAAAACTTGATCAATCTTTAAGAATTATATAACCTATACGGTCCCATTTTATCCAATGTCCAATCTTACAGCTGCCCCCAAGTTAATGAAACATGTAAACAACTCTTAAGATAAGGATAACCCAATAAAATCTATTTTAGCCTTTGTTTAGAGTGAGAAATGAATGACAGAGTGAGATGAATGTAGAAGCTCTTTTTATCTCTCATTGTGCAGCTGAGCAGTTTGTGTAAAAATAATAGATGCTACAGACCTTCCCAGAGGAGTTTCTGAATATAACTACTTTGACTTTTATGTTTAGAGATGTCAACTCTGCCAGATGATTTGCTCAAGTTTTTTTAAAATTTAACACATTCCTCAACACCTTCCAAATAGCCTCTGCTCCCAGTATTTCCCACTGGGATCATTCTCATTGAGATAACTTTGGATCCTTTTGTTGCTAGATCTAATGTACGTTGTTTTAGTCTTATCTCATTTGAGCTCTCAGTACTTAACCCTTCCTCCTTGAAAAACTTGAAAAGCTTGTGTGGTCCCATACTCTCTTGGTTTTCTTTCTGTCTCAAGTTCCCTCTTCTTAGTGTTCTTTGTGAACTCTATTTCTGCTCATCTTTTAAAATTTGATGGCCCTTAGGTCTTGCCTTGTGTCTCCTTTATTCTCTCTCCCAAAGCAATCTCATCCATTTTTCTACCTTCTAATATCATTTGACAATGACTATCAAAACTGTAGCTTCTGCCAAGATTTTATTCTTGAGCTCTAGACTTGTGTAACTCCCTACTGGACATCTCCACTTAGGTTTCCTGTAGAGACTTCAAAACCAACAATTCTTTAGTAGACTGTCTTCTCTCTCCTCCCCCTGATGCTACTTCTGTTGCAGTCCATATTTCCCAGTACGTGCACTATCACCCACCGGCCTCTTTCTCTCCATAGTCTTCACTTTCACACCATCTGTAAGTCCAGTTAAACCTGTCTGCTAAACAGTGCTACCATCCATTCACTGTCCATCTCATTTCTTTCAGCTGTATAAATGCTTGCCTACAGTCCACTCTGCCCATAATCGCCAAATCTGATTATGCCCTCTCCTTGCTGAGTACCCCCCATTTTTGCCCAAAGATGTGCATACCCTAATGGTTGTTAATGCCTATTTGCTGTTATGGCTCTGGAAGAGTTAGATTATTTTTCAGAAAACTTATTTTTTAGTTTAACAATCTTTATTTTTTACCTCCAAACACACTAAATAAATATAGCATATGGAGTCATGTTACAATCTTAAGCAAAGGCAATTAATTTAGCAATTAATGTGACACTGAAGGACAAATTTGATGTGAATACAGTTTTGCGGTGAATCTGAAACATGTTTTTTTGCTTGCATAAGCTGAATTAGAGTGATGAGAAGGTATGGTTCTTTCAATTGCTGTAAGCATGCACTATTTTCACATTAGCCTTTTCTTTAGCTTATAGTTATTTTTAATTGTTTGAATGTGTGTGTAAAAACCTCATTTGTAGTGTGATTTGAATATAAGATAACAATATGCCCATTTCTAAGACTTTCTCATTGACGTTCTCCTTCACTACTCACAAGCAAATTCTTTGTTTAACAAGTACAATGAATTTTCAGGTATTTACACATTATACATACAGATTGTATTTATCATCACACTGTGATATTATGACTTATAAGAAATATATATTTGTATTACATGATGATTTTGGTGTTTGAAGATAATTCATATTAACAGTACAGAAATAGAGATGAAATTGATAATAACTATATATATACCCATTCATGTGTGTGTTGAGGAAGGACATGGAAATAAAATGTAAATAAGCCAATAAAGGATCATGACTAAGCATGATGGCAGTGGCTTTGTCACTAAGTCGTGTCAAACTCTTGCAACCCCATGGCCTGTAGCCTGCCAGGCTCCTCTGTCCATGGGCTTCTCCAAGCAAGAATACTGGAGTGGGTTGCCATTTCCTTCTCCAGGGAATCTTTCCAACCCAGGGAGAAAACCCAGATCTCCTGCACTGCAGGCAGATTCTTTACCGACTGAGCTACAAGGGAAGTGTATATATATGTGTGTCTTTATAAAGGTATCTTTTATTATGTTAATGAGGTGATGTCTTAAAAGTCCTTATATACCCTGAGAATGGGGGACTAACTACCAGGAGAATCAACCACTTATTAGAGGGTTGGCACTTTCAGTCCCCCCTTAACTCTCCCCTGGCCCTTTCATCCCCACCTCTAGGGAGGGGAGAGAGACTGGACATGACTGAGTTAATTGCCAGTGGCCACCAATTTAACTGGGCTTCACAGGTGCCTCAGATAGTAAAGAATCTGCCTGCAATGCAGGCAATGAGGGCTTGTTTAATTTTTGAGTCAGGAAGATCCCCTGGAGAAGGGAATGGCTTCCCACTTCAGTATTCTTGACTGGAGAATTCCATGGTCAGAGGAACACGATAAGCTAGTCTGCAGAGTCACAAATAGTCAGACACAACTGAAATGGTTTAGTACTCACGTAATGATTTAATCAATCCTGCCTATGTAATGAAGCCTTCATAAAAATCCAGAAGGATGGTGTTCAGAGTTTCAGGGTTGGTGACTAATAGATATTTGGGGAGAACGGTGCACACTGACAGAGCATTTACCTTGCCTCCTCCCATATACTTTGCCTTATGCATCTCTTCCATCTAGCTCTTTCCAAATTATATCCTGTTATAATAAACTGGGCTTCCCTGGTGGCTCAGCTGGTAAAGAACCTGCCTCCCCATGTAGAAGACTCAAGAGACGAGGGTTTGATCCCTGTGTTGGAAAGTTCCCGTGGAGAAAGAAATGGCAACCTACTTCAGTATTCTTGCCTGGGAAATTCTCTCCTGGCAGGCTACAGTCCATGTGGTTGCAAAGAGTAAGACACAGCTGAATATGCACACACACACACTAAACTGGTGATGAAGTAAGTAAAATGTTTCTCTAAATTCTGTGAGTGGCTGTAGCAAATTATTGGACTTAAGGAGGGGTTTCTGGGAACCTCTAGTCAGGAGTGCAGGTCACAACCTGGATCTGTGACTGTTGTCTGAATCNTTGCCTGGGAAATTCTCTCCTGGCAGGCTACAGTTCATGTGGTTGCAAAGAGTAAGACACAGCTGAATATGCACACACACACACACACACACACACACACTAAACTGGTAATGAAGTAAGTAAAATATTTCTCTAAATTCTATGAGCGGCTGTAGCAAATTATTGAACTTAAGGAGGGGTTCCTGGGAACCTCTAGTCAGGAGTGCAGGTCACAACCTGGATTTGTGACTGTTGTCTGAATCCCAAGGAGGGGGTCATTGGAACCTTCAACTTATAGCCAGTTAGTAAGAAGCACAGGTGACAACCTGGGTTTTTGATTAGCTTCTGAAGTGAGGCTAGGGCAGGTCTGAACCCTTAACTTGTGGGATCTGACATGATCTCCGGGTAGACAGTGTCAGAATTGAGTTGTAGGACCCCCAGCTCTTGTTGGAGTGCATATGTTGGTATGGGGAAACATGCCTGCCCCACATTGAGATTCAGAATTTCCTTTTCAATATTTATAGAAATGTTTTAGCATGCATGTGATATCTATTTATCTGTATGTGATTGTTTATATGTCTTTATTTCGGATGGAACATGTAAAAACATGTCACATTATATTAATATAATTATTTTCAGTTGATGACTTTTCACGTAGCTGAAGAGTTTTCAAAAACAAATGAAAGTCGTCGAGAGAGACTCAGTTGTACTCTCCTTTCTCTCAGGATAAACTCTGAACTCTTTAATGTAGTTTGAAAGGATAGGTGACCTAACCCCTGCCTTATCTGGTATCATTTCACATGCCACCTTCCAGCTATGTGGAATGACAGAAAGCTTGCTCCAATGCGGGAACTGTACTTCTCAAAAAAGGACCTGAGCTGGCAGAATAAGACTGCCATGATTAAGTTTAAGTTCTCATATAACAGAGGATTCAGGGAAAACCATAAAATGGTAATAGATGTATATATCACAGCAAAGAGGAATTTTAGAGGGTATCTTTTTTTTAGAACTGACTGAATCAACAAATGCCTATTCTCCTAAATGTTCTTTTTGAATGCTTCCTGAAAAATCATGCTGCTATGATGATATGATAAGGCAAAATACTTACCTGTTTTGTTATACTGGCTACCTCCGTTAAAAATTTGCAGATCCCTATTACTTTCAAATTTAGATAGGCTACTCATAAAGATCAATTTGTAGACCTGTGCCATTCATCCTGTGTTTTACTGATTACAGAACTCTCCTTAGATCTTATGTAGTTTTTTGTTGTTGTTTCAGTTTGGTTTTTAACCAGTACTGGGAAGCTTCAGTCTTTAAGGCAGTATCTAAAGATTTTCTTGAAGGACCTTCTTAGGGGAAATGTTATTAATTATCTGGGCTTTAATAAAAGCATCTCTGTGGCTGCTTTGTCAAGAAGGATATTAAGGGCACTTCCCTGGCAGTCCAGTGATTAAGATTTCACCTTCCAGCAAAAGCAAAAGAGACACAGATGTAAAGAACAGACTTCGGGACTCTGTGGGAGAGGGAGAGGGTGGGATGATTTGGGAGAATGGCGTTGAAACATGTATACTGTCATGTAAGAAATGAATCGCTAGTCTAGGTTCAATACAGGATACAGGATGCTTGGGGCTGGTGCACAGGGATGACCCAGAGAGATGATATGGGGAGGGTGGTGGGAGGGGGGTTCAGGGTTGGGAACTCATGTACACCCGTGGTGGATTCATGCCAATGTATGGCAAAACCAATACAGTATTGTAAAGTAAAAATAAATAAATAAATAAATAAATTTCAGATTCAAAAAAAAAAAAAAAGACTTCACCTTCCAGTGCACGGGGAATGACTTTGATCCCTTGTTAGGGAGTTACGATCCCACACGCTTCTGTGCCAAAAAAAAAAAAAAAAAAAAAAA
>SJYW01033347.1:242703-271707 GCA_006410735.1 Raphicerus campestris
ATTTTGCTGTGAATCCCTAGTTAGGAGCTACTGCTTGATGAGAATAACCTTTGGGTCTTTAAGAATTTGAGATCCAGACCAATTCCTAGGAAATGTTTCCTTAAGACCACTATCATTCCCAAGACCTGTCTACCTACCTACCTACAATCTACCTGTGTGCCTACAACCCACCTGTGAAAGTCACCTTTTCATTTACATTAGATTCAGGTCAGAGTCTTTCATTTTTATAACAAAATAGATAATTTTGTCAAACACTTGCCAAGCATTTTATCCAAAGCAGATATATCACCTTTAATGATTGAGAACAACTATATTTTTGGAATATATGGTGACTTCTATATTAAGTTGATTGTTCGCCTAATTTGAGCAAAATCTGAGTTAGTCAATAAGTGTCCAGCAGGGACTATACTGTATGAGTTGTATTCTTAACTACCAATCTAAGCCTCTCTTCTTGAATGATCAGAAAGCCAACTTCCTAGACCCTATCACCTTTGTTTACTTTTATTCCCTATGGAAATGCCTTCAGAGAATGAAAAATTCAAACACTGAGTCCTCAAGTTTTATGAAGGTTTATAAAATAGATAACTTCACCTAATAAAAACTACTGTTATGAACTCTGTCTACATGATACATTTCCCTTCAGAGTGAAAAACCAGGGGAAAATGTATCTAATGTAAATTGATATGCTTCATTTTATTTATAAAGAAGATTATTTAAGTGCTTTGGTCTTAACTGCAGTGATCTTAAGTGCTTAATGTGCTACTGTAGTAATCAGCCCTAACCAAGGTTTTCTGGTTCAAGCATCTTCTCATGCCACTTGGCCTTCATTCTTTAATCCTTGCTTTAATGGAGCTATGTGGGCCTGCATGCTAAGTCACTTCAGTCATGTCTGTGACCCCATGGACTGTAGCCCAGCAGGCTCCTCTGTCCATGGAATTCTCCAGGCAAGAATACTGCAGTGGGTTACCATGCCTTCCTCCAGGGGATTTTCCCGACTGAAGGATTGAACTTGTATCTCTTGAGTCTCCTGCTTTGGCTGGTGGGTTCTTTACCATTGGTGCCACCTGGGAAGCCCATACTCATAATGCCATACCTATCCTTTTATTATAAGTTACTTCAAATCCCTTTTTGGAAGCAGATTAATTATTAATAATAAAATCTATCCTAGATTCTATTCTTTCATCCAGTTAATATCCATTTATCTTCCATTATTGTGAGACCAGCTCCAACATGTCTAGTGTGAAGCTAGTCTAAGTAAATCCCAAAACCTTCTGCTTTTTTTGTCTGTAAAACATTCCCTGCCATGATAAGAGTCTCTCTCTATGGAAGATCACATTGTGGTCAAGGGTCGTGAACGTTCCTTTTAGCATCTGGAATGGAACATTGTGATTCTCCTCTTCACTCTCTTCTTCTGCATCATCACTGGTATTTAAGCACTTTCCATCAAACAAGCACTATGCTGAAAGATTTACATCTAATCCTCACAATAAGGTTGAAGGCCATCCTAAACCAGGTCCCTAGTTTAAAGGAGAAACTGAAACTTAAAAGATTAAATATCTTGCATGCAATACATGTTTTTAAATAAATGCATGAACTTAGCTAGCCATAGGTCCAGTTATTAGATTTAGTTTGGGCTGAGACTAGGAGACACAAGTCAAGAATACGCTCTGGCTCTGGATGCAGAAATCAAATACTGCTGCTCCAAGCAGTTCTCTGGGGCTTTCTCAGTCTCACTGCAGACTGAAAGAACAACCTTGCGTGTGGCTGTGTTGCATGGGGCAGACAGTTCAATTTAACATAACATGTAAAACAGGGTTCTCCTTTTCTCTTTACCTGTGTTATTTAGGTTTGAAATTTAAATAAGGGTAGATCCAAAGGATCAGACAGATTTCAATAACTGCCCCAAGGCCCAGAGAATTCAAGTAATAAGGAATCATCCCCAGTATCTACTTAGTTGAACACTGACTCTGCCATGATTACCAGTCCCCAAAATGGGTTGCTCACAGTACTTTTTTCACAGTACTTTGGAGAGTTAGCTGTCATCTACTTAACACAAGGCACTTATTTCACTATATCCTTGAGAATGATAAGTGATAGTCCATTTGACTCATATTGCTTACTATTGGATCCAAAATTAATTAGTAGAAGTAAGTACTTAATGACCCAGTAAGTCTTCTCTAGCAGCACTGTATTGGGAATCAGGAAACCTGTTTATTCTAGTAATGTGTGACTTCATAAATTATTTAAGTACTCTCAGACTCAGCTTTTTAACTGTGTAAGTAAGTTGTTTGAGATTGTCTTGAAGGTGTCTCTCAACTCTGAAAATCAAAGAAGTTATCAGTCTCTCTGATTTACTGTCTCAAGTGACTCTTTATGAAGATACAGGTTTGCTTTATATAATCTTCAATCTGGCAAAAAAATAAAATTGTTCTAAATCAACAGGCAAAAGCAAGAAAGAGCTTCTTATAACCCAAGGATAAATTTAGACATGAACTGTTCTCACATGCCTTATCCAGTCATTCATGAGGATTTTCTTTCATTATTACTCATTTCCCTAACTGACTTTGGATATGGGCATCTGATACATGGAGATGAGGTTAAATAATCAGTGATGAATTTTATAAAAAATTAAATGTAATAATTAATTCCCATTGTATCACTCCCTGAATGAGGTCATTTTTCCAAGTTAACAGATCCTAACACATTGCTTTTATTTATCTAAGGTATGTAATTATACATTGTGCTCTAAACCTATAAATATTTAACAACATATTTCCTTCCAGATGTTTAAGGAAAACAAATCTTTCCTTTCACTCACTCCCCAGTTCAGTGAAATCAGCTCTGCGCTGAGAAACCTGGCCATCCCTTGGTTTCAGGTCTGTTGAAACCCTTGNTCTAAACCTATAAATATTTAACAACATATTTCCTTCCAGATGTTTAAGGAAAACAAATCTTTCCTTTCACTCACTCCCCAGTTCAGTGAAATCAGCTCTGCGCTGAGAAACCTGGCCATCCCTTGGTTTCAGGTCTGTTGAAACCCTTGTCTTAAAAAGATTTTAAAAATTAGAACCTCAATTACAATGATTCCAATTTATTCAAAAAAAAAAAAAAAAAAACCTGCCATAATCTCTATCTTTTCAATTTATTCGCCTTTATTTCAATATACTTGACATATAACTTGCTTATTTTTTAAAATTTTATGTTTACTTTTCTAAATTCATTCCCACCTGCAATTCTTTCCCTATTTCCAAAATGGCCATAGGCCAAACCCCACTTTCTTCTAAGTTAACTTTTCCAGACTCCTTAATGGCTATTTCCTGTCATTGTTCTCCTATAGGATTTCCTTAGTCCCCTCCTAATGCCTTTGGCAGCCACAGATTTATACTGAAATTGATAAAAGGTAGGGAACAGTCATCCACACAGTCCAGAGGAGAAGAGACTGATTCATTATGACGTCACTAAGCTGAAAGCACAGTCTAATGGACTATTTTGGTAGTATGACTTGAGACTCAGAAGCTATGCTTTTTGCTCCCTGGAAATGGTTGCTTTTAAATGGTATTCCCAAGGTCAGGAAGGAAACATGACATCACCAAGGAGCAGCTGTTCCTGAGGTAGTGAAAAAAAAAAAAAAAAAACTCAAGAAGCTCCTGTGTTTAAAGGTGCATGAGTTCTGACTATCCAGTCAGCTGAGAGATAAAATAAATACTAGGAACCAGGGCACTAACTCAGAGGAAAAGAGACTGGAGTTGTATCTTCAGAAATCAGTGTCTGAACCTTTGTAAAAATACTTCCTAATAAAATTTATTGTGTTTTTTCTCCATTTTGTAAGAACAATAAGTGATACCATTTTCTTCTCACCTACAAGGTCAATTGACAAGTCCAGTTTCTCCCTACAGAATTCAGTGCTAAAGCTCAAAACACATAGTTCACAGGATCTGTGTTTGTCTCAAGCCACATGAAGATTTGTACAGAAGTGATGGGAACTATTTTTGAACTGATGCTGGGAGGGATTGGGGGCAGGAGGAAAAGGGAACAACAGAAGATGAGATGGATGGCATCACTGACTCGATGGACATGAGTCTGAGTGAACTCTGGGAGTTGGTGATGGACAGGGAAGCCTGGTGTGCTGTGATTCGTGGGGTTGCAAAGAGTCGGACATGACTGAGCAACTGAACTGAACTGAGACCTTGGGTATGAACATTTGCAGCACAGTATTATAAAATAAAATTTATTGACATTAAATAATATGCATATATCCTTTAAGGAATTTGAAGAACCTAATATTTAAGCATCTTTGGAAAATTATTACTTTTCCTAACTGGTGAGAGCTTTATTTAATGATAAAGAAGACAGAATTTTGCTAATATCTCACTTGTTGTAACTTCATCTAGTTTTTTATTTTTATTTAAAAGCTATGCTAAACTGTATAACTTAGCTTTGTTGTCAGACTTACAAACATTGGAGGTTATATATGTATACACATGAATATGATAGCTGTAAAACTTTGGAGTTAAGTTTAAAAATTACATCTCTTAAGTGAATGTACTGGTTCTCTATTGTGGAAACAAATTACCACCAACTTCTTGGCTTAAAACAAAACATTTATTCTCTAATAGTCCTGGGTCAGAAGTCTAGAATCCAAGTGTTGGTAGGACTGCTATCCTTCTGGAAAAGTGAGGGGAGAATCCATTTTCTTGTCTTTTTTAATTACTAAAGACCACCTTCTTCCTTTGGTTCCTGACCTTTTGCATCTGTTGTCATATCCCTACTGTTCCCTCTAATCCCCTGCCTCTCATAAGGATATTTGTGACTACATCAGACCCATGTGGATAATCTCCTCATCTCAAAATCCTAAATTTAAACCATCTGCAAAGTCCCTCTTCCCATATAAGGTAAGATTCACAGGGTAAGAGAATTAAGATATGGACATCTTTGAGGGTCATTTTCAGCCTCAGTTCAGTTCAGTTCAGTTCAGTTGCTCAGTCGTGTCCGACTCTTTGCGACCCCATGAATCGCAGCACGCCAGGCCTCCCTGTCCATCGCCAGTTCCCAGAGTTCACTCAGACTCGCATCCATCGAGTCAGTGACGCCATCCAGCCATCTCATCCTCTGTCGTCCCCTTCTCCTCCTGCCCCCAATCCCTCCCAGCATCAGAGTCTTTAACAATGAGTCAACTCTTCTCATGAGGTGGCCATAGCACTGGAGTTTCAGCTTTAGCATCATTCCTTCCAAAGAAATCCCAGGGCTGATCTCCTTCAGAATGGACTGGTTGGATCTCCTTGCAATCCAAGGGACTCTCAAGAGTCTTCTCCAACACCACAGTTCAAAAGCATCCATTCTTCGGCGCTCAGCCTTCTTCACAGTCCAACTCTCACATCCATACATGACCACAGGAAAAACCATCGCCTCAGCCTAGCACATTAAGATTCATATACCCAGCAATATACTTCATAAGGGCTTCCTTGGTGGCTCAGTGGTAAAGAATCTGCCTGCAGTGCAGGAGATGCAGGAGACATGGGTTCAATCCCTGGGTCAGGAAGATCCCCTGGAAGAGGAAATGGCCATCCATTCCAGTGTTCTTGCTGGAAAAATCCCACGGACAGGGGAACCTGCAGGCTACAGTTCATAGGGCTGTAAAGAGTCAGACACAGCTGAGTGACTCTCTCTCACACACACACTTCATAAATCCTGTAGTCTTAGTGGAAAATATATTCAAAAGTCAGTTAAAAGATATTTATAAGTAAAAGTCAAACAAAGGTTCTACATGATAACATTTATGGAGTTTCTCTTAGCCTTTCTTCATCAGTGTACAGAGAGTCCTTTTGAAAAAATCACCTCGATCATCGTCTGAGTTGATTGTCATGTTTAAACCATGATGTCCTGGGGATTTCATGTTTCTTGGCCCTTCTCTGGGACGATTATACTCATAAGTAGATCATGAAGAGCAAGCAGGTAGTTAGGAAACATTAAAATAAACATAATGTCAGTATGGGGAGGGAGGTGGGAGGGGAGTTTAGGATGGGGAACACGTGTACACCCGTGGTGGATTCATGTTGATGTATGGCAAAATCAATACAATATTGTAAAGTAATTAGCC
The DNA here is from genome assembly GCA_006410735.1 of Raphicerus campestris. Classification (NCBI taxonomy): domain Eukaryota; kingdom Metazoa; phylum Chordata; class Mammalia; order Artiodactyla; family Bovidae; genus Raphicerus; species Raphicerus campestris. The sequence continues at coordinate 248,801 of SJYW01033347.1, forward strand.
TCCAATTAAAATAAATAAATTTTAATTAAAAAGTAATTAATAAAATAAACATAACGTCATGTAATTAGAGCAGACAACTCACCCCTCAACCTAAGTTCTCTGATTCTGCTGATTAAAGAATTTGTTGGTGTGTCTCAAACTTTATATGCACTTACTTGGATGCATAGAATCTGCCCCAAGAAAGGTCCCTGGACACAGTGGTAGTGATAACAGTGCCTGCACAAATTTAAAGTACCAGTTGGCAAATTAAAGATTGAGCCAAACTTCTATGATTGTTTTCTTTTCTAATTGAGGCCAAAACTGGTTTATTTCTGATTGTGCCACTGTATCAATTTAGCAAATATACAGCTGACCTCGTGTTGGTACTCCTGGAGAATACTCTCTTGTTTGACCAATTCTTCCTCATTCACAATATTTTCGTGTGTGCTAATATTGACAAATATGTCATAATCTATCACTTTCTTGAGAATTTATGATCCTCTTACACAATACAGTTCATTGCAGTGGCATCAGTTTTACTAAGGAAACTATGTTTTCTTCATTTTTGTCAATATCTACTCAAACATGTACCATTTCATGGGTTTTTGTTCTTACACATTTGTCCTGATGAAAATGTATTGAAATGTTAGTCTTTCTTTTTTTTTTCTGGGAAATAGTATTTGTCAGAGTTTGATTACTCCATCACAATGGAAAAGACCCAGTTTCAACATGAAGTGCTTTAATCTAAATCAATTCCAAATAATATAGCTCTAAAATTCTAGAGTTATGATTGATATCTCTGATAAGGCCTTTTAATTCTGTGGAAGGGATTATGGGTGGGGTGATGCTCTCATTAAACACATTTTATATTTAATTTAGTTTTGCAACATTCCTTGCTAATTTTCAATTCAATGAGATGTATCTTGGAATGCTTAAGAATAAAGATCAGGATGGTTTTGATTGCCAAAGCCTGAAATTCTATATTTTTTAAAATCAGGCATAATTTAGTTTCTATATAACCTATAGGGCATTATAAAGTTATTTAAAATTAACCCCTTGTTTTGTTGACATATAAGAACAGACTCACAGTTCTCCAGAGATACCACTTAAAGCTAAGGATGCATTCAGCCATCCATCTATTGCTCAATACAAATTAAGCATTTATGACCAACCAGGAACACTGTTAGGCTTGTAGGATACAGTGGTAAATAAGACATTGTCCCTGTCTTCAGGCAGATTACATTGCAAGGGAAAGATTGACACATTCCATACAGCAGGACAAGAGCTGTATGATGGAGAAAAGTACAATGAACTATGAAAATATATAGTGAGACATCTAACTTAGTCCTAGCCAGTCAGGAAAGGATTCCTGTGGGAAATGTCATATAAGCTGGAATTTAAGGGACTTCACTTGTGACTCAGCTGGCAAAGAATCCACCTGCAATGAGGGAGACCTGGGTTTGACCCCTGGATTAGGAAGATACCCTGGAGAAGGGAATGGCTACCCACTCCAGTATTCTGGCCTGGAGAATCCCATGGACTACCTTCCATGGGATCACAAAGAGCTGGACACAACTGAACGACTTTCACTTTCAGGAATTAGCCAAGGAACAAGGGACTGGGTGAGTGTGTGCATGAATGTGTGAGTGTCTGCATGAGTATGTAAGTGTTCATGTGGAAGGAAGTTTTCCTAAAATAGTTCAGTATGCTGGAGCATAAAATGGCATGGGGCAGAGTGTGTGTGTTTGTTGGTAGGATAATGGGTGAGAAAAGACAAGGCTGAGTCAGGCGTTGGGTAATAAAGCTCTTTCTTATTCCATGTCAAGGAGTGTGGATATTATTAAGGGGACAACAGGAAAAGGAAAGGTTTTAAGTCCTGTGGAGAGGGAGGATGGGGAAAGAAGTGAGCGACAGGATCAAGTGTGAGTTGCAGGAAGATCATTCCCAGGTGGTGCAGTGGTAAAGAATTCGCCTGCCAATGCAGGAGACGCAGGAGATGTGGGTTCGATCCTTGGGTTAGGGAGATCCTCTGGAGAAGAAAATGACAACCCACTCCAATATTCTTACCTGGAAATTCCGATGGATAGAGGAGGCTGGCAGGGGATAATCTGTGGAGCTGCAAAGAGTTGGACACAGCTGAGCATGCACACACACTCACACACTTTCCAGCTACAGAGAGGCAGCCAGATTCCGGGGAGATTGGAGAAGGAAATGGCAACCCACTCCAGTACTCTTGCCTGGAGAATTCCATGGATAGAGGAACTGAGCAGGCTACAAACCATGGGATCGCAAAGAGTTAGACACGACTGAGGGACTTTCCCTTTTCATGAGGTGAATAGGGCTTTCCAGTGGCTCAGTGGTAAAGAATCTGCCTGCAATGCAGGAGACACAGGAATACAAGGCAACCCACTCCAGTATTCTTGCCTGGAAAATCTCATAGACAGAGGAGCCTGGCAGGCTACAGCCCCTGGTGTTGCAAAGAGTCAGATACAACTGAGTTGACTGACACAATTCACGAGATAAACACGGCACACGAGATAAACCACCAAGTCGTATGTAAGCACAGCTCAGGGTTAATTTTGAGGTTGCTCCTGTGTGCCCCAGAATGTACTGTTTGCCACAATTGACAGACAAGGAATATTTTCAGACGATGCACAACCCCAAGGAGTACCACTCCCTTTCCAGCCCTGATAGGACTGCCCTCTCACACAGGGCTGGTTGCCAGTGCAAAAGGGCTTCAAGAACCCGACCAGCTCCACAGCCTGTAACTATTTCTTTTTCAGAGGTACCTGAAAAATGATCACTACTCTGTCTCTTCTGTTGCTGCATCTTTGGGAAGAAAGACACCCTATTTTATATCATAAGGCTACTGAAGGCACAAATAAGAATATACATGTAAACACAATTATGTGAAAATGAAAAAAGAAAAGGTTGGTACAAAATCCAAGATGATATCACTAGAGATTATACTTTTTGGAAATCAGATTATTATATCTTAAAAAATTATATATAGTCCAACTCAGGAAAATAAAATTTATAGGCCCCTGAACTTACTTTTTTTTTTCCCCTGAACTTACTTTTATAAAAGTATTTTGAGTCCCATCTGAAAGATTGCTGTTGTTCAGTCACTAAGTTTTGTCTGACTCTTTGTGACCCTGCGAACCACAGCATGCCAGGCTTCCCTGTCTTTCACTATCTCCCGGAGTTTGTTCAAATTCATGTCCATTGAGTCAGTGATGCCATCCAACCATCTCATTCTCTGCCACCCCTTTCTCCTCCTGCCCTCAATCTTTCCCATCATCAGAGTCTTTTCCAAAGAGTTGGCTCTTTGCATCAGGTGGCCAAAGTATTGGAGCTTCTTCAGCTTCCGCATCAGTCCTTTCAATAAATATTCAGGGTTGATTTCCTTTAGGATCACTTTTAGAAATACATCCTATCATTAATGCCTCAAAATATCTTCTTAAAGGTAGAGGGTCATCATTATTATGATTTCACATTTGGTGAAACTGGGATTCAATAAACTAAAGTGCATTGTCTAGGCTACCATGAGCTCATAATACAATCAACAGCATAGGTAGGCTAGGATTAGTTGGTTCCACTCACACAACTAAATGCTTCCTCTATGCTAAATGCTGTCAAAAATGGACCTCTGCCCTTCCATATCTTGGATTTCCTCCCGCGTTTGTAGGATTTTCTCTCTGTGTTGCCTACATGGGCCAGGGAAGTTCCAAACCCAGAGTGGCATGAAGGATTCAAAAGACCACTGCATTCCTAGATAGCCGGGGTGGGCGGTAGTAGAGGGGGGCCAGTGTTTACGTGGTTGTTTCACTCTTTGCTGGGCTCAGAGAATCTCCAACTTTCTGCAGAACTCAGCATGGCACTTGCTGGCTTATATCATGATGCCCCACAATTCACAGTTTCTGAGAAAAAAAATTCTAAAATCACTTTCTTGGATTTTTTTTATCGTGTTCTTCATCACAATGTCTTGCATGATATAAACATTTGAATCTAAAATTTGCTAGGCAAGTCTTGGGTTACTCATCACTGACCTAGTCTCCAGACTCTGAAAACAGACTGTAAACTTTGTTATTTTCCCTAGGATCTACTCTTCAGAAGAAAACAACCCAAGCCAAGGGTTACTTCAGATATGTACTGAATACTGTACAATTTGGATATATGACTATTAGAAGATTGCTTTATATGTCCCTGGAGTAAAAGGCATATTATGGTCCCACAACTATTCCTAGGAAAGACATTTCATGTGATGATTAAAAAAAAATAACATCTTTTAACAATTTAAAAGTGATTGAGACTTAGCTATTGATTTTAAAGCAGGTTAATTTTAGGGCAAAGTGGGTTTTAANTGAATAGGGCTTTCCAGTGGCTCAGTGGTAAAGAATCTGCCTGCAATGCAGGAGACACAGGAATACAAGGCAACCCACTCCAGTATTCTTGCCTGGAAAATCTCATAGACAGAGGAGCCTGGCAGGCTACAGCCCCTGGTGTTGCAAAGAGTCAGATACAACTGAGTTGACTGACACAATTCACGAGATAAACACGGCACACGAGATAAACCACCAAGTCGTATGTAAGCACAGCTCAGGGTTAATTTTGAGGTTGCTCCTGTGTGCCCCAGAATGTACTGTTTGCCACAATTGACAGACAAGGAATATTTTCAGACGATGCACAACCCCAAGGAGTACCACTCCCTTTCCAGCCCTGATAGGACTGCCCTCTCACACAGGGCTGGTTGCCAGTGCAAAAGGGCTTCAAGAACCCGACCAGCTCCACAGCCTGTAACTATTTCTTTTTCAGAGGTACCTGAAAAATGATCACTACTCTGTCTCTTCTGTTGCTGCATCTTTGGGAAGAAAGACACCCTATTTTATATCATAAGGCTACTGAAGGCACAAATAAGAATATACATGTAAACACAATTATGTGAAAATGAAAAAAGAAAAGGTTGGTACAAAATCCAAGATGATATCACTAGAGATTATACTTTTTGGAAATCAGATTATTATATCTTAAAAAATTATATATAGTCCAACTCAGGAAAATAAAATTTATAGGCCCCTGAACTTACTTTTTTTTTTCCCCTGAACTTACTTTTATAAAAGTATTTTGAGTCCCATCTGAAAGATTGCTGTTGTTCAGTCACTAAGTTTTGTCTGACTCTTTGTGACCCTGCGAACCACAGCATGCCAGGCTTCCCTGTCTTTCACTATCTCCCGGAGTTTGTTCAAATTCATGTCCATTGAGTCAGTGATGCCATCCAACCATCTCATTCTCTGCCACCCCTTTCTCCTCCTGCCCTCAATCTTTCCCATCATCAGAGTCTTTTCCAAAGAGTTGGCTCTTTGCATCAGGTGGCCAAAGTATTGGAGCTTCTTCAGCTTCCGCATCAGTCCTTTCAATAAATATTCAGGGTTGATTTCCTTTAGGATCACTTTTAGAAATACATCCTATCATTAATGCCTCAAAATATCTTCTTAAAGGTAGAGGGTCATCATTATTATGATTTCACATTTGGTGAAACTGGGATTCAATAAACTAAAGTGCATTGTCTAGGCTACCATGAGCTCATAATACAATCAACAGCATAGGTAGGCTAGGATTAGTTGGTTCCACTCACACAACTAAATGCTTCCTCTATGCTAAATGCTGTCAAAAATGGACCTCTGCCCTTCCATATCTTGGATTTCCTCCCGCGTTTGTAGGATTTTCTCTCTGTGTTGCCTACATGGGCCAGGGAAGTTCCAAACCCAGAGTGGCATGAAGGATTCAAAAGACCACTGCATTCCTAGATAGCCGGGGTGGGCGGTAGTAGAGGGGGGCCAGTGTTTACGTGGTTGTTTCACTCTTTGCTGGGCTCAGAGAATCTCCAACTTTCTGCAGAACTCAGCATGGCACTTGCTGGCTTATATCATGATGCCCCACAATTCACAGTTTCTGAGAAAAAAAATTCTAAAATCACTTTCTTGGATTTTTTTTATCGTGTTCTTCATCACAATGTCTTGCATGATATAAACATTTGAATCTAAAATTTGCTAGGCAAGTCTTGGGTTACTCATCACTGACCTAGTCTCCAGACTCTGAAAACAGACTGTAAACTTTGTTATTTTCCCTAGGATCTACTCTTCAGAAGAAAACAACCCAAGCCAAGGGTTACTTCAGATATGTACTGAATACTGTACAATTTGGATATATGACTATTAGAAGATTGCTTTATATGTCCCTGGAGTAAAAGGCATATTATGGTCCCACAACTATTCCTAGGAAAGACATTTCATGTGATGATTAAAAAAAAATAACATCTTTTAACAATTTAAAAGTGATTGAGACTTAGCTATTGATTTTAAAGCAGGTTAATTTTAGGGCAAAGTGGGTTTTAAAAGAAAAAACATGTCAATCAAAGATTGCCAAGATTCATCTCCAGTCACAACTTAAAATTGATTTTGTAAAATTAACTCACTCAGCAACAATCTGAATAGTATTTTGGATTGAGCAACCTATCCCAGTCTTTGTCAGTGGCTTTTTTCTCTGAGAATCTGGTATAACAGACCAATGAAATCAAAGGGTAGTTTTCATCTGATGATCACTTAGGCTTCAGAAATAAGTTTTTTAAAAATGAAAAAAAAAACCCTCTAGGGTTTAAAGCATAGACTGTCTTAGGCTCTGAAGCACTAAAATTAGCAAATCACATTTTCACATCTTCTTTTGTAGTGAGAACCAAAAATGACACAAAATCTATTCTGTGATAATAATAGCTTTCAGCTTTTCCATTACTCCCTGAAGATCCAAATATCTGTCATTCTTATACTTGCAAAAAAATCTCTCCACCAAAGAAAGTAAAGCTAAGAAAAATATCTCTGTCCCAGTTTCCAATTTGTATTATTGCTCCTGTCAATCAGACCCACCCCGCTATCACAAATAAGTTGAAAGGCAACTCTGAAATAAATGAGCCCTTCAGAATGAAAAAACAAAAAATGTGTAAATTTTCAACACAAGAGTATCTTTGGGGGTTTTATACCTTTATGAACCTCAAAGTAAAATTCTAGTCAGAATTGATAAAAGTAATAGTTTGCTGATAAAGTCTTTTTCATGAGTAAAGCTGGTGTTTACCTTCATGTCAAATCTATTGGATTGTTTTAACACAATAATTAGCATCTTAAATAAGTCAGAAAGAGAAGGACAAATATTATGTATTAACACATGCGTATGAGGTCTAGAAAGACGGTACTGATGAACCTGTTTGCAAGGCGGCAGTGGAGATGCAGACACGGAGAACAGACTTGTGGACACAGGGTGAGAGAGAGAGGGAGGAGCAAACAGAGCAGACTGGAGCACACACATCACCACATGCAGGGTAGGTGGCCAGTGGGGGTCTGCTGCGTGACACAGCCAGCTTAACCCCGTGCTCTCTGAGCCTGGAGGGGCGGGATGGGCTGGCAGACGGGAGGGAGGGATCATACGCATGCCTGTGGCTGACCCGCGTTGATGTGTGGCAGAAGCCAGAGAATTGTTGTAAATTAATTATCCTCCAATAAAAGGTGTTTTTTAAATTACTGTAAATTCCAAGTTTTATTACAGCTTAAGTAATGAGGAAAAACACCTAAATTGTTAGAATCGTTAGAAATCTAGGAGGTAATATGCTAAATCCAAACCTTACTCATAATAAAAGTAAAACAAAGGAAGATAAGGTATCACATGAATCTCAATTTTTCACATTTCACATTTGTAGATAAGAGTCAATGAAATAAAAAGTCAAAAAATAGAAAAAAATTATTGAAATTAAAAGCTGGATTTCTGTTAAGTTCAATAAAATTGACGAAAACTAGACAGAATTAGTTTTTTTTAAAAAGAGAAAGCCATAGATTATCAATATCAAAAATAAGATAAAGGACATCTCTATAGATTTTAAAAATATTAAAATGATATGGAAAAACTATATACTGATACATTTCACAACTCATAAGAAATGGGCAAGTTCCCTAAAAGATGCACACTGTGTATACTAAGTATACAAACAAGCAAACAAAAAAGATAAACTAAAGAGTTGTGTATTTATTAAAGAAAAATTACTATAAAAATCTATTGACAAAACAATCCCCGGTTTCATTGGAAAATTGGTAAATTCTATCAAATATTTAAGGATTTAGAGAATACCAATACTACAAAAGTTCTTCCAGAAAAGATAAGCAGAAAACCTGCTTCCCAAGTCACTTGATGAGGGCTGTGTTATCCTGATAACAAAACCAAGTGAAGGCATTTCAAATATAGAACACTTCATCAAGGTGTTAGGCTGATAATATTTAAAATATCCTTCATCAACATAATAGCTGTGGAAAATTTTTTAAAAATTTTAGCAAGTGAAATCCAGTGTATATAAACAGTTTAATACTTAAATGTAAAAGCAAAGACTATAAAACCACTACAGGAGAATATAAGAGAAAATCTTTGTGACTTTTGGTTTGGCAAAAATTTCTTATGTAAGACATAAAAGAAAAATTTATAAATTTCCTCCAAATTAAATGTTTTCTCTTAAAAGAACATTTTTAAGAAAATGAAAAGACAAACCAGAGATTAGAAGAAAATATTAGCCAAACATAGAACAGATAAAAGATTTGCATCCAAATTATGTAAGTAAATCTTATAAACCAATTATAAGACAAACCACCCTATTAAAGCACACTACATATTTGAATATTCACATCGCCAAAGATATACATGAATGCCGAATAAACACGAGATCTGTTCCAACAGTCATTAATGATATGTACAATAAAAGCAATATCAGTAAGCAATCAGGCCAGAATTCTTTTACATGACACTAATGTTGGTGAGGGTGTATCTTGGGACTGCAAAATGGTACACTTATGTTGCAGGAAGGGGAAAGAGTGGGCTGTTGTCTAACACTCAGAAATGAATTGTCTGAGGCAACACACATACAGACAAAGCAAGAGATTTTTATTGGGAAGGGGTACCAGGCAGAGGGTAGGAGAGTAAGGGAACTCAGGAGAGCTACTCTGCCATGTGGCTCACAGTCTCGAGTTTTATGATGATGGGACTAGTTTCTGGGTTGTCTCTTATGACTCATTCTAATTCAGGGTCCTTCCTGGTGATGCATTTACCTCACTCAACCAAGATGGATTCCATCGAGGAGGATTCTGGGAGGTGGTGGGACACGTGGAATCTCCTTTTGACCTTTCTCAAATTCTTCTGATTAGTGGTGACTTGTTAGTTCTGTGTTTCTTACCAGGACTTCCTGTCATAAAATAACTTACACAAATGGTTACTATGGTGCCTGGCCAGGGTGGGTGGTTTCAGTCAGCATTTCCCCTAACACTTAACACATGATATATTAACCCAGTAATCTCACTCTTAAATTTATGAGGAATGAAAACATATGGTCACACAAAAACTTGTATGCAAATGTTCATGATGGCTTTATTCCTATTATACCAAAACTCAAAACAACCTAAATGTTTATCAACTGGTAAATGAAAAAGCAAACTGTGGTATTTCGCTACATCTTAATAGTGCTCAGCCATAAAAAGGCATGACTTACCTCTGCATGCAACAAAATAGATTAATCTTAAGAGTATTATGTAAGTGAAAGAAGACAGACATGAAAGACTACATACTGTATCATCCCATTTATATGAAATTTTCAAAAAAGCAAAATTATAGTGATAGAACCAAGATCAAAGATTGAAAGAACTGGTTGGAGGCAGAAGATTCATTGTAGAGGGTCAACAGGCAAGTTTTTTGGTTGATGGGCATGTTTTATATCTTGACTAGTGATTACCTATGCTAAACTCGTCTAATTATACACTTAAAGTTGCTGAAGTTTATTTTGTGTAAATTATACTTCAATGAAGCTGACCCTAAGAAGAATAAATGTTCTACCTAGGGGTCCATGAAGTTGTCTCAGGTGAAACTTTAGGTTGACAATATTTAAAAGAATGTTAAAAGGGCTCCACAAAGCTTGGAGAAATTATAAAGGGCAGATGATAAAAATGAAAATAAAAAGAAATTGCACAGAATTGAAAAGTTACAATTGGAAAATCAAACCAGTGGTAATATTGTCAGTAGGAAAATGTAAAGATAAAGAGAGAAAAATGAGGGAGAAGACTGAGCAATTCAAATGGGAAAAAAACAAGAGAAAGGAAGAGAAGATAAAAATAAGCGATCTCAATACTATCCCATAGTGAGGTTTGCAAAGTTGCTTTTAAAGCCATTTTCTTGCATATTAATAATGTATTGATTCTAGCTGCAGGATATTGATTCGTTGGTGTGGGCATTTCTTGTGCTTTCCTGCAAGATAAGGTGAAATTTCAGAGTTTCAGAGGACACCTCTTCTCTCCGCCAGCATCAGAGAGGGCAAGGTTTGAACAATCCTTGACTGGTTTGTATTTGAATGAGTTTAGGGGAATGTTTTGGAATTAAAAACAAGAAATGTTCATAGAAATTTCTAGTTCCACCTGCCCATGTTAAGGGACTGGAGAAATGAAATGCTTTGCTGAAGAAAAAAAGATGCTCAAAAATGGAAGCAAGCGATTTCAAAACAGAATGTGATGAAAGAAATGATAGGATGAATGACATCAAAAAGTTTTCAAAGGGAAACAGAAAAACGTTTTTGTAAAGCAATTTCAAAGAAGGCCTATATTTCCAAAATAAAATAATTGGTCTCGAGGATGAGCTCATTAAAGATCCTTAACTAGCTTCTGGAAATAGAAACCTCAAGACAAGCAAAACAGGCATGAGAAATGTCTCACAAAGCAGGAAGCTAGTGGGAGGTAACATAACCTTTCAGGGCAGAGTTGAGTGAAGAACCCAGAAGAGGGATGGGGGTAGTTAGGGCCGGAGGAAAGGAATGCAGGGAGGAGGAGCAGGAGGAAGCAATAACATCTTATCTTCTAATGGCCACAGTAAAAGCCTTGGAAATATTTGTCACGAGTTACAGGTGGCAACCTAGGGTAGAGGAGGCGAGTGGAAGACAGCCAAACAGCTATAGTTACAAGGAAAGAGTCCATAAGTCCAACATTTTTCACTCTGGCACATAAACCTCATGCTCTGCCCCACCCAGTGTTCACACGTTCACATCTTACTTCTCCCCACTTCTGGGTGTTATGTGGCCAGAGGCATCCAAACACATTTTTCCCTCTTCCCATACAGCATTTTTGTCCTTTACCTTGAATACACTTCCCTCTCAACTGTCACCTTTTTAGAAACAATTTTCCAGCTGTATCCTCACTCCAAACTGAATTATTTTGAATCATCCAATAAATATCATAATATAATAAATAAAACTACCTCTATTGAGCATGTATTATGTTCCGAAACTATAGTTGTTGTTTTATACATGTTATTCCTAGTTCTCATGAAAACCAATAAAGTAGGTATAATAATCTTCAGAGATAAGCAAGGTGGGGCACAAAGAACTTTTGTAAAGTGCTTGAGGTCACACACCTGGCAATTGTTGAGATCTGAACCCAAATCTGTCTGCTCTGCTGCTGCTGCTAAGTTGCTTCAGTCGTGTCCGACTCTGTGCGACCCCGTAGACGGCAGCCCACCAGGCTCCCCCGTCCCTGGGATTCTCCAGGCAAGAGCACTGGAGTGGGTTGCCATTTCCTCTTCCAATGCATGAAAGTGAGAAGTGAAAGTGAGGTAGCTCAGTCCACTTTTTTTTTTCCACTTCACCAGGCTACCTGTGTTTCACATTGTAATTCTTTTTTCACATGCCTCTGTTCCTTATTAGACTATGAGTTCTTTCAAGCTGGGAAGACATGATTGTTCATCTTTGTCTCTCTAATGCTAAATACTAAGCCTGCTCAGGGTTAAATGAATGTTTGATAATATATGAATGAATGAATGAACGATAAGTGAATGAACAACTGAGAAGTTCCCATGGTGAGCATGAAAACAAAGTAGGGCTTGTGAGTTATGTAATTTAAATATGTAATGGTACCAAGCTCTAAAAATTGAATTCAGTGTTTAACTCTTTTTTAAAAACTAAAATAGCGCACACATGTGTTCTATACTGAACTCCAAGACAGCTTAAACCGTTTTCATATAAACATATGCTACCATCCTGACTTCTTGTGACTCAGACTTTAGCCAAAAATTTCTCCTGCCACCTCTGTGCCTATGTTTGAACTTCACTGTAAATGTTATCATTTGGTTCTGAAGATGACTGCTTGGCATATTGACTTGATATTTCTACTTTTAGGAAAATCCTGATTGCTTACACACATAGCTCTGAAAGACAGCAAAAACGAATCACTGGGGCAGTGAATCAGCCTTTGGGAAAAATACAGTAACATGATTTATCCAGATAAACCAGTGTAGTTCTTCACTTTATCTATGTGGATGAGAGCCAGACTTTTTCAAATGAGTAGCAAACAGCAGCATGTGGTGGGTTGCATTATTGTTTGCAATATTTGCCTCCTCTTTCCCTGTAAGAGGATTATATATCTCAGTTCATTGCTGTCTTCCTTATGGTTGTTACACATTCCCCTGCATTTTGACTTCAGGCCTAGCTATTAGACTTGCTTTGGCCAATGGCCTGTGAGAAGACTCAGATGTTTGCCGCATTGAGCAGATATGGGAGACGTCACCCGTCTCCGTCAGTTCTGTTGCTCGTCCCTCACTGCTCTGTAAATGGTGTCCCATACGGGGATGGAAAGAAGAAGACACAGGGAACTGAGCCACGCGGAGCCAAACAGAGCCAGGGCAACTACCACTCTCTCACAATTGCGGATGTATAACTTGAGCAAGAAATCAACGTTTGTTTTTGTGAACCACTGAGATCTGGAGGCTGTTTATGATCCTGCAAATCTGATTTGATAGATTGAAATATAATGGAAATGAAAAAGCAATGTTATGTGCTTTGCAAAAATGGAAAGAATAGCCCTTTGCCCAGTGATATATAGAAGTTTGTTTTTGAGTTTCAAACGAGGACTGTCTATACCCGGAATCTCAAAGAAATCACTCAGTCCTCTACCAGGACTTCATGCAAATTCAAGGGGACACTGACTTTCAGCTCCTTCCTTGTTCTCAAATGACAAATCTCAAAACTAAAACAAACAACAACAAACCTCCTCCCTTACCACTTGCCGGAAAATACCAAAGCCTATCAATTTATGCAAGTAGGAAATAGAAGTGTTCACCAGCCCACTAGTCCTTCTGTCGATTCTGAAATCCATCCAGACGTAATCCAGGGCACTCCGCTCTTTCTCTTCTCTGTACATAAGGAAACTGAATTACCATAAGGAAGCGTGATTACCATGTTGAGTTTCCAAGGTTACTATTATAGGCTGAAACTGTGTCCCCACAAATTCTTATGTTGTAGCCCTAACCCTGGCATTTCAGAATATGACTGTGTTAGAGATAAGCTTTTTAAAGAGCTGATTATGCTAAAGAGATGAATGCTCAATATGGTAAAGAGGTGATTTGCTCAAGACCTATTGAGACTGTTAAGATGGGCCCTAATCCTATTTGGTATCCTTGTAAGAGGACTTCCNGAGGTACCATCTCATGCCAGTCAGAATGGCTGCTATAAAAAAGTCTACAAACAATAAATGCTGGAGAGGGTACAGATAAAAGGGAACCCTCTTACACTGTTGGTGGGAATGCAAACTAGTCCAGCCACTAGGGAGAACAGTGTGGAGATTCCTTAAAAACTGGAAATAGAACTGCCATACAACCCAGCGATCCCACTGCTGGGCATACACACCGAGGAAACCAGAATTGAAAGAGACACGTGTACCCTACTGTTCATTACAGCACTGTCTACAATAGGCAGGACATGGAAGCAACCTAGATGTCCATCAGCAGACGAATGGATAAGAAAGCAGTGGTACATATACACAGTGGAGTATTACTCAGCCATTAAAAAGAATGCATTTGAATCAATCATGAAGTGGATGAAATGAGGTGGATGAAACTGGAGCCTATTATACAGAGTGAAGTAAGTCAGAAAGAAAAGCACCAATACAGTATATTAATGCATATATAGAGAATTTAGAAAAATGGTAATGATGACCCTATATGTGAGACAGCAAAAGAGACACAGATGTAAAGAACAGACTTTTGGACTCTGTAGGGGTAGGTGAGGGTGGGATGATTTGATAGAATAGCATTGAAACATGTATATTACCATGTGTGAAACAGATCACCAGTCCAGTTTTGGTGCATGAGACAGGGTGCTCAGGGCCGATGCACTGGGATGACCCTGAGGGATAGGGTGAGGAAGGAGGTGGGAGGGGGTTCAGGATGGGGGACACATGTATATCCATGGCTGATTCATGTCAATGTATGGCAAAAACCACTACATATTGTAAAAAAAATTAGCCTCCAATTAAAATTAATTAATTAATTTTAAAAATAGCCTACAATCATCACTCCTAGTGCAAGGGATGGTAATGGGAAATTTTAAAAAATCTTTCTAGGTCTAAGACACCTTAACACATAGTTGTTGTGCAGTCGCTAAGCTGTGTTTGACTCTGTGACCACATGAACTGCAGCATGCCGGGCTTCCCTGTCCTTCGCTGTCTCCTGGAGTTGGCTCAAACTCACGTCCATTGAGTCGGTGAAGCCATCCAGCCATCTCATCCTCTGTCCCCTCCTGGCCCCAATCAGTCCCAGCATCAGAGTCCTTTGATAAAGATTTGATAAATGAATGATCAGAGATAAAGAGCAGATTTTCCTTGCTTCTCCTTCGGTACCATAATCCAGTAGTAACTTTGCTCCTTTGCCTCATAGAAAGTTTTCAGCAAGTTGCCATTTTCATTGTCTTTACCTAACCACCTAACCACCTCAGATTTTTCTTTTTTCCCCTCCAGATAGATTTCCAGTCTGCATACTGCACTATACCTTAGGGACTCTACATTGCCAAATCAGATGAATGCATCTCATCTTTTTCAACTTTCGATGACTTTTCACATAATTGACTAATTCACTCTTTTTGAAACACTTCCTCTCATAGGCGTCTATAATAGTCAACTCTTCTGGTTGCAAGTAATAGGAACACAACTCAAACCAATTTGTTTAAACACAAAAGGAATTTATTGGCTTCTTTATCAGGAAGTTCAAGGAATGGTGCTAGCTTAAGGGACCATAGACAGTATTATCAGAAATCTATCTATTTTTCTCTCTCAGCTTACATTTCTGCTGTTATCTTGTTTGTTAGACAGTTTCACCTCATGTGGCAACAAAGAAGGCTATTAGGAGTTCTAGACTTATCTCAATCATCCTTCTCTTTACTGGTCTTAATTAGAAGGGGAAATGCCTCTTCCCCCATGAGTACTGGCAGAATATAATAGCAAAAAAATACTTACTCTCTTACTCGTATGCAACTCTTTGCAAGTCTATGGACTGTAGCCCACCAGCCTCCTCTGTCCATGGGATTTTTCAGGCAAGAATCCTAGAGTAGGTTGCCATTTCCTCCTCCAGGGGATTTTCCCAATCCAGGGATCGAAACTACATCCCCTGTGTCTCCTGCATTGCGGGCAGATTCTTTACCTGTGAGCCATCTGGGAAGCCCCAGCAGAAGTCATAGTAAAACCTTAACTGAGCAAACTTGGTGCCATATCCAACCTGGAGTTGGTGAGGAGGGTCAGGCATAAGGAGAACTAGCCCCACATGAACTGCATGGACTGTGATGTAGAGAAAACCATGCAACCTACCAAAAAAACATGTGTTCCACAGCTTCTGTAACAAGCCCCTCACTCTTGCTCTTCTTGCAGCTCTGCCTGTTTTTTCTCAGTTCCCATTGTTGGCTTTAACTCCCAATGTCCAACTCTGAGCTTTGTTATGAGTCCTCTTTTCTTCTCTTTTCATCCTCTTTTTAGCTCTTCTTCTATATCCACAGTTGTTTTTGGTTTTTTTTTTAACTTTCTACTTTATATTGGGGAATAGCCAATCAACAATGTTGTGATAGTTTGAGGTGAACTATCAGACAGTTTCAGGGGAACTATATGACAGAGAAGGAACTCAGTCATTCATATATGTGTATCCATTCTTCCCCAAATTCCCCTCCCATCCAGGCCACCACATAACATTGAGCAGAGTTCCATGCGCTACACAGTAAATCTTTGTTGGTTATCCATTTTAAATATATCAGTGCATACATTTCAACTGCAAACGCCATAACTATCCCTTGCCCCGACCCCTGGCAACTGTAAATTCTTTCTCTAAGTCTGGGAGTCTCTTCTTTCTGTTTTGTAAGCTCGTTTCATTTCTTTTTAGATTCCACCTGTAAGGGATGCCATACAGTATTTCTCCTTCACAGTTTCAATTTGTTTATGAAGTTAATGTTTCCTCAAATGTATATGTCCAGAAGAAATCTCTCCTCTGAATAACAAACATAGGTTTCTAACTGCTTATTGAAATTTCTGCATATACATCTTTATGAATTTCACAATGGTATTCTTGATTTTTTTCCCCTCAAAATCTATTATTTCCCCCAGTCTTTAACATCTCATCACATGGCATCAGCATCCATTAGTTGTTCTGTCAAAAAATTTAGAAAATGCCCTTGCCACCTATCTTTCCTTCAACTCCCGTATCTAATTCATCAGCAAGTCTCACAATAAATCGTGTCAAAATACATTCAAATTTATCTGACTCTATCTAAGCCATCCTGATTTCTCATTAGACAGCAGCTGCAGCCTGCTAAATTAAATTGTCCTCTTGCTTCTACTCTTTGCCTTCTCTAATCCAGTTTTCTGCTTGGCAGTTGGAGTGATCTCTTTAGCATCTGTCGCCTCATCTTGCTAAACTTTCTATCTCCTTCCCCATATTAGAGCCATGCTGGTCTCTTTTCTGTTCCTCCAGTCGCTAAGCCATTTCCTGCCTCAAAACCTTTGCATCTGCTCTTCCCACCACCCAGAATGTTCTTCCCCCTGCTTTCGAATTTTTCATTTCTTTAGCTAAAATAGCCTCTTTGTAGAGGAACCTTCTATTATCTCCTTATCTAAGTTTACTTCCTCCTCAACTCTGAATTCCTCACTCACTAGAAAGAGTTGAAGGTCCATGAGCATGTGAACCTTGCCCATTTCATGTACCACTGNTGATAGTTTGAGGTGAACTATCAGACAGTTTCAGGGGAACTATATGACAGAGAAGGAACTCAGTCATTCATATATGTGTATCCATTCTTCCCCAAATTCCCCTCCCATCCAGGCCACCACATAACATTGAGCAGAGTTCCATGCGCTACACAGTAAATCTTTGTTGGTTATCCATTTTAAATATATCAGTGCATACATTTCAACTGCAAACGCCATAACTATCCCTTGCCCCGACCCCTGGCAACTGTAAATTCTTTCTCTAAGTCTGGGAGTCTCTTCTTTCTGTTTTGTAAGCTCGTTTCATTTCTTTTTAGATTCCACCTGTAAGGGATGCCATACAGTATTTCTCCTTCACAGTTTCAATTTGTTTATGAAGTTAATGTTTCCTCAAATGTATATGTCCAGAAGAAATCTCTCCTCTGAATAACAAACATAGGTTTCTAACTGCTTATTGAAATTTCTGCATATACATCTTTATGAATTTCACAATGGTATTCTTGATTTTTTTCCCCTCAAAATCTATTATTTCCCCCAGTCTTTAACATCTCATCACATGGCATCAGCATCCATTAGTTGTTCTGTCAAAAAATTTAGAAAATGCCCTTGCCACCTATCTTTCCTTCAACTCCCGTATCTAATTCATCAGCAAGTCTCACAATAAATCGTGTCAAAATACATTCAAATTTATCTGACTCTATCTAAGCCATCCTGATTTCTCATTAGACAGCAGCTGCAGCCTGCTAAATTAAATTGTCCTCTTGCTTCTACTCTTTGCCTTCTCTAATCCAGTTTTCTGCTTGGCAGTTGGAGTGATCTCTTTAGCATCTGTCGCCTCATCTTGCTAAACTTTCTATCTCCTTCCCCATATTAGAGCCATGCTGGTCTCTTTTCTGTTCCTCCAGTCGCTAAGCCATTTCCTGCCTCAAAACCTTTGCATCTGCTCTTCCCACCACCCAGAATGTTCTTCCCCCTGCTTTCGAATTTTTCATTTCTTTAGCTAAAATAGCCTCTTTGTAGAGGAACCTTCTATTATCTCCTTATCTAAGTTTACTTCCTCCTCAACTCTGAATTCCTCACTCACTAGAAAGAGTTGAAGGTCCATGAGCATGTGAACCTTGCCCATTTCATGTACCACTGAGTTGCCAGAACCTAGCACAGGACTTAGGCTTTCAAAATCTATTTATTTGCTTCACAGAATTTATTAAAATTCCTTTCTTCCTTACATTTTCTAACTTGTTCAAGGACTATTTTCTCCTCTAGAATGTAATCTTCATAAAGAGGTGGCAATTTCACCATATATTCAGTGCCTTGTACTTAGTAAGCACTTTAGTATGCATTTGTTAAATGAATTACAGATACCATGCTTATTAGCAATTGCTTCCTGCAGTTAAGCAGAGACTGTCACTAACAAAGCGTTCATGCTGACTATCCTACATGAAAAGATAAAATCCTACAAATTATGATATAAAAGTGAGACCTAGGTCTTGGCCAACATTTGCAATTTTAAATCAGGGATTGGAAGTGTTCATCATGAATAATAAATTAAAATATATATACATACAAATGGTAGTCACTCGGTCATGTCTGACTTTTTTACAACCCCATGGACTGTATCCTGCCAGGCTTCTCTGTCTATGGAATTCTCCAAGAAAGAATACTGGAGTGGGTAGCTATTCCCTTCTCTAGCGGATCTTCCTGACCCAGGGATTAAACCCAAGTCTCCTGCACTGCAGGCAGACTCTTTACCATCTGAGCACCAGAAAAGCCCCAAATTAAAATATCAAATCAGTTCCTCAGTTGTATCCAACTCTTTGTGACCCCATGGACTGCAGCACGCCAGGCTTCCCTGTCCATCACCGACTCGCGAAACTTATTCAGACTCATGTATATTGAGTTGGTGATGCCATCCAACCATCTCATCCTCTATCATCCCCTTCTCCTCCTGCCTTCAATCTTTCCCAGCATCAGGGTCTTTTCCAATGAGTCAGTTCTTCACATCTGGTGGCCAAAGTATTGGAGCTTCAGCATTAGTCCTTCCAATGAGTATCCAGGACTGATTCCCTTTAGGATTGACTGGTAGTCTCTCCTTGCAGTCCAAGGGACTCTCAAGAGTTTTCTCCAACACCACAGTTCAAAAATATCAATACATCGGTGCTCAACTTTCTTTATAGTCCAACTCTCACATTCATCCGTGACTACTAAAAAAACCATAGCTTTGACTAGACGGACCTTTGTTGGCAAAGTAATGTCTCTGCTTTTTGTATGCTATCTAGGTTGGTCATAGCTTTTCTCCCAAGGAGCAAGTGTCTTTTAATTTCATGGCTGCAATCACCATCTGCAGTGATTTTGGAGACCCCCAAAATAAAGTCTGTCACTGTTTCCCCATCTATTTGCCATGAAGTGATGGGACCAGATGCCATGATCTTAGTTTTCTGAATGTTCAGTTTTAAGCCAGCTTTTTCACTCTCTTCTTTCACTTTCATTAAAAGGCTCTTTAGTTCTTCACTTTCTGCCAAAAGGGTGGTGTCATCTGCGTATCTGAGGTTAGTGATATTTCTCCCGGCAATCTTGATTTCAACTTGCACTTCATCTAGCCCAGCATTTCTCATGATATACCCTGCACATAGGTTAAGTAAACAAGGTGACAATATATAGCCTTGACCTACTCCTTTCCTGGTTTGGAACCAGTCTGTTGTTCCATGTCCAGTTCTACCTGTTGCTTCCTGACCTGCATACAGATTTCTCAGGAGGCAGGTCAGGTGGTCTGGTATTCCCATCTCTTGAAGAATTTTCCACAGTTTGTTGTAATCCACACAGTCAAAGGTTTTGGCGTAGTCCATAAAGCAGAAGTAGATGNTTGGGCAAAGACAGGTTAAGTCATTGGTCTGTGGTTAACAGCTAGTAACTGGCAGTAAAGAAAAAACGTTCATCTCCTGACTCCCAACTGCACATTCTTTCAACTGCATGGGGCATTCATTTTTAACCTTGATTCCTCACAGAATCATTAAGACTTGTACTGATATTATAGTGATCCTAAAAAAGGACAATAATATTTGAAAAATAATATTCAATTTGAATAGCAACCAAAAAATGATATAATTTTATTTATTAAATTAACGTTAAAATAACACTGTTGAGGGGGATGTGGTAAGATGAGTATTTTCTTTTTTAATTGGTAGCAATAAAATTGATTTTAAACTATCCTTTGGAAAGTCATTTGGCTATATTTTGTAAGAAGCCTAAACCATTTAAACACCTCATAAACCTACTTCTTAGAATGTATGTTACAATAATTTGAGACATAGCTTTATGTACAATAATGTTTATTATAGATAATACAGCATTGCTTACAATAGTAGTAAAAATTGAAACAGCCTAAATATACGACAATGAGAAATGACTAAGTGATTTGAAGTATGAGGGAATGTTATAATGGCAATAATTACATTTCAAATCAGTTGTAGTAACAGGAAAATCCTTATAATGCTAATTTGACCAGATATAAAATAATGTTTTCATAATCCATACTTGCATTTGAATATACTAAAACTAAGAGTAGCTTCCATCTGGAGGTGTTAAGTGAGGAAGCCCAAGGAGGAAATCCACTGGAGTTTGCAAAAAAAGAGAGATCTTAGCAGAAAGCATCACAGATTGCTCAAATTATGGTTTTTGAAGAATCATTTTCTTCTATTTTTCTGAACTTTCCATATTTTCTGTAGCAATCATGTCATTTCTTTTACAAATGGGAAAAATATTTACTTTTAAATCTGACTTGATTTTTACCAAATACATTATCTAGAGCAGTATACTTGAAAGTATGATCTAAATCTCACGGCTAGCTAATTAAAATAATTATTTGTTGGTTCCAAGCCTAATGAATCAAAGATCTCAATGGTTAGTACCCCACCCATTGGGGCAGGAATCTGCATTTTAAACAAGCTTCCCCAGGGATTCTCATGCACCCTGAAGTCTGAGAAACCAGTGACCCAGAACTCAGCAGCACAGAACTCAGGAACATCTCCTTATCTCTTTTGGCACTGATTCTAATCAGTGTGCTTTGCTTCCATCTGGAGCCTGGGGCCTGGCTCAGCTTCACTGAGCACAGAGCTTTCCTGAACTCCCAAATTCTATTCCGAATTTCTGCTATGCCCTTGCTTGAGAGAGATTACTCAGTAAACTACTTTGGTTAATGTGTTCCAGGTAGACTTAGGTAAGTCAACTAGCCCATTAAAATCCTTTGCCTTCTT
Organism: Raphicerus campestris; assembly: GCA_006410735.1. NCBI lineage: Eukaryota > Metazoa > Chordata > Mammalia > Artiodactyla > Bovidae > Raphicerus > Raphicerus campestris. The sequence goes on from SJYW01033347.1 coordinate 270,105, forward strand.
CAAGGGATAGAGTTTTAAGGATTTTTTTCTTGACCTGCTATCCTTTTAAAGTCTCACCTTGATACAAAGTGACTCCTTTAGTCTTTGATTTTCTCTATTGATAATAGTCATAAAAGGTGCACAAAGGAGCCTGGTATAAAAGATGTATCATCACAAACAATGAGATGACCTCGCAGTTGGAAGAGGTCAGCCTGCCTTTGAGAAAAAATGAACAATCAGAGTTTAATGACTTTATTTACACACACAGACACACGCACATACTGTGCACAGTCTTTATCTAAGATCTATTATCTCTCATAGTAACCTATGGAAAAATATTAAAAAGATAATAAGGACATTTCTTTCTAAAAGTTGTGGTAAATCATTAAAACATGTGTAACTTCTGTTTGGATAAAAAGGTTTAAATAAGGATTTTTTGAGAGTCATTAAAATGTGTAAAGCCATTCTTACTGGAAAAGACATTTTTTGCTATCTAGGTTTCCCATTTATCTCCACTCAAATGTAGATGCTGTCTTGAAGGTTAAAACACTCTTTGAAATTGTATAATAGGAAACAAAACGACAGTACTGAGATCACCTACTGAGCCATGCCAGCAAATAGCACTAAGGGTTATCTTCTCACATGGATACCCTCTAGCAAGATCAGAAACAAGGTTATATATTCCCAAACAGAACCAGTTAGCTGCGGTATCCAGTGTGTGATGCTAATGAGGAGAATGTCATGGTTCAGTTCCAAAACAAGCTGGTAGTGTGACAAGAGCGATGGCCTCTCCAACCTGGCTGTACAAAGCATTAGTCACCCAGGGATTTTTAAAAAATCTGTTTGTATTATAAATTTTTTGCCTTATTCCAGACCAGACCAACAAAATCCAAATTTCTGGGAGTGGGGCAAGAATCCTATACTTTTAATAAAATTCCTAGGTAATTTTTATACCAGTTAGGATTTGGGGATCAATAAACTGTGGAAAATTCTGAAAGAGATGGGAACATCAGACCACAGATTTCTTGAAAAATCTGTATGCAGGACAGGAAGCAACAGTTAGAACTGGACATGGAACAACAGACTGGTTACAAATAGGAAAAGGAGTACATCAAGTCTATATATTGTCACCCTGCTTATTTAACTTCTATGCAGAGTACATCATGAGAAATGCTGGGCTGGAAGAAGCACAAGCTAGAATCAAGATTGCTGGCAGAAATATCAATAACCTCAGATATGCAGATGACACCACCCTTATGGCAGAAAGTGAAGAGGAGCTTAAAAGCCTCTTGAGGAAAGTGAAAGAGGAGAGTGAAAAAGTTGGCTTAAAGCTCAACATTCAGAAAATGAAGATCATGGCATCTGGTCCCATCACTTCATGGGAAATAGATGGGAAAACAGTGGAAACAGTGTCAGACTTTATTTTTCTGGGCTCCAAAATCACTGCAGATAGTGACTGCAGCCATGAAATTAAAAGACACTTACTCCTTGGAAGAAAAGTTATGACCAACCTAGATAGCATATTCAAAAGCAGAGACATTACTTTGCCAACAAAGGTCCATCTAGTCAAGGCTATGGTTTTTCCAGTGGTCATGTATGGATGTGAGAGTTGGATTGTGAAGAA
>SJYW01033347.1:272245-300879 GCA_006410735.1 Raphicerus campestris
AAAATATTAAAAAGATAATAAGGACATTTCTTTCTAAAAGTTGTGGTAAATCATTAAAACATGTGTAACTTCTGTTTGGATAAAAAGGTTTAAATAAGGATTTTTTGAGAGTCATTAAAATGTGTAAAGCCATTCTTACTGGAAAAGACATTTTTTGCTATCTAGGTTTCCCATTTATCTCCACTCAAATGTAGATGCTGTCTTGAAGGTTAAAACACTCTTTGAAATTGTATAATAGGAAACAAAACGACAGTACTGAGATCACCTACTGAGCCATGCCAGCAAATAGCACTAAGGGTTATCTTCTCACATGGATACCCTCTAGCAAGATCAGAAACAAGGTTATATATTCCCAAACAGAACCAGTTAGCTGCGGTATCCAGTGTGTGATGCTAATGAGGAGAATGTCATGGTTCAGTTCCAAAACAAGCTGGTAGTGTGACAAGAGCGATGGCCTCTCCAACCTGGCTGTACAAAGCATTAGTCACCCAGGGATTTTTAAAAAATCTGTTTGTATTATAAATTTTTTGCCTTATTCCAGACCAGACCAACAAAATCCAAATTTCTGGGAGTGGGGCAAGAATCCTATACTTTTAATAAAATTCCTAGGTAATTTTTATACCAGTTAGGATTTGGGGATCAATAAACTGTGGAAAATTCTGAAAGAGATGGGAACATCAGACCACAGATTTCTTGAAAAATCTGTATGCAGGACAGGAAGCAACAGTTAGAACTGGACATGGAACAACAGACTGGTTACAAATAGGAAAAGGAGTACATCAAGTCTATATATTGTCACCCTGCTTATTTAACTTCTATGCAGAGTACATCATGAGAAATGCTGGGCTGGAAGAAGCACAAGCTAGAATCAAGATTGCTGGCAGAAATATCAATAACCTCAGATATGCAGATGACACCACCCTTATGGCAGAAAGTGAAGAGGAGCTTAAAAGCCTCTTGAGGAAAGTGAAAGAGGAGAGTGAAAAAGTTGGCTTAAAGCTCAACATTCAGAAAATGAAGATCATGGCATCCGGTCCCATCACCTCACGGCAAATAGATGGGGAAACAGTGGATACAGTGTCAGATTTTATTTTGAGGGTCTCCAAAATCACTGCAGATGGTGACTGCAGCCATGAAATTAAAAGACGCTTACTCCTTGGAAGGAAAGTTAGGACCAACCTAGATAGCATATTCAAAAGCAGAGACATTACTTTGCCAAAAAAGGTCTGTCTAGCCAAGGCTATGGTTTTTCCAGTAGTCATGTATGGATATGAGAGTTGGATTGTGAAGAAAGCTGAGCTCTGAAGAACTGATGCTTTTGAAGTGTGGTGTTGGAGAAGACTCTTGAGATCCAAGGAGATCCAACCAGTCTATCCGAAAGGAGATCAGTCCTGACTGTTCTTTGGAAGGACTGATGTTGAAGCTGAAACTCCAATACTTTGGCCACCTCATAAGAAAAGTTGACTCATTGGAAAAGACCCTGGTGCTGGGAGGGATTGGGGGCAGGAGGAGAAGGGGACAACAGAGAATGGGATGGCTGGATGGCATCACCAACTCAATGGACATGAGTTTGAGTGAACTCCGGGAGTTGATGATGGACAGGGAGGCCTGGCATGCTGCGATTCATGGGGTCACAAAGAGTCAGATACAACTGAGCGACTGAACTGAACTCCCAGTGGGGGCTTCTCTGGTGGCTTAGGCTGTAAAGAATCCTTCTGCAGTGCAGGAGACCCAGGTTTGATCCCTGAATTAGGAAGATCCCCTAGAGAAAGAAATGGTAACCCATTCCAGTATCCTTGCCTGGAGAATTCTGTGGACAGAGGAGTGAGCCTGCTCAAGCAAGAAGTAATGAAGGATGACTGCTTGTGTGTGCTACAGGGTGCTTAGTTTCTCAGTCCTATTAAACTCTCTGCAACGCTATGGACTGTAGCCCCCCAGGCTCTTCTGTCCATGAGATTTCCCAGGCAAGAATACCTGCCTGGTGGTCTGTAACTGAAAACTACAAATTCTAAAACTATATTGAGGGAGAACCCTCAAAATAGCCTTCATGAATGTCTCTTTTCACATACACTTCACTGGGCTTTTAAATTCCAGCTGATAGAACTCACTTTTCCTCACAAAACCTAATATACAAACTCTAAGAGAAACCCCTTCCTGCTCTAGGAAATGGACATCAATTTCAATCCTCAGAGTAGAGATGGCTTCTCTTGAGCTTCCCCAGATTATGTCTTGGAGGAAAGAGAGAGGGGATATATTATTATGTCGAGACTGTGTAAGATTTTTTTCACTGCTGAAATATTTCCAGATGCAAAAATAAATCCCTGATTGAGACCAGAAAAATACAGAATGATCCTGAGGGTAATTGTGAGACTGAACCAAATGATAAATCTGTGTCTCTTGAGAATTTGTGTTGGAACAGAGGAGAGGGGCTCAGAGGCAGTGGGTGCTGAGTAGGGCAACAGTGGGTGGGTCAAATGAAAAGCTAGAAAAATTGGTAAATGGAGTAGAAAACAAAACATCAGCAGAGGACCTGAATTTTTCACTTTTTGATCAGCTGTGCTGAGGTAAAGTATATATATTCTGACTGTATTTGTTATTTTTTCAAGTCAGCTAGATTAAAAAATAGCTCCCAGAATTACCCAAATGGAAACCAGGGTGAAGAAATTCAATTTATCTTTAAGCACAAAATAAAATTCATCTCTTTTCTTTTTAATAGTTTTAAGGCATTTTTTTTTTTTTTAGATTTAGAAATCTCAATTTTAAATGGTTCTGACCACCTTTGAAGCTGGTATTAATTCCTTTTCTGTCATAAATTGGACATGTTAGCTCTTCACCAAAAGAATCTTCAGACCTAACCCAACCGCCTCTGCAAATCCTCTCTTAAACGCCCGTAACCCATTTCCGTTGTCATCTAGCTAAATTCAAAGCCAAGGAGATCTGCCTTTGCAAATTCTGGCAACTATAATTGACATTTACCCACCATCCCGTCTGTTACATATTTGGATTTTTTTTTTTTTTTAAGATAAACTTTCTCTCAATGCCTCCTGTTCTAAATATGTTCAAAAGCTGGAATGGGCCTTGGGGAGAAAGCTGGCCCACAGTATTAGTTTGTAAGATACCAGGCACCTATAATTTTTAAGTGTCAATAGTCTTTTTTTTTCTGGGAATGCTAATGAAGTTTTATGGACAGCAGATTGGGTAGAGGCAGGACAGAGAGAAGAGAATTTACAGGCTTCGTAGCACAGAGCTTCACTGGAGCCCAAGCTGTTGAGGCATGCATGCTTGGTCGTGTCTGACTCTGCGACCCCATGGACTACAGCCAGCCAGACTCCTCTGTCCATGGAATTTCCCAGGCAAGCATACTAGAGTGGCTTGTCATTTCCTTCTCCAGGGGATCCTTAACCCAAGGATCAAATCCATGTCTCTGACATTTTCCTGCATTGGCAGGCAGCTTCTTTACCACTAAGCCATCTGGGAAGCCCTTAACTGGAGCCTAAGACATTTTTCCAAGCCGCATTTTTGTGTGTAGGTTATTGAACTCTTTACTCCCTCCAATGTGAAAGATTCATCCACTGAGGAAGTTTTCTTACTTGTTTTATTCAGTCAGTGCAAACTCTGTTTCTCAATCCTTGATCCACATTCCAATTTCCTGGGAAGCTTTTAAATAATCCCAATGCCAAGATTGTTTCAACATGGCCAAGTAGAAGGACATGCATTCATCTTCTCTTGTGACTGTTGGAGGGTCTCCTGCAGAGGTGTGGGTCAGCAGTGGCTTGCCACAGGGCCGGGGGTGAGGTAGGGGGGCACTGGCAGCTGCAGTCCTGGGGGGTGCTCCTTGGCATAAGCCCTCCTAGAGGTCACCATTACCCTATCACAGAGCCTGCAGACTCCAGGGCTAGGTTGCCTCAGGCCAAACAACTAACAAGGGGAGTCAATACTTTTAATACAGTGTTTTTACCTAGAGAATCTTAACATTAAAGGAGTTTCCACTCTGTTATTAGAACAAAATGATGCATAAGCCATCTCTTTCTTGAATTCAGCAGGGTCCTTGACTTGTCAGGCTACAAAGAGAGAAGTCTGGTTGCTATCATTTTGAGACAGTCAGCCAAATGCTTTTACAGGAAAAAAAGAAAGAAGAAACTATGGGTAGATGAAAGTTCTGCCTATAAAGTGGATGTTACTACAGTGCATTGTGGTTCTATAACCATGTGCCCAAAGGATAAAGAATTCAGGTGTGAAGTAGTATGGCAAGAGTTGCAAATTAAATAAGCTGTGCTCTGGGGTTTTTCCTTTAGTGGGCCGCAGAAACATGCCCATGACTCCAGGGAATGTGGTGACTAAGTTGAAAACGAAGCATTCACACCTCATGTTAAATGTAGCAGAGGAGAAGTTATTAAACATTTCTTGGCAATTAATTACCTGAGATACACCCTTTTTTCACAGCTTTGGTTTCAGGTATATGGGAGAGTTGAAAATGTTTAATTGCATCTAATTTGTTTCTGTAGTTTAATCACATGCCTAAATATTGTGCTGAAGTCTGTAATCTGTGTAGTAATTTATAAGGGGCTTCATTCTGATACCCTCAGAAGAAGGGAATTTTTTTTTACTTTTATGCAATAATCATACTTGATCTTTGATCTAGTAGCTTCTTGGAAATTAAGGAAATTATGAAAACCTTCCTAGTAAGTTATAGGTTAGATACAATTTAGAAAGAAAATCCTTCTTACCATTCGTGTAAGCTTTCCTTAGATGTATTCAGTTTAAACACATCCACCAACCTATTGGCTCACATTCTGAGAGAAATTCCTTCTCAGAAGCTAAATGAGAGACAGAGGGTAAGCATCCCCTATATATCTGGCCCATTTTGTGTTTTCTGCTGGCCACATTGTTATCTTCAGTCACCTGTGATCTGACTGCTTCTCCAATCTTGCTGACTTCCTGTTTTCTAGATTTCTTATTTAACCACTACATTCAAGCATTTTCACCTCTTGGCTTCAAGACAATCTTCTCATTTTCAAACCCTCTCTACTTTTCTTCATAGTACTTAGTAATACTTAAAATCACATCACTTATCTATTTATTTAATGTCAGCTATTTGCCCATCTTCTTTCACTAAAACATCCGTGAAAGAAGAGGGCTTGTCTTTAGTTTCATTGACTCTTTTTTTTTTTAGTTTCATTGACTCTTAAATCCTCAGCATCTATTCTAGGGTCTAGAACAGAGTTTGCCTTCAATAAATGGTTGATGAATGGATGGGTAGATGGATGAGACCCTGCCATCTTCTCAGCTCTGTTCTGGACTGGTTCGTGTCCCTGATTAACTCTATTGGAGTATGCACAATGGAACTCAGACCACATGGCATATTTTAGGCAGTTGCCAAAATCTTTATACATACAGTACAGGCCAAAAAAAAAAAGAGTTAAAGAATTTAAAATCTGCTAAGAAGTCTCAAAATAAATATGAAAATAGAGTCTGAGTGATAATCTACCAAAAAGGGGAAACCACATGACAACTGATGAAACTGACTCAGGACAGTAGATTTTGGGAAAGCAGACTCACCCCTAGAGCTACTTCTTGTGCCTTTTCTCTAGAAGTGGTGGATATAATGGATAGAAAATGAGAGTTATTGTTTTCCAGATTAAGCTGAATCAATATCTTCCCCTCAGCAACATGTCCAAATGCAAGGACCAAGCATAAATAAGAGCAAAGTAACAATGATAAGCATTTTAAGTGAAAACTTTTAACTAGATATAAGCAAATGTAGAAAGATGATGAAGGGCCCTAGTAGACAGGATAGGATTTCACCTACTCTTCAAAAAAAAAACTATCAAGATGATAATGACCAATTTTATCAGAAACTGAAGCTCTGATAGGCTTATTAAACTGTTCCAGGTTCTAAAATGATGAATATGTGATTTGAGCCCAACTACATGCTCTTTTGACTNCTGCAGTGCAGGAGACCCAGGTTTGATCCCTGAATTAGGAAGATCCCCTAGAGAAAGAAATGGTAACCCATTCCAGTATTTTTGCCTGGAGAATTCTGTGGACAGAGGAGTGAGCCTGCTCAAGCAAGAAGTAATGAAGAGTGACTGCTTGTGTGTGCTACAGGGTGCTTAGTTTCTCAGTCCTATTAAACTCTTGCAACGCTATGGACTGTAGCCCCCCAGGCTCTTCTGTCCATGGGATTTCCCAGGCAAGAATACCTGCCTGGTGGTCTGTAACTGAAAACTACAAATTCTAAAACTATATTGAGGGAGAACCCTAAAAATAGCCTTCATGAATGTCTCTTTTCACATACACTTCACTGGGCTTTTAAATTCCAGCTGATAGAACTCACTTTTCCTCACAAAACCTAATATACAAACTCTAAGAGAAACCCCTTCCTGCTCTAGGAAATGGACATCAATTTCAATCCTCAGAGTAGAGATGGCTTCTCTTGAGCTTCCCCAGATTATGTCTTGGAGGAAAGAGAGAGGGGATATATTATTATGTCGAGACTGTGGAAGATTTTTTTCACTGCTGAAATATTTCCAGATGCAAAAATAAATCCCTGATTGAGACCAGAAAAATACAGAATGATCCTGAGGGTAATTGTGAGACTGAACCAAATGATAAATCTGTGTCTCTTGAGAATTTGTGTTGGAACAGAGGAGAGGGGCTCAGAGGCAGTGGGTGCTGAGTAGGGCAACAGTGGGTGGGTCAAATGAAAAGCTAGAAAAATTGGTAAATGGAGTAGAAAACAAAACATCAGCAGAGGACCTGAATTTTTCACTTTTTGATCAGCTGTGCTGAGGTAAAGTATATATATTCTGACTGTATTTGTTATTTTTTCAAGTCAGCTAGATTAAAAAATAGCTCCCAGAATTACCCAAATGGAAACCAGGGTGAAGAAATTCAATTTATCTTTAAGCACAAAATAAAATTCATCTCTTTTCTTTTTAATAGTTTTAAGGCATTTTTTTTTAGTTTAGATTTAGAAATCTCAATTTTAAATGGTTCTGACCACCTTTGAAGCTGGTATTAATTCCTTTTCTGTCATAAATTGGACATGTTAGCTCTTCACCAAAAGAATCTTCAGACCTAACCCAACCGCCTCTGCAAATCCTCTCTTAAACGCCCGTAACCCATTTCCGTTGTCATCTAGCTAAATTCAAAGCCAAGGAGATCTGCCTTTGCAAATTCTGGCAACTATAATTGACATTTACCCACCATCCCGTCTGTTACATATTTGGATTTTTTTTTTTTTTTAAGATAAACTTTCTCTCAATGCCTCCTGTTCTAAATATGTTCAAAAGCTGGAATGGGCCTTGGGGAGAAAGCTGGCCCACAGTATTAGTTTGTAAGATACCAGGCACCTATAATTTTTAAGTGTCAATAGTCTTTTTTTTTCTGGGAATGCTAATGAAGTTTTATGGACAGCAGATTGGGTAGAGGCAGGACAGAGAGAAGAGAATTTACAGGCTTCGTAGCACAGAGCTTCACTGGAGCCCAAGCTGTTGAGGCATGCATGCTTGGTCGTGTCTGACTCTGCGACCCCATGGACTACAGCCAGCCAGACTCCTCTGTCCATGGAATTTCCCAGGCAAGCATACTAGAGTGGCTTGTCATTTCCTTCTCCAGGGGATCCTTAACCCAAGGATCAAATCCATGTCTCTGACATTTTCCTGCATTGGCAGGCAGCTTCTTTACCACTAAGCCATCTGGGAAGCCCTTAACTGGAGCCTAAGACATTTTTCCAAGCCGCATTTTTGTGTGTAGGTTATTGAACTCTTTACTCCCTCCAATGTGAAAGATTCATCCACTGAGGAAGTTTTCTTACTTGTTTTATTCAGTCAGTGCAAACTCTGTTTCTCAATCCTTGATCCACATTCCAATTTCCTGGGAAGCTTTTAAATAATCCCAATGCCAAGATTGTTTCAACATGGCCAAGTAGAAGGACATGCATTCATCTTCTCTTGTGACTGTTGGAGGGTCTCCTGCAGAGGTGTGGGTCAGCAGTGGCTTGCCACAGGGCCGGGGGTGAGGTAGGGGGGCACTGGCAGCTGCAGTCCTGGGGGGTGCTCCTTGGCATAAGCCCTCCTAGAGGTCACCATTACCCTATCACAGAGCCTGCAGACTCCAGGGCTAGGTTGCCTCAGGCCAAACAACTAACAAGGGGAGTCAATACTTTTAATACAGTGTTTTTACCTAGAGAATCTTAACATTAAAGGAGTTTCCACTCTGTTATTAGAACAAAATGATGCATAAGCCATCTCTTTCTTGAATTCAGCAGGGTCCTTGACTTGTCAGGCTACAAAGAGAGAAGTCTGGTTGCTATCATTTTGAGACAGTCAGCCAAATGCTTTTACAGGAAAAAAAGAAAGAAGAAACTATGGGTAGATGAAAGTTCTGCCTATAAAGTGGATGTTACTACGGTGCATTGTGGTTCTATAACCATGTGCCCAAAGGATAAAGAATTCAGGTGTGAAGTAGTATGGCAAGAGTTGCAAATTAAATAAGCTGTGCTCTGGGGTTTTTCCTTTAGTGGGCCGCAGAAACATGCCCATGACTCCAGGGAATGTGGTGACTAAGTTGAAAACGAAGCATTCACACCTCATGTTAAATGTAGCAGAGGAGAAGTTATTAAACATTTCTTGGCAATTAATTACCTGAGATACACCCTTTTTTCACAGCTTTGGTTTCAGGTATATGGGAGAGTTGAAAATGTTTAATTGCATCTAATTTGTTTCTGTAGTTTAATCACATGCCTAAATATTGTGCTGAAGTCTGTAATCTGTGTAGTAATTTATAAGGGGCTTCATTCTGATACCCTCAGAAGAAGGGAATTTTTTTTTACTTTTATGCAATAATCATACTTGATCTTTGATCTAGTAGCTTCTTGGAAATTAAGGAAATTATGAAAACCTTCCTAGTAAGTTATAGGTTAGATACAATTTAGAAAGAAAATCCTTCTTACCATTCGTGTAAGCTTTCCTTAGATGTATTCAGTTTAAACACATCCACCAACCTATTGGCTCACATTCTGAGAGAAATTCCTTCTCAGAAGCTAAATGAGAGACAGAGGGTAAGCATCCCCTATATATCTGGCCCATTTTGTGTTTTCTGCTGGCCACATTGTTATCTTCAGTCACCTGTGATCTGACTGCTTCTCCAATCTTGCTGACTTCCTATTTTCTAGATTTCTTATTTAACCACTACATTCAAGCATTTTCACCTCTTGGCTTCAAGACAATCTTCTCATTTTCAAACCCTCTCTACTTTTCTTCATAGTACTTAGTAATACTTAAAATCACATCACTTATCTATTTATTTAATGTCAGCTATTTGCCCATCTTCTTTCACTAAAACATCCGTGAAAGAAGAGGGCTTGTCTTTAGTTTCATTGACTCTTTTTTTTTTTAGTTTCATTGACTCTTAAATCCTCAGCATCTATTCTGGGGTCTAGAACAGAGTTTGCCTTCAATAAATGGTTGATGAATGGATGGGTAGATGGATGAGACCCTGCCATCTTCTCAGCTCTGTTCTGGACTGGTTCGTGTCCCTGATTAACTCTATTGGAGTATGCACAATGGAACTCAGACCACATGGCATATTTTAGGCAGTTGCCAAAATCTTTATACATACAGTACAGGCCAAAAAAAAAAAGAGTTAAAGAATTTAAAATCTGCTAAGAAGTCTCAAAATAAATATGAAAATAGAGTCTGAGTGATAATCTACCAAAAAGGGGAAACCACATGACAACTGATGAAACTGACTCAGGACAGTAGATTTTGGGAAAGCAGACTCACCCCTAGAGCTACTTCTTGTGCCTTTTCTCTAGAAGTGGTGGATATAATGGATAGAAAATGAGAGTTATTGTTTTCCAGATTAAGCTGAATCAATATCTTCCCCTCAGCAACATGTCCAAATGCAAGGACCAAGCATAAATAAGAGCAAAGTAACAATGATAAGCATTTTAAGTGAAAACTTTTAACTAGATATAAGCAAATGTAGAAAGATGATGAAGGGCCCTAGTAGACAGGATAGGATTTCACCTACTCTTCAAAAAAAAAACTATCAAGATGATAATGACCAATTTTATCAGAAACTGAAGCTCTGATAGGCTTATTAAACTGTTCCAGGTTCTAAAATGATGAATATGTGATTTGAGCCCAACTACATGCTCTTTTGACTATACCAGGAATGGCAGATGGTATCATTTTGCTATCTATTCTGTTGACTGGTAGTAATAGTCTCTAGACCAGTGTTGGGAAGCACTCTAAGATTCCAGCAGCATCCACGGGGATAGGTGGTATGGTCAGCCACATCTGCTAGGAGCATAACAAGGAGGAGTGGTCACACTCAGGCTGTTTGCCATCTCCGCACATGTGTATTTTTTATAAAGTTTGGTAATTTTGAGAGAAAGATAGTCTATGAAAGATGACTAACAGGCTTAGTAAAGTCAGTAAACCTGAGGAGGCATTTCTTCTGTTTAAACAAACAAATGCTGCTTTTCTAAAATTGAAGTAGAGTTGATTTACAATGTTATGTTAATTAGTGCTATTCAGCAAAGTGATTTAATTATATATATATATACACATTTTAAAATATTCTTTTCCATTATGGTTTATCACAGGATATTGAATATAGTTCTTTGTGCTATGTGATAGGACCTTGTTGTTTATTCAGTCTATACATAGAAGCTTACAATAGCTAACACCAACCTCCCACTCCCATCTATGCTTTTTGATGGGATCTCTATCTGGGTATAAACTGAAATATTTTAGATTTTCTCCATTTTTTTTAATTACGAAAGAGTACATACTTGTAACAAGTAAACAGATACAGAGACCCATAGAATTTAAATAATCTCCCTCCACTCCACCAATCTTTCCCACTCTTGCCTAAACAGGCTGGTGTATCTGTTTCTTCATCTTCCTGTACCTTCCTCCATGTTTTCTGTGTTTTACTTATTATCCCACAAACTGGAGTTCATCACTTGTTTTTGTAATTACATCATTGTATCTATAAATTTATAACCATAATTTATTTTACCATTCTCTTGTCAATGGACATTCAAGTTGTTTTGAATGCTTTATCATTTCATATAAAGTTGTAGTAAATATCCTTGGACACAGATGTTTATGCACTGATGCTGTTATTTTTATAGGATAGGTTACAAAATGTGGAATTACTAGGTCAAAATGTGCATTCATTTTTAATTTAACACACTCTTTGATATTATTTTGCAAAAGCTTAACAATTTATTTTCCTATCAACAACATATGAAAGTGCCATTTCCCTGTATCCTAATCAGCACTTTCATGCTATTTTTTTTTTTAATTTTGCAATTTGAAAAGCAAAAGGTGATATTTGATTGTTGTTTTACTTTGCCTTTGCCTGGCCACCCATAAAATTGAGCAACTTTTCATATTGATTGATTAGTTGAGTTTTATCTGTAAATTGGTATTTCAGTGTTTAAAGATATATAAGTTGTATAATATACCATTTTTCTTATCAATTTGAGGTATTCTTTATATATTCAAGAAGTCACTGTTTGTCAGATGTGCCATGAAAACGTTTTATCTTCAATCATGTAAGTTTTAAAATTTTGTTTGGAATGTTTTTGCATTAAAACTACAGTTTACTTAAAGCAGTTAAGTGTATGCTCTGTCGTGTCCAGCTCTGCTGCAGTGGGTTGCTGTTTCCTACTCAAGGAGATCTTCCCAACCCAGGATCAAACCTGCATCTCCTGCACCAGCAGGTGGATTCTTTACCATTGTGCCACCTGGGAATCCCAAGTAGTTAAGACTCTTTCTTTATATGACTCTACTTTGCAAGTCTTGGTCAGTAAGATTTCTTCTTTCCTAAAACTGTTTTCCCACAAATATTTTCCTAAAATTTCTTTTAATATATCAAAAGTATTATCTCTAATACCTTAAGTACCCATTTATTTCTAAGTTTTTTAAACTAATTTTTCTTTTAGATGGGGTTGCCAAAGGGGACACCATTTTTGAAGTATCTAGAAAGAGATTATATATAAACAGATCATTAGAAAGCAATGTAGACAGAAGTGGTGGCCATAAGGATGCTCATAGAGAGAAGACATACTGAATTTAGCCAGTATATGGAAGTGTGCCCAAGGTGAGCCTTAAAGGGTACTGCAAGCATATGCAAATCATATCAGTACTCTCTCACTTTTTCTTGACTCAAACCATCATTGGTATTTCTGATGCTGCTCTCTCCCTTGGTCCTTACTACTAATAGTCCTATTTCTAGAGCATTAATCTCAGTCTCAATGACTAAAGTTTCAAACAGGTAACATACAGGGTAGAATCCAGACAGTAAAAGCATGCCCTGTCTAAATTAGTCAGCTCCCCATCGACACGTTCTGATTCTTGCCATGTAAGAGCACAACCAGATTATGTAATTTTTCAAGAGAATTTTAAATATTGATTTTTATGTAAATGTCTAATTTTTAAACATTAGCAACTGGTTGTATTTGACCATACACACAGAGAGACAACCTGTGAGCCAAACAAAAACCACCTCTAAGCTTTATTCTTTCCATGAGTTGCTGCTTTGCAATCTCAGGACTACTCCAAGCTCTGCTGACTTTAATATGTTCTGCATACTCTGCCAGATTTGTCATCTCACATTCTTAATCAAAAGCTGTCTGTTGTACTACCCTGTTTAATGAATTAAATCTTAAGCTCGTAGCCTGACTTTCAATGTTGTCAGTGCTTTTGGCCTTCACCCACCTTGCCAGCTTTATCTCCCACACAACCAGTGAAGATTGGATCCTTTAGGCATCTAACAGAATGACTTACGCATGACATGCCCAATAAACATTTTTACACTGGCTGGATGAATGGCTTTTTGAGGAATAATGTGTTGACAGGTTTAGATATGCGAGTTAGATTGGAGATTGGCATGATAGATAGGATTTAAATGGGGCAAAGCCTGGAATAAAGATGAAAGCACTTGGACATTATGCTACAAGCAGGATGTGTAGTAGAAAGCATACAAGACTAACAATCAGGAAGCCTGGGTTTAAATCCAGCTCTTCCATTTTTCAGTTACTTTGCTCTGGATAAGTGACTTACTGTTAATCAGTCTAAATGGCTTTTTTTATAAAGTGAAGAGATTGGAAGTTTTAGTTTTTGTTTTCATTAGGTAAAGACCAATTTGAGGAAGGGATATGTTCTCAAAAGTAGTGGCTTAGAAAGATTGATGTCATGTTAAAGGGGATGTGAAGCAGAAAACTATCCTGAGATAGCAAAGTCATTTTGGAGATCATTGCATTGGTCAAACTGTGAAGCAATAAATTTGGTAAAGCCACAAAGCAGCATTAAGAATAAAACAGAAGGAAGAGGATGTAAGCAACTCTATGAATAAAGAATTTGCAGGATTTGGTATCCAGTTGGAGAGAGGAGAATAAAAACTCAGAAAGTATTATGTTTTCTGAATTTAAGATACAAGAAAGACCTTAAAGACAAGGAAAGGGAAAGTGAAGTCACTCAGTCATGTCCGACTCTTCTCAACCCCATGGACAGTAGCATACCAGGCTCTGCCATCCATGGGATTTTCCAGGCAAGAATACTGGAGTGGGCTGCCATTTCCTTCTCCAGGGGATCTTCCTAACCTAGGGATGGAATGCGGGTCTCCTGCATTGCAGACAGACACTTTACCATCTGAGCCACCAGGGAAGTAGGTGTTAATAAACAGTGCACTCAGTTCAGTTCTAGTTAGTTCAGCCACTCAGTCATGTCCGACTCTTTGCGACCCAATGAATCGCAGCACACCAGGCCTCCCTGTCCATCACCAACTCCCTGAGTTCACCCAAACTCACGTCCATGGAGTCAGTAAGACCATCCAGCCATCTCATCCTCTGTCATCACCTTCTCCTCCTGCCCCCAATCCTTCCCAGAATCAGAGTCTTTTCCAATGAGTCAAATTTTCACATGAGGTGGCCAAAGTATTGGAGTTTCAGCTTTAGCATCAGTCCTTCCAGTGAACACCCAGGACTGATCTTTTAGAATGGACTAGTTGGATCTCCTTGCAGTCCAAGGGACTTTCAAGAGTCTTCTCCAACACCACACTTCAAAAGCATCAATTCTTCTGTGCTCAGCCTTCTTCACAGTCCAACTCTCACATCCATACATGACCACTGGAAAAACCATCGCCTTGACTAGACGGACCTTAGTCGGCAAAGTAATGTCTNTAAACAGTGCACTCAGTTCAGTTCTAGTTAGTTCAGCCACTCAGTCATGTCCGACTCTTTGCGACCCAATGAATCGCAGCACACCAGGCCTCCCTGTCCATCACCAACTCCCTGAGTTCACCCAAACTCACGTCCATGGAGTCAGTAAGACCATCCAGCCATCTCATCCTCTGTCATCACCTTCTCCTCCTGCCCCCAATCCTTCCCAGAATCAGAGTCTTTTCCAATGAGTCAAATTTTCACATGAGGTGGCCAGAGTATTGGAGTTTCAGCTTTAGCATCAGTCCTTCCAGTGAACACCCAGGACTGATCTTTTAGAATGGACTAGTTGGATCTCCTTGCAGTCCAAGGGACTTTCAAGAGTCTTCTCCAACACCACACTTCAAAAGCATCAATTCTTCTGTGCTCAGCCTTCTTCACAGTCCAACTCTCACATCCATACATGACCACTGGAAAAACCATCGCCTTGACTAGACGGACCTTAGTCGGCAAAGTAATGTCTCTAATTTTGAATATGCTACCTAGATTTATCATAACTTTTCTTCCAAGGAGTAAGCGTCTTTTAATTTCATGGCTGCAGTCACCATCTGCAGTGATTTTGGAGCCCCCAAAAATAAAGTCTGACACTGTTTTCACTGTTACCCCATTTTTTCCCGTGAAGTGATGGGACCAGATGCCATGATCTTCATTTTCTGAATGTGGAGCCTTAAGCCAACTTTTTCACTCTCTTCTTTCACTTTCATCAAGAGGCTTTTTAGTTCCTCTTCACTTTCTGCCATAAGGGTGGTATCATCTGCATGTCTGAGGTTATTGATATTTCTGCCAGCAATCTTGATTCCAGTTTGTGCTTCTTCCAGCCCAGTGTTTCTCATGATGTACTCTGCATAGTAAGTTAAATAAGCAGGGTGACAATATACAGCCTTGACGTACTCCTTTTCCTATTTGGAACCAGTCTGTTGTTCCATGTCCAGTTCTAACTGTTGCTTCCTGACCTGCATATAGGTTTCTCAAGAGGCAAGTCAGGTGGTCTGGTATTCCCATCTCTTTCAGAATTTTCCAGTTTATTGTGATCCACACTAGGACCTGTGTTAATAACCATATATAGTTACATGGAAGAAGCAGTGAATGTGAAGTAAGTAGAAAACATTTAAACTTCCCCTAACATTCCTGTCTACTCCAAGCAACTGACTTTGATAGTCAAATGCTTTATTATGACTTCTCTTCCCTTGAACTATATAAATATCCTCCTGGTCTTAGACTGGAGATCTGAAAGCCACAGGACTCTTGTAAACACATCACTTGTGTAAACATATCACCTCTGTAAACAAGTCTGTCAAATATATTTGGGGTTCTTCAGATCAAAAATGCATCAATAAAAAGATCTAGAATTGCAGCACTGATCTCTTTTCCTGATAGCTTCTCTCCTCAGTATTGCTGCTGAGGTCCCCTGGGACTACCATCTGCCTTCCAATCGGTTGGATCTGAGCAATAAGGTATTGAATTAAAAGGAGAATGCAAATGATTGGAGAAGACTTGGAAATATAATGGTATTTCATAGTTTATAAAATCCTTGTAAAGAGTGTCTAGAACTATATTGGTCTATATAAGTTACTGTGTGTCTATTGAGTTATTGATAAAATTTCTTTTTTCTTTTTCTTTTTACTTTTTTCAGTATGGATACAAGAAAATGTAAAATAGCATGTGAGGTTTACATTTGTGGCCCATATTTAATATCTGCTGAATGGTGCTGCCCTAAAGTAAAGTTTGACCAATACTGAGGGTTAATTGTCATGGCATGGGAGCAACTATGTGCCAAAATTGTCACGTTCTGTCAGCTAAGTTACCCCTGCCTTCTGTTTGTTTTTTTTGTTTGTTTGTTTTTTTATTAACTCCCTAGTATGCTTGCCTGGAGAATCCCATGGACAGAGGAGCCTAGCAGGCTGTAGTCCATGGGGTTGCAAGAGTCAGATACAACTTAGCAACTAAACCACCACCACCACACACTAGAGTCTAAGAACAAAAGAAAATGGGTATTGATATCACATATACTGATATCATAGAATCATCTCCATCCTAGAAAAAGATGAGTTCTATTTTGGCCATCTTGTGTTTGAGATAGTGCATCCAGAGAGAATGTAAAAAAGGACGAAAGACATGAAACTGAAACTTGGGAGTGAAGGTAGGACCTGAGTGAGTGAGTGAGAGTGAAGTCACTCAGTCGTGTCCGACTCTTTGCAACCCCGTGGACTGTAGCCCACCAGGCTTCTCCGTCCATGGGATTCTCCAGGCAAGAATACTGGAGTGGGTTGCCATGACCTGAGGGGTCATATTATGACATAAACTGAAGCAAAAGGTCTCTGTTTAAAGGTCTACATCTCTCAATACTCAGTGGTTTGGTCATGAATAAATTCATCTCCAATTGCCGAGATTCATTTATTGGTGGTAAAGTAGGAATAGTCTTTTTTATCCCTCAGTAAATATTATTGGAGCCTATCAAGTGCCAGGCACTGCTCAGATGATGAAGACACTATGAAGAACAAGGCCCAATCTTGACCTCCAAAAGCTTTGATCTAGTCCAGGAAGCATTAAGGAAATGGGTAGTAATGGGTTGGTGTTAGAGTTAACAGTTGGATAAATACAGAGGAGTCGCAAATTCAGTCTTAAAGAAGGTCAGATTCCTTCACTCTAATCATCCATATTCAGATTTCTGTATTCAGGGCAACTGTCCCTCCTCTGAAAACTTTCACAGTTGCCTCTCCACACCCNACACTGTTTTCACTGTTACCCCATTTTTTCCCATGAAGTGATGGGACCAGATGCCATGATCTTCATTTTCTGAATGTGGAGCCTTAAGCCAACTTTTTCACTCTCTTCTTTCACTTTCATCAAGAGGCTTTTTAGTTCCTCTTCACTTTCTGCCATAAGGGTGGTATCATCTGCATGTCTGAGGTTATTGATATTTCTGCCAGCAATCTTGATTCCAGTTTGTGCTTCTTCCAGCCCAGTGTTTCTCATGATGTACTCTGCATAGTAAGTTAAATAAGCAGGGTGACAATATACAGCCTTGACGTACTCCTTTTCCTATTTGGAACCAGTCTGTTGTTCCATGTCCAGTTCTAACTGTTGCTTCCTGACCTGCATATAGGTTTCTCAAGAGGCAAGTCAGGTGGTCTGGTATTCCCATCTCTTTCAGAATTTTCCAGTTTATTGTGATCCACACTAGGACCTGTGTTAATAACCATATATAGTTACATGGAAGAAGCAGTGAATGTGAAGTAAGTAGAAAACATTTAAACTTCCCCTAACATTCCTGTCGACTCCAAGCAATTGACTTTGATAGTCAAATGCTTTATTATGACTTCTCTTCCCTTGAACTATATAAATATCCTCCTGGTCTTAGACTGGAGATCTGAAAGCCACAGGACTCTTGTAAACACATCACTTGTGTAAACATATCACCTCTGTAAACAAGTCTGTCAAATATATTTGGGGTTCTTCAGATCAAAAATGCATCAATAAAAAGATCTAGAATTGCAGCACTGATCTCTTTTCCTGATAGCTTCTCTCCTCAGTATTGCTGCTGAGGTCCCCTGGGACCACCATCTGCCTTCCAATCGGTTGGATCTGAGCAATAAGGTATTGAATTAAAAGGAGAATGCAAATGATTGGAGAAGACTTGGAAATATAATGGTATTTCATAGTTTATAAAATCCTTGTAAAGAGTGTCTAGAACTATATTGGTCTATATAAGTTACTGTGTGTCTATTGAGTTATTGATAAAATTTCTTTTTTCTTTTTCTTTTTACTTTTTTCAGTATGGATACAAGAAAATGTAAAATAGCATGTGAGGTTTACATTTGTGGCCCATATTTAATATCTGCTGAATGGTGCTGCCCTAAAGTAAAGTTTGACCAATACTGAGGGTTAATTGTCATGGCATGGGAGCAACTATGTGCCAAAATTGTCACGTTCTGTCAGCTAAGTTACCCCTGCCTTCTGTTTGTTTTTTTTGTTTGTTTGTTTTTTTATTAACTCCCTAGTATGCTTGCCTGGAGAATCCCATGGACAGAGGAGCCTAGCAGGCTGTAGTCCATGGGGTTGCAAGAGTCAGATACAACTTAGCAACTAAACCACCACCACCACACACTAGAGTCTAAGAACAAAAGAAAATGGGTATTGATATCACATATACTGATATCATAGAATCATCTCCATCCTAGAAAAAGATGAGTTCTATTTTGGCCATCTTGTGTTTGAGATAGTGCATCCAGAGAGAATGTAAAAAAGGACGAAAGACATGAAACTGAAACTTGGGAGTGAAGGTAGGACCTGAGTGAGTGAGTGAGAGTGAAGTCACTCAGTCGTGTCCGACTCTTTGCAACCCCGTGGACTGTAGCCCACCAGGCTTCTCCGTCCATGGGATTCTCCAGGCAAGAATACTGGAGTGGGTTGCCATGACCTGAGGGGTCATATTATGACATAAACTGAAGCAAAAGGTCTCTGTTTAAAGGTCTACATCTCTCAATACTCAGTGGTTTGGTCATGAATAAATTCATCTCCAATTGCCGAGATTCATTTATTGGTGGTAAAGTAGGAATAGTCTTTTTTATCCCTCAGTAAATATTATTGGAGCCTATCAAGTGCCAGGCACTGCTCAGATGATGAAGACACTATGAAGAACAAGGCCCAATCTTGACCTCCAAAAGCTTTGATCTAGTCCAGGAAGCATTAAGGAAATGGGTAGTAATGGGTTGGTGTTAGAGTTAACAGTTGGATAAATACAGAGGAGTCGCAAATTCAGTCTTAAAGAAGGTCAGATTCCTTCACTCTAATCATCCATATTCAGATTTCTGTATTCAGGGCAGCTGTCCCTCCTCTGAAAACTTTCACATTTGCCTCTCCACATCCCAGCTGTTCACCTATTACCCCGTGTATACCTCCACTAGCATCTACCATCTATAGAGCCATTATCTTATTTTTTTCTCTCTGTCTCCATTTGATTATGAAATCCCTGAAGGAAAGATTTTTGTTTTCTAATTCTAGATGCTTAGAAAGCTTCAAGTACCAAGTAAATATTTTCTCTTTCTCTTTCTTTCCTATTTCTTCAATTAGAGGTAAGAGCTGAAATCCCCAAAACAAAAAGAACTGAAAGACATGTGCTCAGTTGCTCAGTCATGTCTGACACTTTGTGGCCCCATATACTGTAGCCTGCCAGGTTCCTCTGTCCATGGGATTGTCCCTGCAAGAATACTGGAGTGGGTTACCATTCCATACTCCAGGGGATCTTCCTGGTCCAGGGATCAAACCCACGTCTCTTGTTGTCTCCTGCATCAGAGACAGAAGAATCCAAAATGTAGAGGGTTCAGGATTGTGTTTTGAGAAAATCTCCATTTGAGAAGAAAAGAATTCTAAGCAGAAGAGGATTTCTCAAAGAGAGTGTGGAGAAGAATACTGTCAAACACTGCAGGGATATCATAGGAATGAGATTGCCAAAAGACTTGCATATGGCTGTTGTGTTACATTTGTTATCTGAATTCATGTCAAAACACTATAGAATAAATTTTCTAGCGACCTCGTTAGCTTTAGCAATGATGTGTCTTTGCTTTTCTATCTATGAGCATTACAAAGACCTTAAGAAAGGATGAGATTATTCTGCCAAATGACCACAAAACTCTTTTGAAGTCTGACAGATGCCTTCAGTGAATATACAGTGAGCTGTGAACTACCAGCAACAAAGGAAGTTGGGTGATTTCTCTTGTTAGCATGAGCCATGAATGGCCTGACTCTAAGCATTGTTAAGAAAACAGCTTCAGTTTCTTCTTTCACTTGCTTCTAGCAGGTGGTTGAAGCAAAGGTTCAAAAGCATGAAAACCCTGATGAATCATACATCCTCTCTTCCTTCTCATAGACTCCACTCTGACTCAATGATCTTCACATTCCCAGATAAAGTGCTGTGCTGGAAAGAGGCCTGAACTCATGGAGGCCTGATTCTGAGTCCTGACTTTGCTACTGCCTAACCAAAAGCAGAGATCAAATTGCCAATATCTGTTAGATCATGGAAAAAGCAAGAGAGTTCCAGAAAAAACATCTACATCTGCTTCATTGACTAAGCTAAAGTCTTTGACCATTTGGGTCACAACAAACTGTGGAAAATTCTTCAAGAAATGGGAATACCAGACTACCTTACCTGCCTCCTGAGAAATCTGATGCAGGTCAAGAAGCAACAGTTGGAACTGGACATGGAACAATGGACTGGTTCAAAATTGAGAAAGGAGTACATCAAGGCTGTATATTGTCACCCTGCTTATTTAACTTCTACGCAGAGTACCTCATGCGAAATGCTGAGCTCGATGAAGCACAAGCTGAAATCAAGATTGCCAGGAGAAATATCAATAACCTCAGATATGCAGAAGCTACCACCCTTATGGCAAAAAGTGAAAAAGAACTAAAGAGTCTCTTGATGAAAGTGAAAGAGGAGCATAAAAAAATCTGTCTTAAAATTCAGCATTCAAAAACTAAGATTATGGCGTCCAGTCCCAACTCATGGCAAATATTTGGGGAAACAATGGAAACAGTGAGAGACTTAATTTTCTTGGGCTCCAAAATTACTGCAGATGGTGACTGCAGCCATAGAATTAAAAGATGCTTGCTCCTTTGAAGAAAAACTGTAACAAATCTAGACACCATATTAAAAAGCAGAGACATAACTTTACCAGCAAATGTCCATCTAGTCAAAGCTATGGTTTTTCCAGTAGTTATATATGGATGTGAAGTTGGGCCATAAAGAATCCTGAGCACTGAAGAATTGATGCTTTTGAACTGTGGTTTTAGAGAAGATTCTTGAGTCCCTTGGACTGCAAGATCAAACTAGTCAATGCTAAAGGAAGGGAAGTGAAGTGACGTGGAAGTCACTCAGTTGTGTCTAATTCTGTGACCCCATGGACTGACTATACAGTCCATGGAATTCTCTAGGTCAGAATACTGGAGTGGGTAGTCTTTCCCTTCTCCAGGGGATCTTCCCAACCCAGGGATTGAACCCAGGTCTCCTGCATTGCAGGTGGATTATTTACAAATGAGCCACAAGGGAAGTCCATTCTAAAGGAAATCAGTCCTGAATACTCACTAGATGGACTGATGCTGAAGCTGAAGCTCCAGTACTTTGGCCACCTGATGTGAAGAACTGACTCACTGGGAAAGAGTCTGATGCTAGGAAAGACTGAAGACAGGAGGAGAAGGGGACGACTGAGGGTGAGATGGTATGATGGCATCACCAACTCGATTGACATGACTTTGAGCAAACTTCAGGAGTTGGTGATGGACAGAGAAGCCCAGCATGCTTCAGTTCATGGGGTCCCAAAGAGCTGGACACAACTGAGAGACTGAACTGAACTGAACCAAGAGCAGGGGCTTCCCAGGTGGTGCTACTGGTAAAGAACCTGTCTGCCAGTGCAGGAAACATAAGAAATGCAAGTTTGATCCCTGTGTCAGGAACATCCCCTGGAGGAGGATACAGCAACCCACTCCAATATTCTTGCCTGGAGAATCCCATGGACAGAGGAGCTTGGTGGGCCTAGAAGGTTACAATTCATGGTGTCACAAACATAGTCAGATATGACTGAGTGACTAGGCATGCAATCAAGAGCAAGTCATTTCATTTTCTTTTTTTTTCTTCTTTTTAAAAAAATATTTATTTTTTTGACTGCACTGGATGTTAGCTGTGATATGAAAGATTTAGTTGTGGCATGCACTCGGTTGCAGTATGTGGGATCTATTTCCTTGACCAGGGATTCAACCCAGCCTCCCTCCATTAGGAGCAAATTCTTAGCCATTGGATCACCAAGGAAGTCCCAATTTCCTCATCTGTAGAAGGTGCCTTCCTGCTCTTTTATAAGGGCCTTCAGAATAAGCACAAAGGTGCATTTCTTTGTATCCCAACTGCCTAGCATAGAATTGTCTGACTTTTTGTGACTCTATGGACTGTAGCTGTCCAGAATCCTCTATCCATGGGATTTCAAAGGCAAGAATACTGGAGTGGGTGGCCGTTTCCTACTCCAGAATATCTTTCAGACCCAGGAATCCAGCCCCAGTCTCCTGCATTACAGGTAGATTCTTTACCATCTGAGCTACCAGGGAAGCTCTTCTATAAGGCAGACACTGCATAAGAGAAATTTTAAGATTTTAAAGCACTAATTTTAGAGTTCAATATCTGAAATTCTGATTTTTACCTAAAAATTCTAAATGTTTTTTGACCACAAGTAATAGCCAGATATATTTTTTTAATGCAGTATCATCAGCAAACTATGCCCCATGGGCCAGATGCAGCCCTCTTCCTGTTTTATATGGTTTTACTAGCACGTTGTACACAGTCATATCTGTTCTTTTACATATAGTCTATAACTGCTTTCAAGCTGCAAAAGCGACTATGAATAGTTGTTATAGAAACTATCCTGCAAAACTTAAATATTTATTGTCATTGTTGTTTAGTCACTAAGTCACATTGTCCAACTCTTTGCGGCCCCATGGACTGTAGCCGGCCAGGCTCTTCTGCCCATGGGATTTCCCAGGCAGGAATACTGGAGTGGGTTGCCATGTCCTTCTCCAGGGCATCTTTCTGACCCAGGGATTGAACCCATGTCTCTTGTATTGCCAGATGGGTTCTTTACCACTAAGCCACCAGGGACACCCAAATATTTACTATTCTGTCCCTTTATGGAAAGTTTGCTGACCCCTGGTATAGACTCTGGTTAACTGTGAATACCAAGAAAGCATGCTGAATAAGATCCAGGTCAGACTTTCAAGATAGTGCCCAACCCATGGACATTCTTCCTTTCAGAGAACATGGAGCCTACCTTTCAGTAGAATGAGCTCAGTTGTCAGTAAACATAACTTTACTTGAGAACTGCCTTTATTTAGAGGGTCTGCATGCTCAAGAATAGAACACTGAGGCTATAGCTTGCCATATGCACACGTGGCAAAAGCCTGCCTAATTCCTCTTCACATTGGAGAGCAAATTATAGCCTCAGCAACTCTAGGACTAAAAGCACACCTGGCATATTTAAATGTTGTATTTAATGACTGTCCTTATGACTAGAGGATTCTCAAGGGATTATCATTCTATTCCCAGCATGCAGTGCATTTCTTGGTAAGTCATATCAATAGATGCTCAATAAAAGCTTTTGAACCAAATGAACTGAATATATGGATTCAGTTTTGACAAAGACCATCTACCTTGGTCTGAGTTGCTACATTAATACCAAATATCTTTTTTTTCCAAATTTAGGGATTAAATACTAATTTTCCCAGATTTTTTCATCCCCCCCCCGCCCCCGCCCCACTTTCCATCTGATTTTTAAAAGTAACAAAACCATACAAAGTTCAAATGTTTGGTAAGTACCTATTCTGTGCAAGGCAAACAGAAGCAGCCATAATTCCTTTTGGTCTTATAATAATTCTCCCAGATTCCCTAGAGGTCAATTAGGATCTCCCTTTATGCTGAGGGCATATAAGGCTGCCATTATGAACATGGCCAGATGAATGTATAGGCTGAATAGTAAGAAGAGAGAAGGCAGTTGGGGTCCACATTATGCCATCTTCACCAGAGGAATCAAAGTCAAACAGCAGTTGCCTTAAGTTAGCTGGGTGAAACACGTCCCAATTAATGATGGGCTAACTGGTTCAGATAAAAGCTTCTACTTAATGAGTCATTAAAGCACTCACTTTGGAACACAGGAAAATCATGAACCATGCAGCATGCCCAGAAGCAATCTTCCTCTTCTGTGGCTGTGCTTAAATGCAGTGCTAATTTTGGAGAGCCTGCCATTTGTAATAGCACTGAGATGAATCACAGCGAATTTATGAATGTGGTTCCGTGTCACCCATTACACAAGCTCTCCCTTGGGGAAGTGAGCCATCCTGAGAGTAACTCCTAATAAGCAGAAATTAAGTGTTACTGTCCCTTGCTACCAGAAAGGGAAAAAAAAAAAAAAAATGCATGCCTGGGGGAGGGGTAAGAGGATGGATAATTTGCTTGTCCATAAACTGGGAGAAGGGAGAGAGATAGGCATCTATTTTGAGCCTCTGTGGCCTGGGGAACCACATTCCCTGTGCTCAAAGCCAGGAGCTCTCTTACACAGTAAATAATTCAAGACGCCCCACAGCAAGTGCCTGAAGAGGAGGCCTGCTTCCTGCAAGCTGCCTCCTCAGCTAATCTTGGAAAAGCGATGGATCACCCAGTAGCTCAGACAGAATTTCTGCTTTCCAAGTCAGGATTCTGACGAAGGCCCTCAGGCAGGGTGCGTCAGGAGGAAACCAACACAATCCTGTCATTGTTTGTGTTATTTATAGCTTATTGTTTTAAAAAATGGAAAAGACTCCCATGTCAAACTCTCATGCATGAATCTGGCAGGCACTTTTACTAGAGTGAATTTTAAAAGCAAATTCAGTATATTGTACACTGTTGAGGGAAATGACAAATCATAAACCCCTCCTGTCTGATATTAGGTCTTCCCCTGTGTTCCTCCACCATCTTCTCTTAACATTCACCCAAAGTACTTTCTGAAGAAAGGCCAGTTGGCTTTTAGCTTCCAAGGAACCCTCAACTTTTTCTGTGCAAAAACCAAGGAGGCAAAAGCTCAAGTGTCTCTTGTTTGCTTAATCTCTGATTTTATTCTGATTTCTGATATCTGTAATCCTAATATATTTATAGAAAAGATTAATGAGATATGATCAATATACAGTATAAGAAGTACAACAATGTGTAAACTATAAAATGTCATCAAATGCTAGTTATGATTTTAGAACAAGACAGTCATTCTCCAAGGCAATTCAAAAAAATACACTTTTGAATGGGTGGAGTGTATTTGTTCCTCAGACCTCACCCCAGGGCCCCTCAAAAATCTTATTCTCTAGGATGTTTTTAGTCAGCAAAAACATTGGTAAAACTGATGAGAAAGATGGATGGGGTGGGGAAAGTCAGTACTAACACATGTATTTTACAGTGAAGGGTGATTTCTGCACACTTTTAAAATTATCCAAGGTCACTGACACACAGTTGAATAACAGGGTGCTATTACTTTATTTACTGTAGAATGGAAATGAGATCAAATTCTTTTGGGATTTGCAAATGATTGTCCCCCTGGAAAAGTCTCTATAAATCTGCCAAGTAGACAGCAGCTGTTCTTACCTCTTGCCCTCTTTCACACAGCGCCTTAAAAAGAATAAGCAGGAAACATCTTCTTATACTTTTATTTACTGGTTCTGCCAAATGCTTATTTGCCTCTAGGGGGCATTTCTAAAGACTGCAACCGAAAGTATTTTAGCTCTAATGGTTGTCAAACCAGATGGCTCAGGAATAAGAACAGAAAAGAAATAGTAACAGGAAAAAAAAAGTCACTTTGATCGAGTTCATTTTTATTGCCGTGAGCAGAAATAAAGTCCAACTGGCTTCTGAACTGAATTGGAGAATAAAAAAGACTGACTTCCAAAAACATTTTATTAACTTTTTATCTAGCTAATTTTCCTGGGTAGACAGTCTCTGACCTAGAAAAAAATGCCATAAAAATAAAATAAGTATCATCAGAATGACACAGCATCAAGGATTAGGATTACTAAGGTCACCTTAATTCACCAAAGAGTGGAAAAGACCTAGCCTTAATTAAGATAAGTATCTCCAATCTTTAAGGTCAGAATTTATTTGGAGAAGAAGAAAAGTATTCCAATACTCAGAAATGATTGCATATCAAAAAATATTCTTTTCAATGCGCTCCTCCAAACCCCAGTATCAGTATAATGACTTACTGTTGCACCAATTTTATTATCATCTGCATTCTGTTGCCCAGTGTATCCATTAGTTCCATTGCACCCTCAGTCACTTTTAATACCTTTGTCCTTTTTCATATACCTTATATTTCCATAGTGTCTTTTATCTCCCTGTATAATGCAAACATCAATTACCTGACATCCCAGCATCCCTGTGTGGGTAGAAAGTCCTGTCATTCTAATTTTGAAGCAGAGAGAAACAGGTTCAGTGAGATGAAGGGACTTGCCCAGCCAGCTGGGAGGAGAGGCAGAAATGGCCTCAGTTCCTGATGCCTGGCTATCTGATTTAACTAATTACGTTGTCTAATTTTCTCGGTCAAGGCTATAGTTTTTCCAGTTGTCATGTACGGATGTGAGAGTTGAACTGTGAAGAAAGGTGAGCTCTGAAGAATTGATGCTTTTGAACTGTGGTGTTGGAGAAGACTCTTGAGAGTCCCTTGGGCTGCAAGGAGATCCAACCAGTCCATTCTGAAGGAGATCAACCCTGGGATTTCTTTGGAAGAAATGATGCTAAAGCTGAAGCTCCAGTACTTTGGCCACCTCATGCGAAGAGTTGACTCATTGGAAAAGACTTTGATGCTGGGAGGGATTGGGGGCAGGAGGAAAAGGGGACGACAGAGGATGAGATGGCTGGATGGCATCACGGACTCAATGGACGTGAGTCTGAGTGAACTCCGGGAGTTGGCGATGGACAGGGAGGCCTGGTGTGCTGCGATTCTTGGGGTCGCAAAGAGTCGGACACGACTGAGCGACTGAACTGAACTGAACTGAATTTTCTCAGAGCCACTCATATGTGGAGTGAGATCAATGCTGCTGTTCAGTTGCTAAGTCATGTCTAACTCTTTTGTGACCCTATGGACTAGCCCGTCAGGCTCCTCTAGCCAAAGGATTTCCCAGGCAAGAATACTGGAATGGGCTGAAATTTCCCTCTCCAGGGGATGTTCCCAACCCAGGGATCAAACTCAGATCTCCTGCATTGCAGGCAGATTCTTCACCACTGAGCCACCAGGAAAGTAAGGATATCAATTCTGAAGTCCATTTGAGAAACCAGTTAATTTTTTTTACCATCCACATCTATTTTTGCTTCCCAAAAAAAAAAAAAATTGATTTCCATTGAAAAACTTAAGAGCCCTTTCCAAATAAATGTCTTAAACCTTACATTTCAATGGGCAACTTGTCATCTAAAAATGGTTTGGTGAGGACAAAACTGACTTTATGCAAACCCATTAACAGATTGAAAATAAATGACTTTTTAAAACTTTATGTTGGAGTATTGTTAATTAACGATGTGTTAGTTTCAGGTGTACAGCAAAGTGATTCAGTTATTGGGAGCCTGGGATTGACATGTAAACACTGCTATATTTAAAATAGATAACCAACAAGGACCTACTGTATAGAAATGAATTTTTATAAAGAAAGATCCATGAAAGTAATCTTAGCTAATAATAATAAAAACTGCCACTTACCGAGCTCCTGAGCTTCAACTGTGAGCCCATGTGCTTTTTCTCATTTGTTGCTGACAGCTCTATGAGGGACTACTGTTCTTATTCCCACTTGAGAGATGAGAAAAAGCATGCAGAGAGGTGAAAGTAAATCATCCCAGGTTAGCTAGATAGCAAGCGTATTTTCCCCTTCCCATTGGAAATAGCACACTGTCTTTGACCGTACAGTAGACATTAGTGAGCACCCATGCCTGCATTTTATATGACACAGGGAGGCTTCAGCAACCTAAGAGTAAGGTGTACCCTTTCTCCTCAGTAAAGTATGTGCCCATTTGCAAACAAGAAACTAATTTTTTTAAATTTCTACTCCAATATTGAAATGTGGGATGGGGGGAGGGTTGGGTTTTTTTCAGTGTAGACAATCTTTATTGGCAGGTGTTAAGAGTGCAAAATAGTAACAAATCCAGAGAGATGGGAAGGAACGTGGGACGTGGCTCTCCTTCTCCACATGAGGACCCTATAACCAGGCCAGAAGAATGGGCTCACTAGGTCTTCTTCCTCTTTTTCCCTTTTTTCCCCCAGACTCCCAAGAAAGCCTCACACAGCATTGACTCACAGTAGACACTTCTTTTCAAATTAGATTTGATGATTTCTTTCTCATTTTCTCTTAATGCCCCTTGAAATTCCAAGAGATTTTTTTTAAATTCCGCTTTGTGATGACATTGGCAAATAAGAGGATTCATGCCTGACCTCTCCAAGTTAGGATTTTTGTGCCTCCTGGGGCCATGCAGGCATCCACCTGAACAGTGTTGTGGGTGCAGAAGCCTGTAATTCCTGGCAAGGTCATTCCAGCTGAGGACGAGCAGCTGAGTCCACGAGGGCTCATGTACTCTGATTCATAGCTACCTACCTTGTTCTTTTCTACCTCTTTATTCTAATGGCCAAAATAATCACCACTTCTACTGAGTGTTTATATTGAGTTTGGCACTACGCTCGGTGCTTTACATGCATTATCTCATTTACTCCTCTACCAAATCCTATAACATGGTGCTATTATTCTCATTTAAGTATCAGAAAACTGAGCTTCAGAGGCAATAAATCACTTCAAAGATGGCACCTCTATAAGTGTCAGTACAGGCATTTGACCCAGGCAATCAGACTTCTGAGCCCAA
>SJYW01033347.1:310210-323960 GCA_006410735.1 Raphicerus campestris
ACCATTTCTGTCCTTTATCAAGCCCATCTTTGCATGAAATGTTCCCTTGGTATCTCAAATTTTCTTGAAGAGATCTCTAATCTTTCCCATTCTGTTCTTTTCCTCTATTTCTTTGCATTAATCACTGAGGAAGGCTTTCTTTAGCACTCAAAAATGTTTTTATTGACAAGGGGTGGTGGGAAAAAGTAATTATAACTACATGACAGTCATTTTAAGCATTTTATTTAGATTAACTTTATATACACTTATTAGATACTATTATCACCATCTTACAGATAAGGAAACTTGAGGGACAGAGAGGTTCAGTAATTTGTCCAGAGTCACACAGCAGTAAATAGCATGGCTCTAACCTATGAGGTCAGGTTTTTTAATCTTGCCTTTCACCATTATACTATGCCATTTCTTAAGGTGCTTAATTCATAGGGATTTTGTGAGGAAAAATGAAATAAAGTGTATAAGTGGTTCATCCAAGGCCTGGTGAATATTAAGCACTCAGTGTGGTATGTATTTTAAATGTCTACAGGACAATAGAGCTATAATTAGAATAAGTCACTATTTAGAAAATATAGCTATCTGTGGATTTACTGGGAGACTCAACAGAATCTGGAGAAGACAGAGAGCATTTCAGCAATAACTGGTTGGTTGAATTACTGCTAAACAGGCAATAGAAAGGTGGAATAGCCATAATCGCTTGCTTGACCTTGATTTCTAATGGGAGTACTAAAGCCTTCTTGGGCATCAATCTTTGCCCAGCTGTACTTCTTCACTAATTAATTTTAAAAAGGTCTAAGTCAATTAATTATAAAGTAATGGGTTGTCACTTCCAGTTGCCAAATTATCTACATTGCAGCTGTATCTAATTAGTTAGCTTATTCTATCTCATTTTTGGAAACTTGCTATTTTCCCACTTTATGTTAATTTATGTACATAAGTTCTATGAATAATAACCTATACATTATTCTGTAATAGACTGTGAAACTAGTGCTTTGTGGACATTCACAATAAAATAAAATAATATGAAATAGTATAAAAATACCAGAAAAACAAAAAGAAAGCACTTTTAAAATACCTATTCGAAGTTAATAAATAACCAAGCAAGCAAATTAAGAAGAATTTCATAATGGAACATAATAAATACCTTTAAAATGCTAATGCTTTAAAATGTGTAAAACTAGCCCAAAACCTGGTGATTTCTTGCTGTCAACTGATTCCTGATGTTGAAGAGGATGGAACAAAAGCAGAAATAAAAATGCAATTTCATTTATTACTCGTAGAGTTGGGTATTCTTAACATAAATGTGAAGAAATATATTTTCTTCAACAAAGAACCTATCTATTCCCTTTGTCCTATTCTTCCTTTTTTGCCTTCTATCTCAGTAGAAAGGGTGTCCTTCTTATCCAAGGCTGAAACCTCCATCAAAGCTCCAAGTCGCATTCCCTCCCACCTCTCCTGAGATTCAGCTGCATAAACAACTCCCTGTTTTCTTTTGCATTATCAATTGCTGCCTCTCTTGACCTCTTCTCAGCTCACAAACAGGCATATATCCTTCTGCTACTGAAAACAGCTTCCTAAGGCTGAGGTCTGCACTACTACTGTAAACTATGTCCTTAGACTTATTTCACTCAAAGGAAAGTCTCAGCTTCTATGTATGTGTAAAGCCTTTCTAGGAAACTAAACTGCTATGCTCTGCCTAGCAGATTTAGCACCTTGCTCATAATCTACATAAAGCCTTTGCATAGTAAGTGCCCAACAGGAATTAGCTTTTCTGTTGGTATCACTGTCATTTGAACAATGGAACATCATACTGCTTCAGAGAGCAGGCTCCAAAATCAGACATTATCCCTCAAATCCTGGCTCTACCTCCTTATAACTGTGCAACCTAAAGTAGAATACTTAATTTTGAAACTTTGAATTCTTAAATATAAAATGTATATAGTAGTTATAACCACCTCACAGAATTCATGATAGAAACAGATGAAAACAGGTAAAGCATATAAGTGTTTAGGACTAAGTCCAGAACATAGTAAGTACTCAAATATGCCTGGCAAATGCAAGCACTGAATTCCCTTCCAGGGAATGTTATCCAATTGATGTTTTCAAACTGTGATGCTGGAGAAGACTCTTGAGAGTCCCTTGGACTGCAAGGAGATCAAACCAGTCAATCCAAAAGGAAATCAACCCTGAATATTCATTAGAAGGACTGATGCTGAAGCTGAAGCTCCAATACTTTGACAACTGGATGCAAAGAGCCAACTCATTGAAAAAGACCCTGATTTTGGGAAAGATTGATGGCAAAAGGAAAAAGGGACGACAGAGGATGAGATGGGTAGATAGCATCACCAACTCAGTGGACATGAGTTTGAGCAAACTCAGGGAGACAGTGAAGGACAGGGAAGTCTGGTGAGCTATAGTCCATGGGGTCACAGAATCAGACATGATTTAGTGAGTGAACAACAACAACCACCCATACTGAATCCACTTTATGGGCAAATGTCTTAGGTTTGGCCAATCAGACCACTTGGTCTACTTTCTGGTCATATGGCCCTGATATGACCAGTCAGAGCACTGAATTCCTTACTTAGTCATGTGACTTGGCTTCATCAATCCACGTAAGCCTGGTAATCTGGTCTCCCTTGTTCAGTTTACAAAAGAGACTTGGGGAAGACATTTCCATCAGAAGGAACTCCCACATTTTTGTAGAAATTATTAGTAAAAGATACTGGCTCTTTCCCACTCAAGAAGAAATGATATGAAGAGCTTCTAGAATCATCTTACCATCACATCAGTCTGGGAATGAAGGCAAGCCACAGAGAGAAGCAGAACTAATCCAACAGACATGACATGGTTTGACCCTCTAAATCCAGCCATAACTGATGCCAGTCCTGCCCATGTACTTTCATTTGTTTTTCAAAACAGCTATTTCTGATGTAAGCTGCTTTGTGTTTTTCTGTTACTTGCAACTGAAACCAATATAAATGTTTATCATGTTTTAACATGGTCAGTTGCTGAAGGACCTCTTTTGTAATCTGTTCTGGGGCCTTAGAAGACTTCAGCTAATGTTCAATAAATAACTGTTGCACAAAGATGAAAATACTTTGATGATGGTAATAGAGACATACATTCTACACCCAGGCCTCATTATCTAGCTCACCCTTTAGACAGAGCGTGAACTGCATGGGTGCAAAGATTAATGTAAGGGTCTGCCTGAAATGGTAGCGGTCACAAAAGTCACGAGAACAATATTCCCTCATTTGAAATGCCATCTCTTCCAGCTGCTATAGAAGAAAACTAATAGTTTAGCATCGTGCTTACTTTAGCAGATGATATGTCAATAAGAATATCCAAACAAGATATAGTCCTCCCTTGGTATCCATGGGGAATTGATTCTAAGACCCTGCCCCCCTCCCAACACCCTTTGAAATCAAAATCCACAGATGCTTAAGTCTCTTAAATGAAATTGCATAGAATTTGCGCATAAACTATGCACATCCTAATGCATACTTGAAATCATCTCTAGATTACTTATAATACCTAATGCAATATAAATACTACATAAATAGTTGCTGGCATGCAGCAGCAAATTCAAGTTTTGCTTTTTTAAGATTTCTGGGTTGTTTTTTTTTTCTGAATACTGTCAGAACCCACTGCTATGAATGACCAACTGTAATATCCACCTTAACAAGGGAGAATTGCACATTTCTGGTTTTTAAATTACTTATTATGTGACTTTTAAAAATTACCTTTCAAGACTGACTCTTTTCTCCAAAAGCAACAGCTTCCCGACTTTATAGTGGAAACCCATGGGGTAAAAGGTATAAAAAAAAATTCACTTTCTTCCAGCCTTTCAAATTTCATAGCTCTGAAAATTATCTAACTTAGCTGTGCCTAAAAATAATTTAATGATTCAATAATTTTTCAAAAACTGTTTCTATTCCCTCTTCTGGTCATAAGGATGAGGAAGGAAGGAAGTGGGTACATGGATAAGTAAGAACACAGGATTCAAAGAGAAGATGTATTTAGTTGAGAAACATGGGGCGGCAAGGGAGAGGT
Source organism: Raphicerus campestris (assembly GCA_006410735.1). Classification (NCBI taxonomy): domain Eukaryota; kingdom Metazoa; phylum Chordata; class Mammalia; order Artiodactyla; family Bovidae; genus Raphicerus; species Raphicerus campestris. Next base: position 314,261 of record SJYW01033347.1, read on the forward strand.
GAAAAAAAACAGACATTAAACAATTTATGCAAATTGTTTATGTGAATTGAAGGCACTCAGATTGAATGTAAAAAAAAAAAAATGTTACTTTGATGCAGATGGCAACAGAAATACATTCTGAGAAAAAAAATTCTGTGCACTACATCAAAAGCCCTGCAGGCATAGTCCCTTCCTTCTGTTGCTTTGCAGCAGGGAAACACAACAAAGAAAACTGGAACCAGTCAGAAAATCCTAGTAACCAGTATAGCTGCTGTGTTCTCCTGTTTGGAGAACAGGCGTAACTTTCCAGGCATAAGAGGGTTTTCATCTGGGGAAGGGTTACTGTCAAACAGTAAACCCGCTGCCCCTCAAGGATGAGGAAGGTTGTTGTCTCTTCAAAGTGGCATCTGCAGCTGCTGGTCCTTCAAGCCTTTGCTAGTCAGAGCCCCTCCTCTTTCTTGTAAAAGCTGGCACCATTTTAATTATTTTGTAAATGTTGCCCTCTGTTAGCTCCATGGTGCTGGGTTGTAAAGGAAAAAATAAAATCTCTGATCTGAGGATTAAGCAGCTGCTATTGCTTACATGGTACAACAGATGCCTGAAATATGCTGGCTTGCTGCACTAGTAGAAGAAACTATAATATTCTAGCCAGACTGGTTTGTGTTTGTTTCATTTTGAGGTTATGACACTTGGGAACACAGACATCCAGACTGAAAATATATCAATGGTTGTTTCTCTTCTTAAAAGGGTGTTCATTCATTCAACAAATACCTTTGACTATCTACTTCCCCCTACCCTTTATGGAAGGGCAAGTGTATTCTACAGCCAACATCATCAAAAATTCATTATCATTCAATCCCTGCACAGTCTCTTCAAGTCAAGAAAGAGTTAAGGGGTAGTCTCTCTGGTCAATTTTTAATGGAGAAATCTAAGATTTTATTAAAAAGAAAAAAAGTTCCTTTCAGATTTTTACATATATAAAAAGTGTCCTCATATTATATGCTGAACCCTAAATGTCAGCTTTCTAAAATAATACAAGTTAGATTCATTTATGAAGAAAAAATGATATTAGGGAGCTGTCTGTGAAAGACGGAGTACCACACAGCAAAACATTTTCTCCAAACATCTAATGGTCATCCCCATAAAAGATGCTGAAATAAGGATTCAACCAGAGAGCTAGAATTATCTCCAACTGGTGAGAAATTGGCACCAGCTACAGCTGAAAAAGGAATCCTTCTACAGTTTCTGTCCCCAAAGGTCACTCCTGGCCACATTTTGTCTCGAGATAGAGAACTAGATTATTTATCCATGTGAATTATTTTGTGTTCCTTTATGAAATTCAATAGAATAAAAATAGCTGCTGCCCATTATCGCTTGCCTGTCAGCTCTACCTGGGCTGAGGTGGTGGGAAAGGACAGGAAATGCTGTTACAGATGTTTAATAGAAGAAAGCTCTTTTTGGAATGTGTTTGCATGACTCATATAGAGCAGTTATTCTTAGCTTTCCCGTCACAAGAGATAAAGCTCTTTGTCCTATAATACAGACTTCTACTTAAAAAGAAAGCCCAAGGTCCATTCAAAGCTAGAGCCCAATTATTATTGGAGAGCTCTCTTTATAATACCTGCCCCAAGCCCCTGCAGTGACATTATATCACTCTTTGCAGGCCTAGAATGTAATGCCAGTTTTTTTGTCTTTTTCATTTGTCAGAGTCATGTCACCTGGAATGCTAAGAACCACTTAATGTAGTGGCAGGGACTTTAATTCAGTTATAGGGATCATCAGTTTAGTGGCACAGTTTAATACAATTNTTAAAATGTGTAAAACTAGCCCAAAACCTGGTGATTTCTTGCTGTCAACTGATTCCTGATGTTGAAGAGGATGGAACAAAAGCAGAAATAAAAATGCAATTTCATTTATTACTCGTAGAGTTGGGTATTCTTAACATAAATGTGAAGAAATATATTTTCTTCAACAAAGAACCTATCTATTCCCTTTGTCCTATTCTTCCTTTTTTGCCTTCTATCTCAGTAGAAAGGGTGTCCTTCTTATCCAAGGCTGAAACCTCCATCAAAGCTCCAAGTCGCATTCCCTCCCACCTCTCCTGAGATTCAGCTGCATAAACAACTCCCTGTTTTCTTTTGCATTATCAATTGCTGCCTCTCTTGACCTCTTCTCAGCTCACAAACAGGCATATATCCTTCTGCTACTGAAAACAGCTTCCTAAGGCTGAGGTCTGCACTACTACTGTAAACTATGTCCTTAGACTTATTTCACTCAAAGGAAAGTCTCAGCTTCTATGTATGTGTAAAGCCTTTCTAGGAAACTAAACTGCTATGCTCTGCCTAGCAGATTTAGCACCTTGCTCATAATCTACATAAAGCCTTTGCATAGTAAGTGCCCAACAGGAATTAGCTTTTCTGGTGGTATCACTGTCATTTGAACAATGGAATATCATACTGCTTCAGAGAGCAGGCTCCAAAATCAGACATTGTCCCTCAAATCCTGGCTCTACCTCCTTATAACTGTGCAACCTAAAGTAGAATACTTAATTTTGAAACTTTGAATTCTTAAATATAAAATGTATATAGTAGTTATAACCACCTCACAGAATTCATGATAGAAACAGATGAAAACAGGTAAAGCATATAAGTGTTTAGGACTAAGTCCAGAACATAGTAAGTACTCAAATATGCCTGGCAAATGCAAGCACTGAATTCCCTTCCAGGGAATGTTATCCAACAGAGAATTGATGTTTTCAAACTGTGATGCTGGAGAAGACTCTTGAGAGTCCCTTGGACTGCAAGGAGATCAAACCAGTCAATCCAAAAGGAAATCAACCCTGAATATTCATTAGAAGGACTGATGCTGAAGCTGAAGCTCCAATACTTTGACAACTGGATGCAAAGAGCCAACTCATTGAAAAAGACCCTGATTTTGGGAAAGATTGATGGCAAAAGGAAAAAGGGACGACAGAGGATGAGATGGGTAGATAGCATCACCAACTCAGTGGACATGAGTTTGAGCAAACTCAGGGAGACAGTGAAGGACAGGGAAGTCTGGTGAGCTATAGTCCATGGGGTCACAGAATCAGACATGATTTAGTGAGTGAACAACAACAACCACCCATACTGAATCCACTTTATGGGCAAATGTCTTAGGTTTGGCCAATCAGACCACTTGGTCTACTTTCTGGTCATATGGCCCTGATATGACCAGTCAGAGCACTGAATTCCTTACTTAGTCATGTGACTTGGCTTCATCAATCCACGTAAGCCTGGTAATCTGGTCTCCCTTGTTCAGTTTACAAAAGAGACTTGGGGAAGACATTTCCATCAGAAGGAACTCCCACATTTTTGTAGAAATTATTAGTAAAAGATACTGGCTCTTTCCCACTCAAGAAGAAATGATATGAAGAGCTTCTAGAATCATCTTACCATCACATCAGTCTGGGAATGAAGGCAAGCCACAGAGAGAAGCAGAACTAATCCAACAGACATGACATGGTTTGACCCTCTAAATCCAGCCATAACTGATGCCAGTCCTGCCCATGTACTTTCATTTGTTTTTCAAAACAGCTATTTCTGATGTAAGCTGCTTTGTGTTTTTCTGTTACTTGCAACTGAAACCAATATAAATGTTTATCATGTTTTAACATGGTCAGTTGCTGAAGGACCTCTTTTGTAATCTGTTCTGGGGCCTTAGAAGACTTCAGCTAATGTTCAATAAATAACTGTTGCACAAAGATGAAAATACTTTGATGATGGTAATAGAGACATACATTCTACACCCAGGCCTCATTATCTAGCTCACCCTTTAGACAGAGCGTGAACTGCATGGGTGCAAAGATTAATGTAAGGGTCTGCCTGAAATGGTAGCGGTCACAAAAGTCACGAGAACAATATTCCCTCATTTGAAATGCCATCTCTTCCAGCTGCTATAGAAGAAAACTAATAGTTTAGCATCGTGCTTACTTTAGCAGATGATATGTCAATAAGAATATCCAAACAAGATATAGTCCTCCCTTGGTATCCATGGGGAATTGATTCTAAGACCCTGCCCCCCTCCCAACACCCTTTGAAATCAAAATCCACAGATGCTTAAGTCTCTTAAATGAAATTGCATAGAATTTGCGCATAAACTATGCACATCCTAATGCATACTTGAAATCATCTCTAGATTACTTATAATACCTAATGCAATATAAATACTACATAAATAGTTGCTGGCATGCAGCAGCAAATTCAAGTTTTGCTTTTTTAAGATTTCTGGGTTGTTTTTTTTTTCTGAATACTGTCAGAACCCACTGCTATGAATGACCAACTGTAATATCCACCTTAACAAGGGAGAATTGCACATTTCTGGTTTTTAAATTACTTATTATGTGACTTTTAAAAATTACCTTTCAAGACTGACTCTTTTCTCCAAAAGCAACAGCTTCCCGACTTTATAGTGGAAACCCATGGGGTAAAAGGTATAAAAAAAAATTCACTTTCTTCCAGCCTTTCAAATTTCATAGCTCTGAAAATTATCTAACTTAGCTGTGCCTAAAAATAATTTAATGATTCAATAATTTTTCAAAAACTGTTTCTATTCCCTCTTCTGGTCATAAGGATGAGGAAGGAAGGAAGTGGGTACATGGATAAGTAAGAACACAGGATTCAAAGAGAAGATGTATTTAGTTGAGAAACATGGGGCGGCAAGGGAGAGGTGAAAAAAAACAGACATTAAACAATTTATGCAAATTGTTTATGTGAATTGAAGGCACTCAGATTGAATGTAAAAAAAAAAAAATGTTACTTTGATGCAGATGGCAACAGAAATACATTCTGAGAAAAAAAATTCTGTGCACTACATCAAAAGCCCTGCAGACATAGTCCCTTCCTTCTGTTGCTTTGCAGCAGGGAAACACAACAAAGAAAACTGGAACCAGTCAGAAAATCCTAGTAACCAGTATAGCTGCTGTGTTCTCCTGTTTGGAGAACAGGCGTAACTTTCCAGGCATAAGAGGGTTTTCATCTGGGGAAGGGTTACTGTCAAACAGTAAACCCGCTGCCCCTCAAGGATGAGGAAGGTTGTTGTCTCTTCAAAGTGGCATCTGCAGCTGCTGGTCCTTCAAGCCTTTGCTAGTCAGAGCCCCTCCTCTTTCTTGTAAAAGCTGGCACCATTTTAATTATTTTGTACATGTTGCCCTCTGTTAGCTCCATGGTGCTGGGTTGTAAAGGAAAAAATAAAATCTCTGATCTGAGGATTAAGCAGCTGCTATTGCTTACATGGTACAACAGATGCCTGAAATATGCTGGCTTGCTGCACTAGTAGAAGAAACTATAATATTCTAGCCAGACTGGTTTGTGTTTGTTTCATTTTGAGGTTATGACACTTGGGAACACAGACATCCAGACTGAAAATATATCAATGGTTGTTTCTCTTCTTAAAAGGGTGTTCATTCATTCAACAAATACCTTTGACTATCTACTTCCCCCTACCCTTTATGGAAGGGCAAGTGTATTCTACAGCCAACATCATCAAAAATTCATTATCATTCAATCCCTGCACAGTCTCTTCAAGTCAAGAAAGAGTTAAGGGGTAGTCTCTCTGGTCAATTTTTAATGGAGAAATCTAAGATTTTATTAAAAAGAAAAAAGTTCCTTTCAGATTTTTACATATATAAAAAGTGTCCTCATATTATATGCTGAACCCTAAATGTCAGCTTTCTAAAATAATACAAGTTAGATTCATTTATGAAGAAAAAATGATATTAGGGAGCTGTCTGTGAAAGACGGAGTACCACACAGCAAAACATTTTCTCCAAACATCTAATGGTCATCCCCATAAAAGATGCTGAAATAAGGATTCAACCAGAGAGCTAGAATTATCTCCAACTGGTGAGAAATTGGCACCAGCTACAGCTGAAAAAGGAATCCTTCTACAGTTTCTGTCCCCAAAGGTCACTCCTGGCCACATTTTGTCTCGAGATAGAGAACTAGATTATTTATCCATGTGAATTATTTTGTGTTCCTTTATGAAATTCAATAGAATAAAAATAGCTGCTGCCCATTATCGCTTGCCTGTCAGCTCTACCTGGGCTGAGGTGGTGGGAAAGGACAGGAAATGCTGTTACAGATGTTTAATAGAAGAAAGCTCTTTTTGGAATGTGTTTGCATGACTCATATAGAGCAGTTATTCTTAGCTTTCCCGTCACAAGAGATAAAGCTCTTTGTCCTATAATACAGACTTCTACTTAAAAAGAAAGCCCAAGGTCCATTCAAAGCTAGAGCCCAATTATTATTGGAGAGCTCTCTTTATAATACCTGCCCCAAGCCCCTGCAGTGACATTATATCACTCTTTGCAGGCCTAGAATGTAATGCCAGTTTTTTTGTCTTTTTCATTTGTCAGAGTCATGTCACCTGGAATGCTAAGAACCACTTAATGTAGTGGCAGGGACTTTAATTCAGTTATAGGGATCATCAGTTTAGTGGCACAGTTTAATACAATTAAATATGCTATGCTATACAGAGAATTCATCATCTTTGGGGGTCACTTCTGAAGTTTCAGATCTCATAATCAAACTTCAATCTAATATTGATTATAGTTTGGATAAACCTGTCTCAATTCCCAGAACCTATAAACCAATAACATTTTGAAGCAATTTACTAAAGGATAGCAGCAGTCTTTGATGGATTAAATAGCACAAGGTCAGTGGAGACTGAAAGGAATTTGTTGGAATTAAAATATATCTTCTCTCCAATTTGCTCCTGAACTGGTATCTTGCACATTCATAGATTTCTTTCCTTTGGGATATATTCAAGTCACCAATATGCCTTTTCCCCTAGATCATTGTATCCTGTTTTTTATTCTTTCAACTCTCATTAAATATTTTTTTTAACTCTTCTTTGTACTAAACTCTGTGTTGGTCTTTATGGATAAAGTGAAAGAGGTCCTCAAGGATTTCTTAATCCAGAAGGGCAGACAAATAAAGAACACATTATAATACATAATAATATGTATTACTCTTCCTATCTGTCCTCTGAGGACAGGAAGTTCTCTGGGCTGTGTGAGACTAGAGTAGGGGTATCCAACCACCAGTCCATGGCCTGTTAGGATGTGTAAAGTTTCATCTGTATATATAGCTGCTCCCCATTGCTCAAATTACCGTAAGCCTGAGCTCCACCTCCTGTCAGTTCAGCAGCAACATTAGATTCTCATAGGAGCATGAAGCCTACTCTGAACTGCAAACGCAAGGAATCCAGGTTACCCACTCATTAAGAGAATCTAATGCTTGATAATCTGAGGTGATGCTGAGGCATTGATGCTAGCACTGGAGAGAGGCAGCAAATACAGATTATCATTAGCAGAGAGGTTGACCACACAGAGACCATAACAAATCAATGACTTGCAGACTCATTTCAAAACCCTTTCTGTGAGTGGCAAGTGATGATGAGTTGTATAATTATTTCATTATCTAACACATTAGAAATATAGTGCACAATAAATATAATGTACTCCAGTCATCCCTAAACCATCCCCTGCACCACACAGCCTGTGGAAAAAATTGTCTTCCACGATGCCAAAAATGTCGGGGATGGCTAGACTAGAGAATAAATGCCCATAGCTCTCTCAGGCCAGAATACACATTTAGTAAAGGATTGGAACTTCAGTTTGGCCTCCCTGATGGCTCAGCTGGTAAAGAATCTGCCTGCAGTGTGGGAGACCTGCATTCGATCCCAGATTGGAGAAATCTCCCGGGGAAGGGAATGGCTATCCATTCCAGTATTCTGGCCTGGAGAATTTCATGGACTATATAGCCCATGAGGTCACAAAGAGGTGGACACAACTGAGCAACTTTCACTTTCACTTCACTTTGGTTCATAGAAAAGTAGGATACCTTTGATGTCTATCAGTTATTCCCAGGGTCAGTGGAAGATGAAGAGTGATCCTCATATGCGCTTCTTCTTCTGATGGATAAACTTCCCTGATTTAAATCCTCCTCATCTCTTAAGTCTCACTTTGTCAACTTGCTCAGGAAGCCTTCTCTGACTGCTTCTTTCCCAAATCTGGTCTGGGGACAGTTTCCTATTGTGCCACAATGTCACCTTGAATTTACCCCTGTAAATTCTCATGGAACTGAAACTGAGTGTACCCATGGCTTCAGTTCAGTTCAGTTCAGTCGCTCAGTCAATGGCTTACTACTACTACTACTAAGTCACTTCAGTCGTATCCGACTCTGTTTGACCCCATAGATGGCAGCCCACCAGGCTCCCCTGTCCCTAGGATTCTCCAGGCAAGAACCCTGGAGTGGGTTGCCATTTCCTTCTCCAATGCATGAAAGTGAAAAGTGAAAGTGAAGTCACTCAGTCGTGTCCGACCCTCAGCGACCCCGTGGACTGCAGCCCACCAGGCTCTTCTGTCGGTGAGATTCTCCAGGCAAGAGTACTGGAGTAGGGTGCCATTGCCTTCTCCGAGTCAATGGCTTAGATGTCCCCAAAATATAGTTTTATTTTATGCTATATTTTGAGTCCCTAGTCTCATTGATCGGAGAAGGCAATGGCACCCCACTCCAGTACTCTTGCCTGGAAAATCTCATGGACAGAAGAGCCTGGTGGGCTGCAGTCCACCGGGTCACTAAGAGCTGGACATGACTGAGCGACTTTACTTTCACTTTTCACTTTCATGCATTGGAGAATGAAGTGGCAACCCACTCCAGTGTTCTTGCCTGGAGAATCCCAGGGACGGGGGAGCCTGGTGGGCTGCCATCTCTGGGGTCACACAAAGTCGGACACAACTGAAGTGACTTAGTATTCTCATTGATAATGGTTGGAGGGGAGAAAATTCATCAATTGAATGAATTCAACCTCTTTCAGATTAAAAAAATTTTCTTTGTGCAAACTGGTTTGTCAATTCAAAGTTTAAAGTCTTTATTAGAGTTGTCTCTGCCTGCGCACTGAGCGCAGGCGGCAGCAGCGAGCCGGAGCACTGAGCCTGGCCAAGAGGAATTACCCCACATCCGAGGTCAGGGGGAGCGGCCAAGAGTGCCAGGCTGTGACAGCGCAGGAATGGCCGAGAGGAGCTACCCTGTGTCTGTCGGGAGGAACTACCCTGCGTCTGAGGTCAGTGGCAGCCGGGAGGAGCTATCCCGCATCTGAGGTCAAGGGCAACAGCCGAGAGGAGCTACCCCGCATCCAAGGCCAGGGGCGGCGGTTGGGAGGAGCTACCCCGCGTTGGAGGTCAGGGGCGGCCTAGAGAAGCCACCTCGAGCCGGAAGCCAGGGACGGTGACCCTGAGGAGCCATCTCGAGCCCAAGCCAGGGGAGGCAGCTGGGAAGAGCCACTGACGCCCGAGGGCTGGGCCGGCAGCCGGGAGGTGCAACCCAAGGAACTCTGTCTGCGCTGAAGAAGCTGAAGTTGAACAGTTTTATGAAGACCTACAAAACCTTTTAGAACTAACACCCCAAAAAGATGTCCTTTTCATTATAGGGGACTGGAATGCAAAAGTAGCAAGTCAAGAAACACCTGGAGTAACAGGCAAATTTGGCCTTGGAATACAGAATGAAGCAGGGCAAAGACTAATAGAGTTTTGCCAAGATAATGCACTGGTCATAGCAAACACCCTCTTCCAACAACACAAGAGAAGACTCGACACATGGACATCACCAGATGGTCAACACCGAAATCAGATTGATTGTATTCTCTGCAGCCAAAGATGGAGAAGCTCTATACAGTGGAT
>SJYW01033347.1:337376-424003 GCA_006410735.1 Raphicerus campestris
ATTCCTGGCATTTTTTGCTAATATTATATATAAAATTTTGGCATTCATATTCATGCTTAAGATGGTTCTATAAATTTTCTTTCTATTCTTGTCAGGTTTTGCTACCAAGGTTGACTTAGCCTTGTAGAATTATTTCAGGGGAGATGGTTTCTTTTTTATTTTGTAGTCCCTACAATATTGTATAAGCTCAAAGCACTTGTTCTTTAAATGTTTGATAAAATTTGTCTATAATACTATCTGGATTCAGTGTTTTAACTTAGGGAAGATCTTGAAGTACAGACCCAGTTTCTTTGTGGTGTCATTCAAGTATTTACATTCTGTGTGAAGAGCTGTGTTAGTGACAACTCTACAAATTTGTTACCCATCTTTTCCAAATTGTTTGTATGATTCTCTTACTTCTTTGTAATCTTTGCTACATCTCTGGTGATGGTCCTCTTTTCATGTTTTAGCCTTTTTCATTTGACCAAGTTGTCAGAGGTTTCTCAGTCCTGTGTTTGTTATTTTTTTAAGAATTTGGTTTAGTTAATAACTTTTTGATAGTTTCTGTTAATTTTTTTCTGTTTCTGTGTTATGGGGATCGTTTATTACGTGCTGTTTTTCAGACCATTTAAGATGGGGTCATGGGTAAATTTTGTTAATACTCTCATCATTCATGTCTTCTTTCTCAATTCTTCTTTGTATCTCTATATATATTTCTGCATTTCTTTGCCCACTGATTGTGGGCTAAATTCTGTAATTTGCTTTGGAAAATGTAATGTGAACAGTAGGGACAGGATGCCAGCTCTTTGACTTCTAAGTGGAAGCCTTAAGAGGCATTGGGAACTGCTGGCACAGAAGCTGGCCTTTCAAGCACATAAGAGGACAGCAGAGCAGAGCCCAACCTATTTAAAGCATCCGAGTGAACAACATCTGACCCAGGATTCTGTATAACATGAGTGAAAAATTAATTTTTTCTTGTTTCACTAAGCTTTTGAGTTAATTTGTTATTAAAGCAAGTTGACTAAAATAGATACTAGTATCTTAAGGTTAAGTGCTCCTGTTGCAAAAAGCCAAAAATCTGTTATATTGACCTTGGGTCCAAGAGACAAGTTATAAATAGTTATTAGAGTATGAAGAAACAGTGGCCCACAATATGCAGAGGCAAAATGTTTTAGCAAGCCATCACCTGCAACGGCTCAGAAAGCAGATAATCTACCTAATGAATGAGTGGCTTCAGAAAAAGAGGTTTCAAAACACAGTGTTACCAGTGTGACTTGGTTATTTTTTTCCCAGGATTGTCAAATAATCTCAGAAAAGAATTGGGCTGATTTATAACCCAGTCATCAAGGAAGAAAAAGAAATGAGAGCAACCAGGAATTACATGGATTTTAGAGCTGGAAAACAAAACTGTTTCCTTGGAAGGATTGATGTTGAAGCTGAAACTCCAATACTTTGGCCACCTGATGCGACAAGTTAACTCATTTGAAAAGACCCTGATGCTGCAAAAGATTGAAGGTGGTAGGAGAAGGGGATGACAGAGGATGAGATGGTTGGATGGCATCACTGACTCAATGGACATGAGTTTGAGTAAACTCCAGGAGTTGGTGATGGACAAGGAGGCCTGGTGTGTTGCAGTCCATGGGGTCACAAAGAGTTGGACATGACAGAGCGACTGAACTGAACTGAAGTGGAAAGAGAGATAGAAATGCTTTTGAGCAAAAAGACATAATTAAGATTCAGAGAAAATACATGCCCAGACAAACGGCATTGCCATTCATAACCTGTGTTGAAAACTGACTGACTTAAGGTGATCCCTAGAAATGTTAACTAGATAAAATGCCTTAGCAAAAAAGAGATATCCACACTCTCCTCGAAGCCTGGTAGCTCAAGTTATTTAGAAGTCTAGAGAGAACAGAGCATCTCAGAGCAGGAGTGTGCTAGTTGCTGACTGAAATCAAATAATTTTTTAAAACCTATATTTTTTAAGAGAGCTTTGGCCAAAAATTCCAAGAGACTTCTGAGACATAAACAACTTTGGGGCCTCCAGTTTTCTAGAAGGAGAGAGGAGGCTCAGTAAGCTGCTCAGCCCCCTAAAGATAAATATTATTCCAGTACTCTTATGAGATGTGGTTGAGGAGTATAATAGAAATACATGCCCTTCCAGAGAAATGATTCTACCACCTAGAAAAACAATGGATTGGAAAAAATAAAGGCCTTATCAAGTAATAGTTCTTATCTTCTTTGCAATAAGAGTGTTTGTTGAAGTTATTGTTCACTGTCTCACTATTCTATTTTGAAGGAAATACACTTTTGCACTCATCTCACACGCTAGTAAAGAAATGCTCAAAATTCTCCAAGCCAGGTTTCAGCAATACGTGAACCGTGAACTTCCAGATGTTCAAGCTGGTTTTAGAAAAGGCAGAGGAACCAGAGATCAAATTGTCAGCATACGCTGGATCATGGAAAAAGCAAGAAAGGTCCAGAAAAAAACATCTATTTCTGCTTTACTGACTATGCCAAAGCCTTTGACTGTGGATCACAATAAACTGTGGAAAATTCTGAAAGAGATGGGAATACCAGACCACCTGACCTGCCTCTTGGGAAACCTATATGCAGGTCAGGAAGCAACAGTTAGAACTGGACATGGAACAACAGACTGGTTCCAAATAGGAAAAGGAGTACATCAAGGCTGTATATTGTCACTCTGCTTATTTAACTTCTATGCAGAGTACATCATGAGAAACGCTGGGCTGGAAGAAGGACAAGCTTGAATCAAGATTTCTGGGGGAAATATCAATAACCTCAGATATGCAGATGACACCACCCTTATGGCAGAAAGTGAAGAGGAACTAAAAAGCCTCTTGATGAAAGTGAAAGAGGAGAGTGAAAGAATTGGCTTAAAGCTCAACATTCAGAAAATGAAGATCATGGCGTCTGGTCCCATCACTTCATGGGAAATAGATGGCAAAACAGTGGAAACAGTGTCAGACTTTATTTTTGGGGGCTCCAAAATCACTGCAGATGGTGATTGCAGCCCTGAAATTAAAAGATGCTTACTTCTTGGAAGGAAAGTTACGACCAACCTGCTGCCGCTGCTGCTGCTAAGTCACTTCAGTCGTGTCTGACTCTGTGCGACCCCATAGATGGCAGACCACCAGGCTCCCCCATTCCTGGGACTCTCCAGGTAAGAACAGTGTAATGGGTTGCCATTTCCTTCTCCAGTGCATGAAAGTGAAAAATGAAAGTGAAGTCGCTCAGTCGTGTCCGACTCTCTGAGACCCCATGGACTGCAGCCTACCAGGCTCTTCCATCCATGGGATTTTCAGGCAAGAGTATTGGAGTGGGTTGCCATTGCCTTCTCCATATGACCAACCTAGATAGCAAATTAAAAAGCATAGACATTACTTTGCCAACAAAGTCAAGGCTATGGTTTTTCCAGTGGTCATGTATGGATGTGAGAGTTGGGCTGTGAAGAAAGCTGAGCACTGAAGAATTGATGCTTTTGAACTGTGGTGTTGGAGAAGACTCTTGAGAGTCCCTTGGACTGCAAGGAGGTCCAACCAGCCCATCCTAAAGGAGATCAGTCCTGGGTGTTTATTGGAAGGGCTGATGCTGAAGCTGAAACTCCAATACTTTGGTCACCTGATGCGAATAGTTGACTCATTATAAAGACCTTGATGCTGGGAGGGACTGGGGGCAGGAGGAGAAGGGGATGACAGAGGAATAGATGGCTGGATGACATCACCAACTTGATGGACATAAGTTTGGGTAAACTCCTGGAGATGGTGATGGACAGGGAGGTCTGGTGTGCTGCAATTCATGGGGTCGCAAAGAGTCGGACACAACTGAGGGACTGAACTGAACCCTTTTGATAGATCTTCAAATCCTTACTCTGTGGAAAGATGATAGGTTTTGCACTTTGTGCCCAGATTAAATAAAATGTTCAGAATTTCTTCCTTAGAGGTGCAGGTGATATATTTTGATTGCAGAAGGAAGGAAACAATATTTTTGATCAAGACAGCAAACCGTAATATGTACATGTGTGCTAAGAAGCAGTAGGTGACTCCTGGTTTTGTGTAATATGAGAAGAAAATAAATTTTTATCATTAGAAAGCACTAAGATTCATAGTTGTGTGTTACCATAGAGACTAACCTAAAGAGTTGCTTTGTTCATTGGTTTTCATTTTTTTTTGGTCCTAATAAAATAAATCCAGGTATATTTTTTCTAAGTATTGTTTTAACAGATCTCTCTAAGTGTTGGTATGTGATATGTTTATAACCATTCATTTATAAATATTTTTTTCACCCTGCCTTGTTATGGTGAAGGGGATTGCATAAGTCAATGAAGCTTTGAGTCATGTAAGGCCACACAAGATGGATGGGTCATGGTGGAGAGTTCTGACAATATGTTGTCTACTGGAGGAGGGAATGGCAATCCACTCCAGTATACTAGCCATGAGAACCCCATGAACTGTATAAAAAAGCAAATATTTTCTAGCTTCCATGTTAATTTTTTCCCATGTTTAATTTAAAGTGAGTTTCCAATGTTCAAATTTTTGGAAGAGTTCTAATTATTTTTTATTGATTTCTAATTTGATTGCACTTTGTAAGAAAAACTGGTCCATATTATATTAATCCTTTGAAATTTCTTGACTCTTTCATCAGGGCCCAGTAAGAATCAATTTTAGTAAATGTCAAAAGTGCAGTAAGAAAGAATGTATGCTAGAACAGATGTCAAAGCCAAGCAAGCATACCAAACAACCACCACCACTCAAAAAACCACTTGTATCCTCAAAAAGTGTTAGTTGCTCAGTTGTGTCTGAATCTTTGTGACCCCATAGACTGTAGCCCACCGGGCTCCTCTGTCCATGGAGTTCTGGAATAGGTAGCCATTCCCTTTTCCAGGGCATCTGCCCAACCCAGGGATCAAACTCGAGTCTCCCGCATTGTGGGCAGATTCTTTTTTTTTTTTTTTCCNGATCCTCTGTCCATAGGATTTTCCAGGCAAGAGTACTGCAACCGGTTGCCATTGCCTTCTCCCTAGATGGTTGTACAATCACACAAAGTTTCTTCTACATGATTTTTTTTTTCTTTCATTGGTCAACTCCTTACACCAGATATGGTATATCATTAATAACAATTTATATTGTTTATAAAAGTTCTTCCCAAGAGAAATATATGAGCCACATATATGTAATTTAAATGTTCCAGAGGTGACATTTAAAGAAGAAATCATTGAATTCAGTGATGTATGTTATTTAACTCAGTATATATCACAGATATTAGCATTTAACTATATAATCATTATAAAAATATTAATGAGCTATTTTATGGGTTTTTCTTGTTCTACATCCGAAATTCTGCATGTACACTTATAGTACATCTTAATTTGTATTACCCACATTTCAAGTATTTGGACTGTTGCTCACCAGGCTCCTCTGCCCATGGAATTTTCCTGGCAAGAACACTAGAGTGGGTTGCATTTCCTACTCCAAGGGATCCTCCCAACCCATGGATCAAACCTGCATCTCTTGTATCTACTGCATTGGCAGGCAGATTCTTTATCACTACTCCACCTGGGAAGCCCTACTCAATAGACACATATAGCTAATGGCTAGCATATTGCATGTGTGGGTTTGTGTGAAAGCATTAGTCACTCAGTCATGTCTGACTTTTTGAGATGCCATGCCCATAGCCTGCCAGGCTCTTCTGTCCTTGGAGTTCTCCAGGCAAGAATACTGAAGGGGATAGCCATTCCCTTCTCTACAGGATCTTCCTGACCCAGGGATCGACCTGGGGTCTCCTGCACAGCAGGTAGATTTTTTACCATCTGAGCCACCAGTGAAGTATAACTCAGGTCAAAACATAGATGAATTGTTAAGTACTTATTTCATTTACAACATGGATAGGAAGAAAGAAAATATAGAGATCAGTGCAACAGTTTATGAAAGTCAGAGAGGTTTATACATTAAACATCTAAATAAACTTGAGAACAGTTACCATGGAAGTAAAGGCTGTGTATACAATTCAAGTTCAGGTTCACAAATAACAGAGATCTCTTTAAGAAGCTGTTTGATAAATTATTGTTTCTCCTATTTACATGGGATTACTTTTGTTTTTAACTTCAATGTGTTTTAAATTGTTTTGTTTACAGGGTGGAGAGGTCTTGATTTGTCATCACAATAGCGAATGCAATGACTCTTTGGCCTTGGAGAGAGGAAATCCTACACTGCATGAGGCTGCTGGACTTGAGGGTGGGGCCCTGTTATTCTGAAGAACAAGCCAGTCAAAATTAGTCAAGGCTTAATTCGGAGCCAAAACAAAAATAAGAATTGCTTGGGAAGAACTTCATGTGTTCTAAGAACAGGACATGTATTTGATCAAATCAAAAACTATATTTCTTAAGCACCTAATGTATTCAACACCTTTGTTATTACCTGGGATTAGTAATTTCATAAAATAGGGACACAAACCAGTATCTAATCCACAAATAATTGAAGTATTCCAAAATGTTGTCAGGTATTTTTTAAGGGAAAACTCAAGAAATCAAATCTCTCTGTGGTAATGAGCCCCTCAGCCTTCAGAGAAGGCAGAATTACTGGGGAAGGAGGGGATAGAGGGGAAGAAAACATAATTCTGTGATCTCTGTGCTATAGTTAACAAAAGATATGAGAAAATACTAGAAAGTTTGACAGAAGGGTAGACCCAGGGACATAGGTTTTTGTCAGACACATGATAAGGGAACATTTAAATTTAGATTGTTTGAGCTTTGAATAGTCTGAGCCTATCCCTCAATGTTCTTTTTCATATCTCAAACTTTACCTGGTCTAGTACATTTCATGCTCAAAATACTATCATTACTTTGTTATGATTCTTCTATACTGCGTGCATTGAGAATAAAATTTAACATTCAATCTTATAAAATGAAACAAAACAAAAAACAGTGCACAAACTATATCTTGATATTTTGAAGCACAACCTAAAAATTGACTTGCCAACCGCTCTTCTGAGCCTGTAGTACAGGAGACCCGGCTTCAATCCCTGGGTCGAGAAGTTTCCTGGAGAAGGAAATGGCTACCCCCTCAAGTATTCTGGCCTGGAGAAGTCCATGGACAGAGGAGCCTGGTAGACTACAGTCCATGGGGTTGCAAAGAGTCGGACATGACTGAGAAATTAACACAACACTTCTGGGGCTAGCTGGTTCGTAGATTCCAGAATGATTCTTGGAGATCAAATGTTCCAATTTATCCTCATTTTTGAATAAAAATGAGCATCAGTTCAGTTCAGTCACTCAGTTGTGTCTGACTCTTTGAGACCCCATGAATTGCAGCATGCCAGGCCTCCCTGTCCATCACCAACTCCCGGAGTTCCCTCAGACTCACGTCCATCAAGTCAGTGATGCCATCCAGCCATCTCATCCTCGGTCATCCCCTTCTCCTCCTGCCCCCAATCCCTCCCAGCATCAGAGTCTTTTCCAATGAGTCAACTCTTCTCATGAGGTGGCCAAAATACTGGAGTTTCAGCTTCAACGTCATTCCTTCCAAAGAAATCCCAGGGCTGATCTCCTTTAGAATAGGCTGGTTGGATCTCCTTGCAGTCCAAGGGACTCTCGAGAGTCTTCTCCAAGACCACAGTTCAAAAGCATCAATTCTTTGGTGCTCAGCCTTCTTCACAGTCCAACTCTCACATCCATACATGACCACAGGAAAAACCATAGCCTTGTCCTTGATAAATATTGGTACAAAATTTCCAGATTCTACTGCATCCAGAATAATTGCCAGTATCATCCAAATGGTCCTCACTGAGTCCTAATCGAATCACAAAACACAAAGGTCAAATGCAGAGCAGAATAAGATGAATGTCATCACCTCACCCAGGCAGTAGTCTGCCAGGCCTCCATGACATATAGGCAGTATTTGAATTGTTACTATTAATGATATGAGGAAAAAAAAAAAAACACGTTACACAGTGCACAATGTTCTTCTAACTTCCGTGCAGTTTGCAGTGAGCCCAGCCTTACAGATACCCCAGCCCCTCTCACTAATTATTCATTAAGCTTATCCCCCAGCTGAATTCTCATTTCCATAACCTATTTTCCTCTTCACCTTTCTACCTCTCTGCTCTAGTTTTAATTTTTTCCCCTTTCTTCCTCTATAATGCAAGAGTACACTGTGTCCCTAGATAGCACATTTTTAATATTCAGGTTAATATTATTAGACTAAAACATTCCTCTCTACCACCATTGGTCCCTGAAGCAATCCTGAAATGACAATCCATTTAAAGCAGAGCTCCAGTCTAGGTGTAAGGGCACAGATCCTTCAGCTATAAACAGGGTATGGATTTCTTTGTATTTCCTCTTCATACTATTTACTTTAGAGGGTATGGAACCTCTTGCTTAACTATATTTATAGTGTCAGATTACATTCAACTGAAAGAGTTACTTTTTCTTTTACATTTATGGTGAATTAAGTCCTTGAGGAAGGTAAAAAGCCTTAGATAGTCAGGAATCTTGTTCTCAAGCAGAAGCTTCCAGCTTAATATTGGCTGTGAGATCATGAGCAAGTCATTCAATTTATCTAAACCTCTGTTTCCTCATCTGTAATAAGGAAATATGGAAATAATATCAGTAATACTCAAATAATACATACATTAGCATCACTGGGAAAGTAAATGAAATAATACGCGGTTCCTCACACATAAGGTGGGCTCAAGAATTTAATTACATTATTATCATCATTGTTATTTTTATTAATAACACATTAGCATTGTCATAATGATAATTATCTTCACCAACTGGTGAGTAAATCTCTGTGGAGTTCATTCAGTGTCCAAAACACAGACTGGAAAAGATGATCAGAATGCAGGTGCCATTGCTACAGTCTGCTCTTTGGCTTATTCCAGTTCTAGTAAGAAATACAAGATGAATGCTTGATTCTTTGTTTATTTACCAGTTTAGCACATTAAATTTGGTTGATGAATCTCTTAAGTCTCTTTTAATTGATAGTTTCCTCCATTTGTCTTTTCACTTAATAGTTAACTGTTGGAAATACTGTCATTTGATCTTTACAGATCTTGAGTTTCCCTCAGTTTGCATTTTGTTAATTGCATCCCAATGGAGTAGTTCATAGGTTCCTGTGTTCTCTATTTTTCTTGTCAGTTGCTAGATCTAAGGCTTGATCAGATTCAGATTTGATTCCTAGCAAGACTTCTCTAGAGATGATGTAGTATTGTTCATTAAGAGGAAGCACACTGTCTCTCTTTCAATTTTATAAGCTGCTAAAATCACTGCAGATGGTGTTTGCAGCCATGAAATTAAAAGAGGCTTACTCCTTGGAAGAAAAGTTATGACCAACCTAGACAGCATATTAAAAAGCAGAGACATTACTTTGTCAACAAAGGTCCATCTAGTCAAAGCTATGGTTTTCCCTGTGGTCATGTATGGATGTGAGAGTTGGACTATAAAGAAAGCTGGGTGCAGAAAAATTGGTGCTTTTGAACTGTGGTGTCGGAAAAGACTCTTGAGAGTCCCTTGGACTGCAAGGAGATCCAACCAGTCCATCCTAAAGGAGATCAGTCCTGGGTGTTCATTAGAAGGACTGGTGTTGAAGCTGAAACTCCAATACTTTGGCCACCTGATGCAAAGAGCTAACTCAATTGAAAGGACCCTGATGCTGGGAAAGATTGAGGGCAGGAGGAGAAGGGGATGACAGAGAATGAGATGGTTGGGTGGCATCACCGACTCAATGATCATGGATTTGGGTGGACTCCGGGAGCTGGTGATGGACAGGGAGGCCTGGCATGCTGCGGTTCATGGGGTCACAAAGAGTCGGACATGACTGAGTGACTAAACTGACTGATTCCTAATGGGGATCAATAGGGGGTGGAAAGGAGCAGTAAAAATATAATACTCCAATAGTATTATTACTTCATTTATTTCCTAGAATATTTCTATAAAGGGAAACGTCCCCTCATCTACCCAATAGTTACTAATGGTACAGTATAGTAAAGGCATCTACCTAGTGGTTACCAATAGAAGGAAGATAGGGTAAATGTTTTGATTAAATTAATTTTTAAAAAATAATAAATTGGTTCTCTAGCATTATGGAACCAGTTTATTTGGTGATGGTGGTGATTTTTTTTAGTAAGTATTATTGTGAAACAACTGATTAAAATATATTTTGTAGTAAAGTCACTACAGTTAGCATGATTATTGATGCTAAAATTGTTCCATCTTTTTTCTGATAAAGTTGAATTTACTATAATGTGTGAATATTTGCCCAGTAACTGAAAGGTGAAAGTGTTAGTCGTTCAGTTGCGTCTAAATTCTTTTCAATGAAATTGAAAAGTGAAAGTGTTAGTCGCTCAGTCCTGTCCATCTCTTTTAACCCCATGGACAGCAGCCAACCAGGCTCCTCTGTTCATGAAATTCTCCAAGCAAGAATACTGGAGTGGGTAGCCATTCCCTTTTCCAAGGGATCTTCCTGACCCAGGGGTCAGACCCTGGTCTGTCACATTTCAGATAGATTCTTTATCATCTGAGCCACAGGATAATCAAACCCAAATCAGTAAATTTAAACAAACTTTAAAAAGTGACTAACAGAATTGGCATAGTTGTACATATAAAGCATTAATCAAAACAACTATGTTTCAATCTAGTACCTTTGGAATTGATCCATCTTCTGCCTGTGGGGTCCTCTTTAGGTTGATTCCTGAATCCTTTTAATGTGACATTAGTAGTTTTTTTGATAGCTTCTTTGCTAACTGTGCGTGTGAGTGCTGAGTTGCTTTACTCGTGTCCGACTCTTTGTGACCCTGAGGACTGTAGCCTGCCAGGTTCCTCTGTCCAAGGGATTCTCCAGGCAAGAATACTGGAGTGGGTTGCCATGCCCTCCTCCAGGGGGATCTTCCCTATTAAGGGATCAAACCTGTATCTCTTGTAGCTCTTATATTGCAGGCAGATTCTTTACTGCTGAGCCACCAGGGAAGCCTCTGTCCCAAGCACTTTGGTATGTTTTAGGGGAAAACAGTATAATAAGACCAAATTCTGAGTGCAAGGGGGCTTCTTGCTCTTTGGCAAATCATGGATTTTTGGCCTTTTCATTAGACTAAGTAAAAGTTCTGTACCTAATCCCATTACTGAGAATACAGTGTTCCTCTACATCTGCAACAGGCAATTCTCAGGCCCCATGTGAGTCACCTACATTTCAACTCATTTATGGCACTATCTACTCAGAGACAACATCAGATTCCACAGGATAAGGGTTCAGCCCTACAAAACTGCCCCCAACAAACACACTTCCAAAGCCACTTGCAAGCCCAGATCATCCTCTTTGCTTTTGACTGAACTGCTACATATTTAAGGTTCCAACAACCCCTTCCTTGGGTTCTATTAATTTGCTAGCATGACTCACAAAGCTTAGTAAATATCTTGCTTACTAGATCACTGTTTTATTATAAAAGGATATAATTCAGGAATAGCCAGATGGAAGAAATGCATAGGGCAATGTACAGGGAAAAGGCATGGAGCTTCCATGCCTCTCCAAACAGGCCACTCTTCACAATCTTCCACGTATTCACCCACCCAGAAGTTCTCTGAACCCTGTCCATTTGGGCTTTTAATGGAGACTTTATTACATAGACATGATTGATTAAATCATTAGCCATAGGTGACTGATTCAACTTCCAACTCCTCCCCCCCTCTCTCAAGGTCAAGAGGGTAGGATTGAAAGTTCTAAGTCTCTAACAACAAGGTTGATTCTCCTGGCAGTCAGCCACCATCCTTCAGTGAGGTCCAAAAGTCACCTCATTAACATAACAAATGACACCTTTATTACTCTCAACACTGAAAATTCCAAGGGTTTTAGGAACTCTGTGCCAGAAACAGTGGACAGAGACCAAATACTTATTTCTTATTATAAATCACACTGAGTTAGGATTTATGTTTAAGATAAATTACATCAAAATATTTAAGGGACTTCACTGGTAGTCCAGTGGATAAGAATCCACCTGCCAATGCAGGGGTCAACTGATTCAGTCCCTGGTCTGGGAAGATCCCATGTGCTGTGGGGGAACTAAGTCTGTGGGCCGCAACTACTGAACCGTACCCTAGAGCCCACGTGTCACGACTGCTGAAGCCCATGCACCGTAGAGCCTGTGCTCTGCAACCAGCGAAGCCGCTGCAGTGACAAGCCCGTGCAGTGCAGCTAGAGAGTAGCCCCTGCTCACTGTAACTAGAGAAAGCCCGTGCGCAGCAATGAAGACCAGGGCAGCGAGTAAATGATGAAGTATGGCTTCCATCACAGCTCAGCTGGCAAAGAATCCGCCTGCAATGCAGGAGACCCCAGTTCAATTGCTGGGTCAGGAAGATCCGCTGGAGAAGGAATAGGCTACCCACTCCAGTTTTCTTGGGCTTTCCTTGTGGTTCAGCTGGTAAAGAATCTGCCTGCAATGCAGGAGACCTGGGTTCGATCCCTGGGTTGGAAAGATCCCCTGGAGAAGGGAAAGGTTACTCATTCCAGTATTCTGGCCCTGAGAATTCCATGGACTGTATAGNAGGAAGATCCGCTGGAGAAGGGATAGGCTACCCACTCCAGTTTTCTTGGGCTTCCCTTGTGGTTCAGCTGGTAAAGAATCTGCCTGCAATGCGGGAGACCTGGGTTCGATCCCTGGGTTGAAAAGATCCCCTGGAGAAGGGAAAGGTTACTCATTCCAGTATTCTGGCCCAGAGAATTCCATGGACTGTATAATCCATGAGGTTGCAAAAAATTCTTTACCACTGAGCCATCTGGGAAGCCTTTCTTATCAAAACATCAAAATCAAACAAATTTGCTCAGTTGTGTCCAACTCTTTGTGATGTATATAGTCCAAGGAATTCTCCAGGCCAGAATACTGGAGTGGTAGCCATTTCCTTCTCCAGGGGATCTTCTCAGTGCAGGGATTGAACCCATGTCTCCTTCATTTCAGGCAGACTCTTTATGAGCTGAGCCATCAGGGAAGCCCCTCTCTTACTATGGGCNGGCCAGAATACTGGAGTGGGTAGCCATTTCCTTCTCCAGGGGATCTTCTCAGTGCAGGGATTGAACCCAGGTCTCCTTCCTTTCAGGCAGACTCTTTATGAGCTGAGCCATCAGGGAAGCCCTTCTCTTACTATGGGCAATTTTAATCATCATTCCCTGTTTTTAAAGACATTTGCACTTCTTTTACTAGCTATTCATTTTTCTTGCTCAATTCTCTATAGTGTTAGTAATCTTTCTCATCTCTAGTTATTCCAATATTAGAAATATTTGTGAGATAAGCTGAAAGTATGCTCCTAAATTGTCATTTTTCTTGCTGTGAACAATATGTACATCAACATACAGGCATCTGTGAACAATATGTACATCAACATACAGGCATCATATACACACACATACACATATCTTTATCTACCCTTTTTGCTTTTAAATTTAATGTTAAATTTAGGAAAGATGTAGGGCTTCCCTGGTGGCTCAGATGTAGAGAATCTGCCAGTGATGCAGGAGACCTGGGTGCAGTCCCTGGGTTGGGAAGATCCCCTGAAGAAGGGAATGGCACCCCACTTCAGTATTCCTGCCTAGAGAATTCCACAGACAGAGAAACCTGGTGGGCTTCATTCCATGGGGTACCAAAGAGTCAGACACAGTTGAGCAACTAACGCTTTCACTCTTCACTTAGGAAAGCTTTACCAACTTATATTTATAAGGGAATTCACCCATATCTTTTCTGTCGCTTGTATGGTTTTGTAGTTGTACATCTAAATCTGTTATGAAATTGACTCTGGAACAACACAAAGGATTAGGGATGCTAACCCTCCAGGCAATTAAAATTCTGAGTATCACTAATTGTCAACCCTTCATATCCAAGCTTATGTATCCTCAGGTTCAACCAACCCCAGAATAGTGTAGTACTATAATAAACAGTTATTGAAAAAAATTCCTGTATAAGACCCACACAATTCAAACTCATGTTCTTCAAGGGTCAACAGTACATGTGAAATTTATCCTAGGATAAATATGAAGATGTGAAGAGTGAATCCACTTTTATCTTTTACCATAAACTATTTATCTGGACATCATTTATTTTATACATTCTTTTTTTTTTTTTTAAACTTGTTTAAGATGCTATCTGTGGTAGATGGAATAAAGTACTCTCTGCCACAAAAATATTCAAGTCCTAATCCTTGAAACCTGCGAAATTGTGCACATGGCAAGGGGGAATTATAGTAGCAAATGGAATTAAGTTTGCTAATTAGCCAGCCTTAAGGAGATTACTTTTATCTAGGTAGGCTCAGAATAATCACAGGGTCCTTTAAAGTGGGAGAGGGAGGCAGAAAAGGAAGTCAGAGTCAGAGAAAGATTTGAGATGAAACGTAACACTGCTGGCTTTGAAGAGAAAGGAGGGAGCCATGAGCCTGTCAGGGCCCAGGACAGACCACAGCAAAACATGCCTAACAGGTATATCGATTATTTTGAATTAAAGTTACTTAAGGAATGGACAGTGCAGAAGGGGCATGCTGACCCTCTTTTTTGTCTCCCTAAAAACAGAAAATAAATCTCCCATGTGAAAGGTGCCCTCCCTGCATCTGGAGATAGAAGGACACCCTTTGCCAATGACAGGGAATCTGAACCGAAAAGCCAATATAAACAAACCTTCTTACTTCTTTAATTTACTGCCCGCAAACCAAATTCTGTTCAGATTCTCCACTAATTGAGCACCCAAAACCCAAGTTTCTTTGTCCTGTCAACTCCTCATGAATTTATTGTTTCTTTTTCTAAAAAAGTGTAAAAGCTGCTTGCTCTGGACACTTTTTTAGGTTCCATTTCTATGAAATCTCCATGCATATGAATTAAAATTTGTTTATCTTTCTCCTGTTAATCTGGCTTGTGTCAATTTTATTGTTATTCCAACCAGAAGAACTCAAGAGGGGTAGTGGGGTAGATAGATTTTTCCCTCCCCAGCAAGCCATGAACCATAAAATACAGAAGGCCCGTTGAAGCTGGAGAGAACAAGGAAAGGGTTCTCTCCTAAAGCCTATAGAAGTAATGCAGACACCTTGATTTTAACCCACTGAGAACCTTTTCCAAATTCTGATCCAGAGAACTATTACTAAATTTGTGTCATATTGAGTCACTAAGTTTGTGGTAACAGCAATAAGAAACTCATATATCATCTTTATTATAAACTAAATGTAAGAATTAATTTGGATTTATTTCTGCATTTTCTGTTCTATTCTTTCATTTGTCTTTCCATGTGCCAATGTGTGTGTGTGTGTGTGTGTTTGTGTGTGTGTGTGTGCGTGCGTGCACGCTCAGTCATGTCTGACTCTGCAGCTCCATGGACTATAACCCTCCAGGCTCCTCTGTTCATGGGATCTTCTAGGCACGAATACTAGAGTAGGTTGCCATGTCACACTCCAGAGGATCTTCCCAACCCAGGGATCAAACCCACTTCTCTTAAGTCTCCTGCATTGCAGGCAAATTCTTTACTATCTGTGCCACCTGGGAAGCTAATGCCAATATGATACTGTTTTTTTGTTTGTTTGGTTTGGTTTGTATGTTTGTTTGCTTTGTTGGCTGGTTTTTGGCTGTGATGGGTCTTTGTTGCAGTGCTCGGGCTTCTCTTGTTGTAAAGCACAGGCTCAGTAGTTGTGGTGCACAAGTTTAGTTGCCCAGCAACATGGGAGACTTTTATTTTCCAGACCAAGGACTGAACCCAAGCCTGCTACATTGGAAGGTGGATTCTTAACCACTGGCCACCAGGGAAATCCCAATATTGTTTTAATTATAGAGAATTTATTGTGTTTAATATACCTGTGAGAGAAACCCCCCATTTCCCCCCAAGGTTTTCCTGGATAATCTCATTTGTTTATTTTTACAAATAAATTTTATAATCAATTTGTTTAACTCCAAGGGTAGGGGGAGAAGAACTTGATAATATCCTTAGTACCAATGGACTTCCCTAGTGGCTCAGTCAGTGAAGAGTCTTCCTGCAATGCAGGAGACCCAGGTTCAATCCCTGGGTCAGGAAAATCCCCTGGAGAAGGAAATGGCAACTCACTCCAATATTCTTGCATGGTGAATTCCATGGATAGAGGAGCCTGGTGGACTACAGTCCATGGTGTCACAAAGAGTCAAACTCAAGAGAGTGACTAACCCTTAGTACCAGTAATCTTTTAATTTTGGAAAGTCACATATTTGCTTTGTGATAGAGGCTCAGTGATTCATACAATGAAAGATTGTACCTGGTATAATATGCCAGCCAGGAGCTACAGTGGAAAAAATAGGAAAACTATGATTAAAAATTACTTGGAAATCAGTTGTGTAAACAAATAAATTCTTTACTATCAAAAAAAGGTTTTTTTAACACCAAGCCACAGAAACCACACTCCAACTAACTTAAGGGGGGAAAAAGACATTAATTGACTCATACAATTGAAATTCCCATTTGAGACTGGGTTCAGGTACTCAAAAGACATCACAAACAGGCCTCTGTTTCTCAGCCCTTTCTTCTTCGATATGATCTTTCAGCTTGAGCACACACTCTTGTGTAGTGCTCCCTCTTGCTATGGACATGAACTTGACCAACTTAGCCACTTCTGCTGGAAAAGGGTGCCTCTTCTGCAATAGTGAAGTCACTCAGTCGTGTCTGACTCTTTGCGACCCGTGGACTGGAGCCCACCAAGCTCCTCCATCCATGGGATTCTCCAGGCAAGAATACTGGAGTGGGTTGCCATTTCCTTCTCCAGGGGATCTTCCCGACCCAGGGATCAAACCCAGGTCTCCCACATTGCAGGCAGATGCTTTACCCTCTGCACCACCAGGGAAGCCCTCTTCTGCAATAGCTCTAGCAACATTTAAAAAGTGAAGTCTCATTAATCTAGCTTGCTATGTTACTCACCCCTGAGCCAATCACTGTGAATGGAGGAGTAAAATACTCTGAAAAGCTGTGGATCATGAAGCTACTCTTGAGGGTGGCATTGAGTCAACTCCCCCTAACTGCAAAGGTGAGAGCAAAGGAGAGGGATGCCCCAAAGGAAAAGGCAGACAGCGCATTGTGAGAAAAAAAAAAAAAAAAGATTTAATAGACAGGACAGGCAAAAGAAACACACAACCATTTCAACGGATTTGTTCCATGTAAATAAATATGGGTGGTATAGAGATGAGGATAAAGGACTAATTACACTTGACTAGGAGCTGATTGACTGTCAACGTTTAAAGAACACACAAAATACTCATTCTGAACTCTGAAAGAGTCATAACCAAGTCTGCCAAACAGTTTCTCCAGTTCTGCCAAACACCAGCTGCATAGTATCCAACCCCTCCAGGAGAGTCAGTGCCTTCCCAGCTGTGCTCCTGAGCCAGATTGGCTTGTCAACCAGACTCATCGGAAAGAGTTTCAACTCAGTGTAGTTAAAATGAAAAAACAAGGTTGGAAGATTTGAACATAAAGTCTATTGAGGAGAAAAATCTGTCTGGCAGGGCAATGCCAAAATATTTCAGATAGTTATGTTTAAGAAAAATTCTACAGGCCAAAGTAAGAAAAGAGAGCAGGACTTCTCAGGAAAAAAGTATTGTAAAACATGGCAGGGTGAAAGAACATGGTATATTTGAGGAGCTATGGAAATACCATGCAGATCTAGGGTGTGAAGATGTCTGGATACAAGACTAGAGAAGCAGCACAAGGGTCTTTCACACCATGCTGAAGAGTTAGCACCTGATTCTGAGGGTCATCCAATGGTTCTAAAGAGGCGAGGAGGAGGATCAGANCTGGGGTATGAAGATGTCTGGATACAAGACTAGAGAAGCAGCACAAGGGTCTTTCACACCATGCTGAAGAGTTAGCACCTGATTCTGAGGGTCATCCAATGGTTCTAAAGAGGCGAGGAGGAGGATCAGACTTTGTTTTAGGAGGACAGCCAAGTCGATCATGTAAAACTGGATTCAGTGGGAAGGATAAAGCAGATCAGCTGTCCCCAGCCTCCACCTTCTAATGCCTGATGATCTGAGGTGGAACTGATGTCATAATAATAATAGAAATAAAGTGCACAATATGTGTAATGTGCTTGAATCACCCCCAAACCATCCCCTCCTACCCCCTCCACCCCTTGTCCACGGAAAAATTGTCTTCGTGAAATTGGTCCCTGGTGCCAAGAGGTGAGAGACTGCTGAAGCAGATGACCCATGAGAAGGCTACTATGGTTGTTTCCAGCAACATAATGAGAACCAAAGTTGAGAGGAGAAGGATTAGGTCATCATTTGTTTCCAAAGAATTTTCCAAGGAACACTAATTCAGTTTGATATTAATGTGAAAAAAAAGGATACCATAGCCAAATAAAGTGAGGTCACTGTTTACTGCAAGGCTTCTCAGAACATGTTAATATACTAATGTGTAGATTAACTGTCTCACAGCAGATTAGCTATCTCAAAGTAGTAACTTTGCCAATTCCATTTGTATGCTAACTGGATATTTTTTTGACCACTCTTTTGAAAATACTGGATTAGAGAGGTTTTTAAAAAGTGATAAGATACTATAAAACACATATGATAAATAATAAAAGAAATAATATTAAAACAGGGAATAATATAAGTATAATACATAATTTATTATAATCTCTTAAATATAGACAAATATTTCAATATGGCTCTCCACCAAGATGTCGCAAGTGTGTCAAAGAAAGTCTAAAAGCCAGATCACAATAATTTAAAGTTGCAGCTCTTGCCAGACTTACTGGTACCCTGATTCCTCACCAAAAGAAATCCTTAAAAAAATTTTTTTTGCTTTTATTTGGCTGCACAGGGGTCTTTGTTGTGGAACATGGAATCTTAGACATCTTTTAGTTGCAGCATATGAGATCTAGTTCCCTGACCAGGAATCGAACCCAGGTCCCCTGGGAGCACAGAATCTTAGGGAAACAGGACCATCAGGGAAGCTATTATTTTTAATAACATTTGCAACAGAGATTTTTAAGAAAGCAATGTAATATGTTACTATTGGCCACTTCACCAATATAATTAGTTAAGTAAGACTTCTGACTTTTCATTGCCATGGCCCACAGTGGTAAGCAGCCCCAAGAAGGGCCTCTTGACAATGGTCCTTCAAGCAGTATAGCTAGTGAGGAACAAGCTCTTGCCAACAGCTTTCAGAGTCTGCCTCCATGATTGACATCTCCATGGCAACCTCATGAGAGACCTTGAGCCAGACCATTCAGCTAAACTGTTCTTGAATTCCTTACCTTTCAAAACTGTGTGAAGCAACAAATACTTATGCTTTAAGTAAGCCCCCTAAGTTTGGGGATAAACTGTTACACAGAGAGGTGATAAGATACCATCTTATAATATTTTATCATGCAAGAAACATATAACATTTCTCCTCTTGTAGCCCACTCAGGCCTAGACCCTCTGGGAACTCCTCAGGCCCTGAAACTGCTCCTGCCAGTGGCTCTGACCACTACTCCAAAGTGAACACTTACCTTTCAGTCTGTCTCTTTCTGGTTCACTCTATAGCATTTAATAGAGTNGTTACACAGAGAGGTGATAAGATGCCATCTTATAATATTTTATCATGCAAGAAACATATAACATTTCTCCTCTTGTAGCCCACTCAGACCCTCTGGGAACTCCTCAGGCCCTGAAACTGCTCCTGCCAATGGCTCTGACCACTACTCCAAAGTGAACACTTACCTTTCAGTCTGTCTCTTTCTGGTTCACTCTATAGCATTTAATAGAGTTGACTATTTTCTTCAGAAAACATTCCCCTCTGGTCTTCTTGGTATTATACTTTTCTGGTTTTCATTCTTTCTGTTGATCTTTCCCCTTCTCCTTTATAGTAAAGCTGGTATCATGGAAACTTAAGAAGATTAAGGCTGGNGTTGAATATTTTCTTCAGAAAACATTCCCCTCTGGTCTTCTTGGTATTATACTTTTCTGGTTTTCATTCTTTCTGTTGATCTTTCCCCTTCTCCTTTATAGTAAAGCTGGTATCATGGAAACTTAAGAAGATTAAGGCTGGAGAGAGAGAGAAAAGTCAGGTTATGAAGGATCCTTTACATCAGACTCTGGAGTCTGGACTTCATTCCTTCAGCTATTCTTTGAATATGGGTGTTATTCTTATTTTGGTCCTAAACCCTCATCTTTCCCCATCCCCCATCTGCTCCCTAGGTTATCTTAGCCTTTCCCACTAGATTGCATACTGTATGAGAGCTGAGATTTTCAGTCTGTATTCCTTGCTGAATTCCCAGTGCCTAGAGCTCATCACGCAGTAAGCACTCCAATAATTACTGTGTAAATGAATGGATCTGCTTACGATTTCTATGCTATGACTCTTTAACCTCCAACTTAACACAGTTGCTGAGATCTAGATCCATATATTCTGCTTCCTACAATGTACCTGTATTTGGGTGGTCAACAGAAACTCCTCATCTCTTCACTCTCATCTTCCTTCTCCTGTGTTCCCTTTGTCAACAATGGACACTACCATCCGCCTTCCAAACTAGAAACTTGGTGATCCCTGCGTCTTCTCTCTCCCTCACTTCTTATATCCAATTAACCACTGAATCTTGTTGATTCAACTTTCAGAAACATCTTTCAAGCTGTATTTTTCTCTTCGTATTCCTAGCTGTTATGGTTCTGTTTTTCCTGGATGCTTATAATAGTCTTCTGTTAAATAGTCTAACCACTTTGTATCCCTCCAATCCATTCTCCACACTACAGATAAAATAATAATAATAAGGCAAAAGGTTTTCTACTTAAAAACCATTAATGGCTTCATAACAGTTAGGATAGAAGAGGCCAATGTTTCTGAATCAAAGCCAAAATCTCAATCATTTCAAAGACAGAATATCTCTTTGTTCCTAGACCAGGGTTTCTCCCAGGCAGCTTTCTTTATCATCAATCCAGATTGGACCCACCTCATAGTTCTGCCACCACACGGCTTCCATGTTCAATCTTGGGGGATGGAGAGGGATGTAAAATCCTTCAGAGCTATTCATTACCTCGGGACATGTGAGAGTTTCCTATTTCTACTAATAACAAATTACGACAAGTACAGTGTCTTAAGACAGTACAAAGTTTTTATCTTACAGCTCTGAAGGGCAAGCGGCTCAATTGGGTCTCATTGGGCTAAAGTCTAGGTGTCAGCTGGTTCTTTCTGGAGGGTCTAAGAGAGGATCCTTTTCTTTGCTTTTACTAGCTTCTAGAAGCTGCCTATACATCTTGGCTCAGAACACATTCCTCCATCTCCAAAGCTAGCAGTATAGCATCTTCAAATCCCTCTACCCCTCTCTCTCCCCACTTTGCCCTCCCTCTCTCTCTTTCCCTCCCTCCTTCCTCACTGCTTCTGTTAACACTGCTTCTCTTCTGGCCCCTTACCATTACTCAGCCCATTGGATAATCCAGGGGCTTCTGTAGTGGCTCAGGTGGTAAAGAATGTGTTTGCAATGTAGACGACCTGGGAAGCTCCCCTGGAGAAGGGAATGGCAGCCCATTCTCGTATTCTCGCCTGGAGAATTCCATGGATGGAGGAGCTTGGTGGACTACAGTCCATGGGGTCACAAAGAATCACACACAACTGAATGACTAACACTTTCAGTTTCATTGGCTAATCCAGGATAGCTACCCCATCTCAAGATCCCTAACTTGAACACATCTGAAAAATGACTTTCACCATGTACGTCAACAGAGTCACAGGTTCTTGTAACTGGGATAGTAATCTCTTTGGGAATGGGCATTGTTTACCACAGTCCCACTGCTGTGCTGGGCTTGGCTGTGCTTAGTCGCTCAGTCTTGTCCAACTCTCTTGCTACTTACATTCTATTACCAGAACTGGGCACATCCCCACAATGGCAAGTGTTCTGAGAAGCAGAGTCTTAAATGTGACCTGAAAGGAGAAGAGAACCAGATATTGGTGAGCACTAGTAATGTCTTTACCAGCTGAACTAGGTGGATCAGACAGTAAAGAATCTGCCTGCAATGCAGGAGATCTGGGTTTGATCCCTGGGTTGGGAAGATTGCCTGGAAGAGGGCATGATGACCCACTCCAATATTCTTGCCTGGAGAATCCCCGAGGACAGAAGGGCCAGACGGGTTACAATCCACGGGGTTGTAAAAAGGACATGACTGAGCAACTAAGCACAGCACAGTAATGTCTACCCTAGGTTTCCTCTATAGTTATGAAACCTAAACAGTTAACTTAGCTCACTAGCCTTTGGGAGCTGCTCCACCCCAACCTATCTATGCTGTATCTCTTCAGAACTAATGACAGTTCCCCAGATGCACTGCCTGTTCCTTATCAGCCCAGGAATGTCACACAAGCTATTCCTTCCTCCTGGGAAACTTTTTTTTTCTCATTTAATTTTTATCTTCCCTTCAAGTTGTCATCTAAATTTTCCCATATTGTTATAAGCACTTATTTCACTAATTTTTAAACATAATTATCTATTTATTTTGCTTTAATGATGTATATGTGTGCTCAGTTGCTTGGTTGTGTCTGACTCTTTGAAACCCTATGAACATTAGCCCACAAGGCTCCTCTGTCCATGGGATTTCCCAGGCAAGAATACTGGAGCAGACTGGCATTCCCTTCTCTGAGGGATCTTCCTGACCCAGGGATCGAACCAGTGTCTCCTGCGTCTCCTGCATTGGCGGGTGTGTTCTTTACTTGCTGAGCCACAAGGGAAGCCCATAATGTATAAACTGTTTCTAACTGTGTATAGAAAAAATATTCTTGGAGTAGTATGACCTCAGTATTCCAAGATTAGCTTTGGATTTCAGAAATATTGTTCCTCTAATATGAACTTCAATTATCTCATCAATAATTTGAGACATCCCTGGTGGTCCAGTGTTAAGAATCCACCTGCCAATGCAGGAGACATGGGTGTGATCCCTGGTCCAGCAAGATTCACATGCCACAAGGCAACTAAGTCTGTGTGCCGCAACTACAGAGCCAGATTTCCTAGAGCCCATGTTCTGCAGCAAGAGAAGTCACCTCAGTAAGAAGCCCAGCAACAGCAACAAAGACTCAGGACAGCCAAAAATAAATACATAAGTGAAGAAATTAAAATTTTCAATANACAACTACAGAGCCAGATTTCCTAGAAATCTGGCTAGAACATAGAAATCTTCCTAGAACATAGATGGCCCATGTTCTGCAGCAAGAGGTCACCTCAGTAAGAAGCCCAGCAACAGCAACAAAGACTCAGGACAGCCAAAAATAAATACATAAGTGAAGAAATTAAAATTTTCAATAAGAATAATTTGAATTATCTCATGATTTAACAGACTGTGTGGTTAACAAAAGTGATCTCTGTCCTTCCAAAGGTTTAAACAGAGGCTAGATCTATAATCTGTCCCAATCAACATTGTCTCAAGCTACTCCATTTTTGTTAGTATTCTATCAGACTTACAGTCACTGAGTTTACAAATACTAGAGTCATTTTTAGCTGTTTCCACTCCATCCTGCCCATATCAGTCATAAGGTACGGCTGTCTACTGTACAACTGTCTACTGTCTATTTCTTCATAAACTAGCAGCCTCTATTCTAGCTGAGATCTTACTGCTTCCTAGTCTTCTGTAGTAACTCCTCAACTCCTCTCTCTACCTCTCATGGCCCTTCACTAGCCCTTTTCCCCTAATCTCTTTCACACACAAATCCCAAAACAGTCATTAATTTGGGCCAGTTCAACATGCATATCTTGCCTCAGCTAAATTCTCCAGATTTGGCCATGACAAGAGCTAGCTTTACAGGGCTCCTACACATGCTCACTTATTAGCCTTTGCCTGTACCCACTGCTATACTCTTTTTAAGTTAAAAGTACTTAAGTTAAAAGTACTTAAGTACTTAAGAGTACTCATTATGCAAACAAAACATCAAGGTAAGATTCTAAGCAATTTGTTCACTGGATTTCCACCCTAGACCCTTTATGTAGAAATTCTCTAGCTGTCTCTTCTTTCCAATTACTTCTCTTTTTATCTACTATGTTTCAACTAATCTGAACTCTTTAGTGTATAATGGGTTGAGTTCCATTTTCCTCAAACCAAGACACATGTTTCTCCATAAGCAGTGATGTGGTTAAGACCTTGGGTGCATTTGTCCGTGATCAAAGGCCTGCTCCCCCATTTACTTGTTTTGTGGCCTTGGGCAAGTTAATTAGTATCTTTGCACCTCCGTTTCCCCATTTGTAAAAGAGGTATAATAATAAGCATAGTTTATAGAATTGTGAGGATTAAATGAGAGAAATGTATCTGAAGCATTAGTAAGTGGGTTGTTACTAAGAAATGCCTAATTTCATTTATTATGATTCTAAGTGATTTTCTTCTTCCTTCTCTGTTGCAAAATTCCACCTTTAAAAAGTCCTCATCTTTTCATATTCAGTTAAAAAACTGACCGTCTTGATGAAAATATAGTCCTTAAGTAGGTACTTTCACACCTGCACATTTCTACACATGTGCACACGCACACACACACACACACACGCACACACACACATACACACACACAGTTGTCCATGTCAACCAAATAAATGTAACATCCAAGTAGAGTCTAGAAAAGAATAAGGCAGTCATAGGCCACAGGCTAGGAACGACTCCAAAAGAAAAAGGAACTGTCTCCAGATTTCTGATTGGCTAGAATTGGTCCTGGCACCTCACTCCAGTACTCTTGCCTGGAAAATCCTATGGATGGCGGAGCCTGGAAGGCTGCAGTCCATGGGGTGGCTAAGAGTCAGACATCACTGAGCGACTTCACTTGCACTTTTCACTTTCATGCATTGGAGAAGGAAATGAAAACCCACTCCAGTGTTCTTGCCTGGAGAATCCTAGGGACGGTAGAGCCTGGTGGGCAGCCGTCTCTGGGGTTGCACAGAGTCGGACACAACTGAAGTGACTAAGCAGCAGCAGCAGAATTGGTCCAATGGGAATGCAGATAGCTGCAGCAGATTTACTCCATGATGGCTGAAAAAGAAGTCATGTAATGTGTGCTTTGCAAACTTTAATGGGCATATGAATTACCCAGCAATCTTGTTAAGGTGCAGATTCCAATTCAGTGGCTCTGAGAAGAAGCCAGAAAGAAAGGCAAATAGGATTTTTGCAGGACATTAAAGGAATGCAGATCTTACTAACCATATTGCAGACACCTGCATGGGAAGCCTACCCATGAACTGCTGGGGATCCCTCACTTGTAGATCTCCCCAACTCGCTCATGAGCATTCCCAGCACCCTACGCACCTCACTCACACATGACCTGTGGCCATCTCCATGTGTACTCCCAGTTATGGCAGGGAGGCTGAGCTTTGGCAGATGGTTGGTGAGCAAATACAGGAAACCAGCATAGATCTGTGAGCCAGAGAGAGACCACACACTAGAGCTTTAGTGCCACCATCAGAAAACCGAAGGGAAACTGTCAGCTCTCAACTTGATGTATTGCAGGAATAAGAGAAGGCATAGGGGCTTCCCAGGTGGTACTAGTGGTAAAGAACCCTCCTGCCAGTGTAGGAGACCTAAGAGATGTGGGTTTGATCTCTAGATTGGGAAGACCCTCTGGAGAAGGGCATGGCAACCCACTCCAGTATTCTTGTCTGGAGACCTCCATGGACAGAGGAGCCTGGCAACGGGCTACAGTCCATTGGGTTGCAAGGTGCAAAGAGTCAGACATGACTGAAGTGACTTAGCATGCATGCATAGGTACTTAAGATTTCTAGAGCAAGAAACCTAGAGCAGGTGTACCCACAGGTCTGAGAAAGCCTCAGTGTCCCTAGCAGAGCTGATGGAAGGTATNCAACAGGCTACAGTCCATTGGGTTGCAAGGTGCAAAGAGTCAGACATGACTGAAGTGACTTAGCATGCATGCATAGGTACTTAAGATTTCTAGAGCAAGAAACCTAGAGCAGGTGTACCCACAGGTCTGAGAAAGCCTCAGTGTCCCTAGCAGAGCTGATGGAAGGTATTGCTCTCTTGTACGCATTTAAGACTGGAGGAAGTGACTGCTACTTCACATGTAAAGACAGCAACTTTATAAACCTGCAAGGAATATGAAAAAAATCAAGAAAACGACACCCAAAAAAAGACCATAATAATCTTCTAGCAAATGATCCCAAAGATATGGAGATCTAGGATATACTTAATAAAAAATTCAAAATAGCTCTTTTAGGGAAACTCAATGAGCTATATGAAACAGTTTAATGAAATCAGAAAAAATGATATAAAAACACAATAGATTTAACACAGAGATAGAAATTTAAAAATTACCAAACACAAATTGTGGAGCTAAAGAATACAATGAATGAAATGCAATTTAAAAATGAGAGGACATCAATATCAAAGTTCATCAAAAGGAAGAAAGAATCTGTGAGTTAAAAACAGGAACTTTATTCAGTCAGGAAAACAAAGATCAAAGCAGAACAAAAATCAATGAAGAAAATCTTCATGATCTATTGGATACCATTAAAAGAAACGTTTTTCCAATTATTGGAGT
Organism: Raphicerus campestris; assembly: GCA_006410735.1. Taxonomy (NCBI): domain Eukaryota; kingdom Metazoa; phylum Chordata; class Mammalia; order Artiodactyla; family Bovidae; genus Raphicerus; species Raphicerus campestris. The sequence continues at coordinate 363,837 of SJYW01033347.1, forward strand.
TCCAAAAGAAGGAGAGGGAGAAGGTAACGGAAAGTTTATTTAAATAAATAATGGCTGAGAATTTTTCAAATCTGAGAAGAGATATGCAATCAAAGTCCATGAAGCTCATAGTGAATTTCTCAGCAGAAATCTTCTAGTCTAGGAGAAAGCGGGATAATATATTCAAAGCGCTGAATGAAAAGCAATAACAAAAAAAAACCTATCAAGCAAGTACACTCTGTCAGGCAAGGTTTTCCTTCAGAAACAGACTTTCCCAGAGAAAAAAAGCTGCAGTAGATCACCACCACTAGACCTGCCTTACAAGAAAGGCTGAAAGGCATTCTCCAAGTTGAAATAAAAGAATGCTAATTAGTAACATGAAAACGTGTGAAAATATACAACACACTGGTAAAAGTATCTAGCCAAATTCATAATATCTTAATGTCATTATATGGTGGTATGTTAACCACTTAATTCTAGCATAAAGTTTAAAGAGCATGAGTTATAAAAATAATTATAGGTATAACATGACCAACCTAGACAACATATTAAAAAGCAGAGTCATTTATGGATGTGAGAGTTGGACTATAAAGAAAGCTGAGTGCTGAAGAATTGATGTTTTTGAACTGTGGTATTGGAGAAGACTCTTGAGAGTCCCTTGGACTGCAAAGAGATCCAACCAGTCCATTCGGAAGGAGATCAGTCCTGAGTGTTCATTGGAAGGACTGATGCTGAAGATGAAACTCCAATAGTCTGTGCACCTCATGCAAAGAGCTGACTCACTTGAAAAGACCATGATGCTGGGAAAGATTGAAGGCAGGAGGAGAAGGGGACGACAGAGGATGAGATGGTTGGATGGCATTGCCAACACATGGACATGAGTTTGAGTAAGCTCTGGGAGTTGGTGATGGACAAGGACAGCCTGTTGTGCTGCAATCCATGGAGTTGCAAAGAGTCAGACGCGACTGAGCAACTGAACTGAACTGATAGGCATAATAATTTGTTAATAAGTATATGATATCAAAATAGGAAAAAGCAATTCTAAAATTCATACAGAATCACAAAAACCTACAAATAACCAAAGAAATTCTAAGAACAAAGTTGGAGGTGCCATACGTCTTGATTTCAAACTATACAACAAAGCTGTAGTAAGTAATCAAAATGGCATGCTGCTGCTGCTAAGTCACTTCAGTCGTGTCCAACTCTGTGCAACCCCAGAGATGGCATCCCACCAGGCTCACCCATCCCTGGGATTCTCCAAGCAAGAACACTGGAGTGGATTGCCATTTCCCTCTCCAGTGCATGAAAGTGAAAATTGAAAATGAAGTCACTCAGTCATGTCCGACTCCTAGTGACCCCATGGACTGCAGCCCACCAGGCTCCTCCACCCATGCACTAGCATAAAAATAGAAACAAAGTCAATACAGAATTGCTGCTGCTGCTAAGTTGCTTCAGTCGTCTCTGACTCTGTGTGACCTTATAGACGGTAGCCCACCAGGCTCCTACGTCCCTGGGATTCTCTAGGGAAGAACACTGAAGTTGGTTGCCACTTCCGTCTCCAATGCATGAAAGTGAAAAGTGAAAGTGAAATCACTCAGTTGTGTCTGACTCTTAGCAACCCCATGGACTACAGCCCACCAGGATCCTCTGTCCATGGGATTTTCCAGGCAAGAGTACTGGAGTGGGGTGCCATTGCCTTCTCCAATTATAGAATTGAGTCCATAAATAAACCCTTATATAGATAGATAGATAGATAGATAGATAGATTTAACTAATTTTTGACAAGAGTGACAAGAATATTGGATAATCACATGAAGGAAAATAAAATTTTATGCCTATTTTACATCATTCCCAAACTTAACTTGAAAAGAATATAAGACCTGATACTATAAAACTCCTGGAGAAACGTAGGGAAGAAGCTCTCTGGCACTGATCTTGGCAACAATTTTATAAAAATATAACACCAAAAGCACATGCAACTAAAGCAAAAACAAATACGTGGGACTACATCAAACTAAAAACTGCAATGAAACGTCAGCCTGCAGAGTGAGAGAAAACATTTGCAAAGCATAAATCTGATAGTAGTGAAAGTCACTCAGTCATGTCCAACTCTTGCAACCCCATGGACTGTAGCCTGCAAGGTTCCTCTGTCCATGGGATTCTCCAGGCAAGAACACTGGAGTGGGTTGACATTTCCTTCTCCAGGGGATCATCCCGATCCAGGAATTGAACCCATGTCTCCTCATTACAGGCAGATTCTTACTGATTGAGCTAGGAGGGAAGCCCCTAAATCTGATAAGGGGTTAATATTTAAAATATTTAAGGAATTCCCAGAACTGAAGAGGAAAAAATCTGACTTAAAAAATATGCAGAGGAACTGGGTAGAATTTTTCAAAGAATATATACAAACTCTGGACATTCTTCAAGGAATATATACAAAAGGCCAAAAGGTACACGAAAATATGCTTAATACTGCTAATCATGACAGAAAGGCATATCAAAACTACAAGGAGATATCACCTCATGCCTGTTCAAATGGCTATCATCAAGAATACAAGAGATAACAAATGTTGGCAAGGACAGGGAGGAAGGGGAACCCTCTCATGCACTGTTTATGTCGATGAAAGATGATACAGTCACTATGTAAAGCACTATGAAATTTCCTCAAAAAATTAAAACCAGAACTAACCATGTGTCAGATATACAGATGACACCACATTTACAGCAGAAATGAAGAAGAACTAAAGAGCCTCTTGATGAAAGTGAAAGAGGAGAGTGAAAAAGTATCTTAAAACTCAACATTTAGAAAACTAAGATCGTGGCATCTGGTCCCATCATTTCATGGCAAATAGATGGGGAAACAGTGGAAACAGTGGCTGACTTTATCTTTTGGGGCTCCAAAATCACTGCAGTTGGTGACTGCAGCCATGAAATTAAAAGACGCTTACTCCTTGGAAGGAAAGTTGTGACCAACCTAGACAGCATATTGAAAAGCGGAGACATTACTTTGCCAACAAAAGTCCATCTAGTCAAGGCTACAGTTTTTCCAGTAGTCATGTATGGATGTGAGAGTTGGACTATAAGGAAAGCTAAGCACCAAAGAATTAATGCTTTTGAACTGTGGTGTTGGAGAAGACTCCTGAGAGTCCCTTGGGCAGCAAGGTGATCCAACCAGCCCATCCTAAAGGAAATCAATCCTGAATATTCATTGGAAGGACTGATGCTGAAACTGAAACTCCAATACTTTGGCCACTTTATGTGAAAAACTTATTATTTGAAAAGACCCTGATGCTGTGAAGGATTGAAGGTGGGAGCAGAAGGGGATGACAGAGGATGAAATGGTTGGATGGCACCACTGACTCAATGGACATGAGTTTGAGTGAGCTCTTGGAGTTGGTGATGGATGGCGTAACCTGGCATGCTGCAGTCCCTGGGGGTCACACAAAGTCAGACACAACTGAGCGACTGAAGTGAAACATGTGACTGAGCAATTCTACTTCTGGGCATATAGCCCCCAAAAATGAAATCAGAATCTCAAAAAGATACCTACATTCTCATAATTATGTAGCATTATTCACAGTAGCTAAGATATAGAAACAACCTCTGTGTCTGTGTGCAGATGAAGAATGGATAAAGAAAATATTATTTATACATATGATATAACATATTATTATAAATATATAAAGAGTGGTATTCAGCCATGAGAAAGAAGAAAATCCTTCCATTTGTGACTACATGAATGGACCTTGAGAACATTATGCTAAGTGAAATAAACCAGACAGAGGAAGCAAATAGTATATGGCATCACTAATATGGAGCTTCCCCTATGGTGCAGTGATAAAGAATCTGCCTCCCAATGTAGGCGATTCAAGATACTCAGTTTCTATCCCTGGGTCAGGAAGATTCCCTTGAGTAGGAAATGGTAACCCACTCCAGTATTCTTGCCTGAAAATTTGCCATGGACAGAGGAGCCTGCCAGGCTAGAGTTCATGAGGTTGCAGAGTCAGACATGACTGAGCAACTGAGCACTATTCAACAAGTACCACCCACATCACTACTCTGTGGAGTCTAAAAAAGCACACTCAAAGAATAGAGAGTAGAATTGCTGTTGCAAGGAGCCAGGCTGGTGGCTAAGAGTAGAAATGGGGAGGTGTGATCAAAAGAAACAAACTTCCAGTTAAAAGTTCAGGGGACTCTAATACACAGTATGGTGATTATACTTAACAATACTGTATTATATACTTGAAATTGCTAAGAGAATAAGAAAGTTAAATGTTCTCATCACAAAAAAGAAATGCTAATTAGGTGAGATGATGGAGTTGTTAACTGATGCTACTGTGGTAATCATTTTGTGATATATTAGTATATCAAATGAACATATTTTACATCTTAAACCTATACAGTTATATGTCAATTATACTTCTATAAAACTGGAAAAATTAATTAAAACTCTGTATTGAATAAAAAGGGATTCCCCAGTGGCTCAGTGGTAAAGAATCTGCCTACAATGCAGGAGATGCATGTTCCAGTGCTGGGTGGAGAAAATCCCCTGCAGGAGGAAATGGCAACCCACTCCAGTATTCTTGCTGGGAAAATCCCATGGCCAGAGGAGGGCCATGGGCTACAGTCCATGGGGTTGCAAGGAGTCAGACACCACTGAGCACTCACTCCCTCACTCACTCATTGAATAAAAATATCTGAAGATAAAAAAAAGCACAGTGTGAACAAATGACAGCAAGAAAGGAACATGAGCCAGGAGACCACGAGCTAAATCAAGAGGAGGCACGCGACATGGTTCTTAAATCAGTGACACAGAAGGTCCAGAAGGATGCCTAGAGTCAAAGGCTAGGGATGCAGAGCCCAGAGAACGGAGCGGAAATTGTTGTTAGCTGTTGGCCAGATTCTCACACTGGCTATACACAAAGCCTGCTATCGTGTAGGGAAGCAGTGTGGAAGAAAGAACTCTCAAAATGAAACAAATTCCAGTAAGAAAGAGAATCTAAATTCCACCACTTACTGGCTATATGATCTCTCCGAGGACCCATGTCCTCATTAAAGAAAAGTTTAATACTTTCTTCAAAAGGCTGTAAAAATTAAAATAATTCTTTCATTGGAAGAAAGGGTACCTAGAGGATCTCTAAATTACTTTCTAAGACTCAGATTATACATCTGATATTACATAGCTCTATTTTTTTTTAATCACCATTGCCTTGCCTATAAAAAATCTTTTCTCATCCAAGTTGTTCTCAAGTCATTACATAAGAGATGACAGAGGTGTTGCAAAGTGCAGGCAGTCACTTCCAAGAATGTTGTGAATTGGGTGGGAATTGGAGACCCCTGGAAGGTACTGTCCTTTCACATGATTATCACCCAGGGAGAAGGTCAACCTGATTTCAACACTCACACACACAACAAATGTTAACTTGAAAACCTCTTAATTCTTTAAATGTTGGCAATAATTCAAATATTTAAACACTTGTTTAGGCCTCACAAAGCCTATCTGCAGACCGAATTCCTGCCCCGAGCCAACTGTTTTTCCCTTCCACCTTTGCCTTAATCCTTCTAGAAATTCATGAGACTTCATGAATTTTAAAAGAGAACAAAGATATCCTTAAAAAGACTCTGTACAGTAGACCTTCAAGCAGCCCTACAGTAAGACTAGAAGACATTTACAACACAACACATTTTCAGCTCCCTTAACTTAGAAGATTAGACTTTTCTTCCTTGGCCTCTTTGATACATGAAGGATCTATTTGATTTTGCTTGCAACTTTTTGCTTTGCATTGGGGTATATAAAATACATAGCCAACTAACAATGTTGTGATAATTTCAGATAAATGGTGAAGGAACTCAGTCATACATACACATGGATCCATTCTCCTTCAAACCCCCTCCTCCCACAAGCTGCCACATAATATTGATCAGAGTTCCATGTGCTATACAATAGGTTTTTGTTGATTATCCATTTTAAATACAGCAATGTGTACCTGTCCATCCCAAACTCCCTAACTATCCCTTTCCCCCAGCAACCATAAGCTCGTTCCCTAAGTCTGTGACTCTCTTTCTCTTTTGTAAGTTAAGTTGTATCATTTCTGTATAGATTCCACATATAAGGGGTATTATATGCTATTTCTCCTTCTCTGTCTGACTTACTTCACTCGGTATGAAATTCTCTAGGTCCATCCATGTTGCTGCAAATAGCATTATTTCATTCTTTTTAATGGCTGAGCAATATCCCATTGTATGTATGTATGTATGTATATATATATATATATATACATGTACCCCATCTTCTTTATCCATTTCTCTATTGATGGGCTTCCATGTCTTGGCTATTGTAAACAGTGCTTCAGTGAACATTAGGGTGCATATTTCTTTCAGATCATGTGTTTTATGGAGGACCTATTTTAAACTAGGTGATCAAGAAAGCTTCTCTGAGGAGGTGACATTTAAACTGAGACTGAAGGATATGGAGAAACCATCAAGTAAAGATCTGGAGGAGGATCATTCCAGGAAGCAGGACCTTAAGGTTGTTCTAGGAAGAAGACGAAGGTTGGTGAGGCTAGAATACAGAGAGAGAGAGGAGGAGGGGGCCTCTGATCTGAAGAGAGAGGGGCAGGCAGGAGGCACCTCATGTAGGGCCTGGTGAGGAAGAAGCTTGGATTCTGGTTTGCATGCAGTGGGAACCCAGTGGGAAGGTTTTATTTTTTTCCCCTTTTTATGTATTTATTGTATTGGAGTATAATTGTTTTCCAATGCTGTGTTAGTTTCCACTGTACAACAAAGTGAATCAGCTATCTGTATACATATATCCCCTCCCTAAGAGCCCTCCCTCCCATTTATCCCCATCCCACCCCTCAAGGTCACCACAGGGCACCAAGCTGAGCTCCCCATGCTATACAGCAGGTTCCCACTAGATATCTATTTTACACATGGTAGGGAATTTTTAAAAAGGCGAAAACAGAATATAATTTTGTTTTTCAAAGATCACTTAGATCACTGTATGAAAAATGGGTTGAAGAGCAGCAGGATAGAATGGGGGACCCGTGTTTCAGATTCATGCTAAACTCAAGAAAAAGGTAGTAATAACTCAAACTAGGATGGTGGCTACAGAGGTGGAGAGAGACAGATACACTTAGCATGTGTTTTGGAGAAAAAATCAATCTGATGTAACATATGTATAATAACCAAAGGTAGTGGGGAGAAAGGAGAAGGCAGTGGCACCCCACTCCAGTACTCTTGCCTGGAAAATCCCATGGATGGAGGAGCCTGGTGGGCTGCAGTCCATGGGGTTGCGAAGAGTCAGACACAACTGAGCGACTTCACTTTCACTTTTCACTTTCATGCATTGGAGAATGAAGTGGCTACCCACTCCAGTGTTCTTGCCTGGAGACTCCCAGGGACAGGGGAGCCTGGTGGGCTGCCGTCTATCGGGTCGCACAGAGTCAGAGACGACTGAAGAGACTTAGCAGCAGCAGCAGTGAAGAGAAAGGAGAAGGCTGCCAGGTTCAAGTACATTTAGGAAACAGGGCTATGGGCTATAGGGAAGCCTCTGAGTGTGTGTGTATATGTGAAATGTTCTCAGAGGTTAGTGGCAAGAGGATGAATATGGAATCACTTTCCCCATAAAATATCTCTTTGGATGTGTACACCCCAGAGTACACTTTGTTAAACATTTGTCAAAGTTTAACAAACACAGTGTTTGTTAATTTAAAAACACAGTGTTTATAAATTTAACTCATTATTTAGGAAACCAGCAGGTGGTAAAACTGGTTCAAAGTGGGTATTTGAAGAAGTAGATATCAATATGTATTTGAATACAACTGCTAACCTGATGCAAAACTGATCAATGTCTTCCAGGGCAGTAACCTTTGGGATTTTCTATTCTGTGGCTCAGAAATTATTTGCTTCTCTACTGGACCCTATTATCCAAGTGTAATGATTAATAGCACTCAGGATTTGAGGACAAATATACAGATTTTATATTTAGTAAGTGAACAAGTAAACTCACAAAGTCTGAGCATTTAATCAAAAGTGAATTGCATATCCAACAAAGGTAAATTCCCCTAAATTGGGCAGGCTTGTTAGATAATGCTCCCATAGAATGTTAAAAGGATATGAGCCCTTTAAAAAAAAAAAACACACACACAATGTGTAATAAAACTCTGGCATTGGCTGTGTGGAGTTAGGGTAATTTTATAAATACAAAACACATGCTCTGGGACTTTCCTGGTGGTCCGGTGGATAAGACATCTAGCTCCCAATGCAGGAGACCTGAGTTTGATCCCTGGTCAGGGAACTAGATCTCACATGCCACAAAGAAGACCCACTACAGGCAAATAAATAAAAATAAATATTAAAAAAGCACACATTCTCTCACACACAAAAAAAAGAGATGCTGCATTAACATACAATATTTGTTTTTCTCTTTCTGACTTCACTCCGTATAACAGGCTCTAGGTTCATCCAACCTCAGTTTAACTGAATCAAATTTTCTCCTTTTACAAGTAATATTCCACTGTATATATGTATGACAATTTCTTTAATCCATTCATCTGTTGATTGAAATCTATCTTCCAATTAAAAGTGAAGATTTAATTTTAAAAAAAAGACATGCTGTCCTCTATTTGTCTTATTTTCAAGTTTTGGATAATTTTTCTTAACAGACACTTTCACAGTCATAAATCACCTCCAGAGTTTATTCATGATTACTAATGACTACCACACACACACACACACACACACACACACACACACACAATGATGGTCTTGCATTCTGACCATTTCATTTATACAGATGTTACAGAAGATGCTAACTTCCCTGAGTATATAAAGTCATAAATGTTAAGAAATTACTAATGCCAGAGAATCATCTTTCGTGTGGAATGTGTAGAAGAAATCTACATATTTGTAGACTGTATTTTCAAAAGCTCCCATGGTGTTTGCTCTTTGTTCCAGTGGCTAAAAACCAAACCCAAGAAATTCATCTCACTGAGTTTCACCTGCAGTACTGATCAATGCGGGATAAGTCCTCTCTTTTCAAGATCCCCATAATTTGCTGAAGACAAAAAAACACCTAAGGAAGGATGAGCTGCTCTTTTTTATCAATAATTTTTTTCTCTTAAGATAATAACTTACTCTTACTGCAAGAGCTGATAATAACAGCTCTTACTGCAGTATGGAGCTATTTAAGAAATACTGAACATACTAAAAAACCCTAATCACTTCTAACATCCCTCTTTTTAATAAGGTGAGAGAGCAATCTTTAGCATTTATCTTGTACTCCCTGGTAAATCTTAACAACAATACCAGGTATAAAGGATGGCTGATCTGCCCCTCCTCCCACCCCAGGATTTAGGGTCTGATGGGATTTCTTTGGAAGGAATGATGCTAAAGCTGAAACTCCAGTGCTTTGGCCACCTCATGCGAAGAGTTGACTCATTGGAAAAGACTCTGATGCTGGGAGGGATTGGGGGCAGGAGGAGAAGGGGACGACCGAGGATGAGATGGCTGGATGGCATCACTAACTCGATGGATGTGAGTCTGAGTGAACTCCGGGAGTTGGTGATGGACAGGGAAGCCTGGCGTGCTGTGATTCATGGGGTCGCAAAGAGTCAGACTCGACTGAGCGACTGAACTGAACTGAACTTGGAAGCAAAAGCAAAGGAGTTATTAGGTAGTCACTTGATTAAGGTAGGATTGTGGGCACCCAAAAAGAATAAGTTAAGGACCATCACTTGTTTATCAGACAGAATAATAACAGAGTGTTTTAATTGCACAGAAGTAAGGAAATTTAGCTAAGTAATGAGCTTTATTTGGTTTATTAATATCTGTCCAAAAGACTGCATAAAAAATAAAGGATAGAGTTCTGCTGACCACTGCCAAGGACAGACCCTCTAGTCATCTGTTGTAATCCAAGGAGGCCTGTCCACATGGCAGACAATACTGAGTTTCTGCTGAGTCAGAGATCTCTGTTGTGTTCTTGTGCACTGACTTTTGGCACTTAAGTAAAGGCCCTTTCATTTCAGGTGAAATATCTTTTGGTAGATTGGACCTAGGCTGGTCTTTGGAGAGGGATCAAGCCCTGAAACTTTGGAGTGGGAGCACTGACTCCAATACCCTAGACTACCAGAGAACTAGCCCTAGGGAGTATCAAATAGTGAGAACTCACACAAAGGAAACCACTTGAATACAAAATCCAGCATCACCCAACCACCAGTAGAACTCTGTGCAGGATGCCTCATCTAAACAACAAACAAAACAAAAATACAAACCCAATCATCAGCAGACAGCATTACCACCTCACTCAGCCTTGCCCATCAGAGGAAAAACAAACAAACAAAAACTCAGCACAAATCTCACCCCATAGCAAGCTTACACAAACCACTGGACCAACCTTAGGTGGGAAGAAACCAAAAGGAAGAAAGAATTCAGCCTTGAAGCTTGGGAAAAGGAGACTTCAAACACAATAAGCTTAAAAAAGAAAAGAAAAAGGAAAGAAAAGGCAGAGAAATACTACACAAATGAAGGAACAAACTAGAAACACAGAAGTCCAAATAAATGAAGACAAAATAGGCAAACTACCTGAAAAAGAATTCAGAGTAATGATAGTAAACATGATCACAAACTTTGAAAACAAAATGGAGGAAATGCAAGAATCAATTAACAAAGACCTAGAAGAATTAAAGAATAAACATATAGAGACAAAGAACACAATTACCAAAATTAAAAATACTCTAGAAGGAATCAATAGCAGAATATATGAAACAGAAGAATGAGTCAGTGAGCTGGAAGATAAGATCGTGGAAATAACTTCTGAAGAACCAAATAAAGTAAAAAGAATGAAAAGAACTGAGGATAGTCTCAGAGACCTCTGGGACAATATCAAATGCATCAACATTCGGATTATAGGGGTCCCAGAAGAAGAAGAGAAAAAGAAAGGGTATGAGAAAATTTTTGAAGAGATTATAGTTGAAAATTTCCCCAACATGGTAAAGGAAATAGCCAGTGAAGTCCAAGAAGCACAAAAAGTCCCATACAGGATAAACCCAAGGAGAAACACACCAAGACACATACTAATCAAACTAAAAAAAAATGAAACACAAAGAAAGAATATTAAAAGCAACAAGGGAGAAGCAGCAAGTAACATACAAAGGAAATCTCATATTCTTAACAGCTTATCTTTCAGCAGAAACTCTGCAGCCCATAAGGGAATGGCAGGACATATGTAAAGTACTGAAAGGGAAAAATATATAACCAAGATTACAGTACCTGGCAAGGATCTCATTCAAAATTGATGGAGAAATAAAAACCTTTTCAGACAAACGAAAGTCAAAAGAATTCAATACCACCAAACCAGGTTTACAATAAATGTTAAACAGACTTATATAGTCAAGAAATACAAGAGAAGAAAAAAAGATCTGTAAAATCAACTCCAATTAAGAAAAAGGCAATAGGAACATATATATCAATAATTACTTTAAATGTAAATGGATTAAATGCTCCAACCAAAAGACACAGACTGGCTGAATAGATACAAAAACAAGACCCATATTTATGCTGTGTATAATAAACCCACTTCAGACCTAAAGACACATATAAACTGAAAGTGAGAGGATGGAAAAATATATTCCATGCAAATGGGAAGCAAAAGAAAGCTGGAGTAGCAATCCTCATATCAGACAAAGTAGATCTTAAAATGAAGATTACAAGAGATAAGGAAGGACACTACATAATGATCAAGGGATCAATCCAAGAGGAAGATATAACATTTGGAAATATCTATGGACCCAACAAAGGAGCACCTCAATACATAAGACAGATGCTCACAGATGTAAAAGAAGAAATAGATAGTAACACAATAATAGTATGAGACTCACACCAATGAATGGATCATCAAACCAAAAATTACTAAGGAAACACAAGTCTTAAATGATACATTAGATGAGATGGATCTCATTGATATCTTCAGGACATTCCATGCAAATGCAGAAGAATACATCTTCATCTCAAGTGTACATGGAACATTCTCCAGGGTAGACCACATCTTGGGTCACAAATCAAGCCTCAGTAAATTTAAGAAAATTGAAATCATGTCAAGCATCTTCTCTGACCACAATACAATGAGACTAGATATAAATTACAAGAAAAAAAACTGTAAGAAACACAAACACATGGAGATTAAACAACACATTTCTAAATAACCAACAGGTTACTGAAGAAATCAAAAGGGAAATCAAAAAGTTTCTAGAAACAAATGACAATGAAAACATGACAACTCAAAACCTATGGGATGCAGCAAAAGCAGTTCTAAGAGAGAAGTTTATAGCAAGACAATCCTACCTCAAGAAACAAGAAAAACATCAAACAGACAACCAAACTTTACATCTAAAAAAACTGGAAAAAGAAGAACAACAACAAAAAAAAAATTAGTAGAAGGAAAGAAATCATACAGATCCAAGCAGAAATAAATGAAGAAGAAATGAAAGAAGCAATAGTAAAGACTAATGAAACTAAAAGCTGGTTCTTTGAGAAGATTAAAAAAATTGACAAGCTTTTATTCAGACTCATCAAGAAAAAAAAGAGAGAAGAATCAAATCAACAAAATTAGAAAAGAAAAAGGAGAGGTTACAACAGACAATGCAGAAATACAAAGGATTGTAAGAAACTATCATGAACAACCATACGACAATAAAATGGATAACCTGGAAGAAATAGACAGATTTTTAGAAAAGTTCAATCTCCCAAGACTGAACCAGAAAGAAATAGAAACGAAGAAAAAAATCTATTACAAGCACTGAAATTGAAGCTGTGATCAAAAATCTCCCAAAAAACAAAAGCCCAGGACCAGATGGCTTCACAGGAGAATTCTATCAAACAGTTAGAGAAGAGCTAATGCCTATCTTTCTAAGACTCTTTCAAAATATTGCAGAGGAAGGAACACTTCCAAACTCATTCTACGAGGCCACCATCACCCTGATACCAAAACCAGACAAAGACAACACACACAAAAAAGAAAACTACAGGCCAATATCACTGATGAACATAGATGCAAAAATCCTCCACAAATTTTTAGCAAACAGAACTCAGCAACACATCAAAAAGCTCATACACTCTGATCCAGTTGGGTTTATTCCAGGAATGCAAGGATTCTTCAATATATACAAATCAATCAATGTGATACACTACATTAACAAACTGAAAGATAAAAACCATATGATAATCTCAATAGATGCAGAAAAAAGCCTTTGACAAAGTTCAGCACCAATTCATGATTAAAACTCTTCAAAAAATAGGTATAGAAGGAACTTACCTCAGCACAGCAAAACCCATATATGATAAGCCTACAGCAAACATTATTCTCAATGGTGAAAAACTGAAAGCATTCCCCCTAAGATCAGGAAAAGACAAAGGTGTCCACTTTCACAACTATTATTCAGCATAGTTCTGAAAGTCCTAGCTACAGTAATCAAAGAAAAATAAATAAAAGGAATCCAGATCAGAAAAGAAGTAAAGTTCTCACTGTTTGCAGGTGACATGATACTGTACATAGAAAACCTAAAGATAGTATCAGAAAATTACTAGAGCTAATTAGTGAATTTAGCAAAGTTGCAGGATACGAAATCAATACACAGAAATCACTTGCATTTCTTTTTTTTTTTTTTCGTATTCATTTGCATTTCTATATGCTAGCAATGAAAAATCAGAAAGGGAAATTAAGGAATCAATCCCATTCACCATTGCAACGGAAAGAATTAAATATCTAGGAATAAACTTACCTAAGGAGACAAAATAACTGTATACAGAAAACTGTAAGACACTGATGAAAGCAGTCAAAGATGACATAAACAGATGGAGAGATATTCCATGTTCCTGGGTAGGAAGAATCAATATTGTGAAAATGACTATACTACCAAATACAATTTACAGATTCAATGCAACCCCTATCAAATTACCAATGGCATTTTTTCACAGAACTAGAACAAAAAATTTCACAATTCTTATGGAAACACAAAAGACCTCGAATAGCCTAAACAATCTTGAGAAAGAGAATGTAGCTAGAGGAATCAACCTTCCTGACTTCAGATTATACTACAAAGCGACAGTCATCAGGACAGTATGGTACCAGCACAAAAACAGAAATATAGACCAATGCAACAAGATAGAAAGCCCCAAAATAAACCCATGCACCTATGGGCACCTTATTTTTGACAACGGAGACAATAGTATACAACGGAGCAAAGAGAGCCTCTTCAATAAATGGTGCTGGGAAAACTTCATAGCTACATGTAAAAGAATGAAACTAGAACACTTCCTAATACCATGCACAAAGATAAACTCAAAATGGATTAAAGAGCTAAATGCAAGACCAGAAACTATCAAACTCCTAGAGGAAAACATAGGCAGAACACTCAATGACATAAATCAAAGCAAGATCCTCTATGACCCACCTCCTAGAGTAATGGAAATAAAAACAAAAGTAAACAAGTGGGATATGATTAAATTTTAAAGCTTTTGCTTTTAAACAACAAAGCTTTTGTTTTAAAACAAAGGAACTATAAGCAAGGTGAAAAGACAACCCTCAGAATGGGAGAAAATAATAGCAAATGAAACAACTGACAAAGGATTAATTTCCAAAATATACAAACAGCTCATACAACTCAATGCCAGAAAAACAAACAACCCAATCAAAAAGTGGGGAAAAGACTTAAACAGACATTTCTCCAAAGAAGACATACAGATGGCCAACAAACACATGAAAAGATGCTCAACATCGCTCTTTATTAGAGAAAGGCAAATCAAAACTACAATGAAATGTTACCTCACACCAGTTAGAATGGCCATCATCAAAAAGTCTACAAACAATAAATGCTGGAGAGGGTGCAGAAGAAAGGGAACACTCTTGCACTATTGGTGGGAATGTAAATTGATACAGACACTATGGAAGATGGTATGGAGATTCCTTAAACAACTAAGAATAAAACCACCATATGACCCAGCAATCCCACTCCTAGGCATATACCCTGAGGAAACCAAAATTGAAAAAGACACATGTATCCCGTTGTTCATTGCAGCACTATTTACAATGGCTAGAACATGGAAGCAACCTAGATGTCCATCGACAGATGACTGGATAAAGAGGTTGTGGTACATGAACATAGTGGAATATTACTCAGTCATAGAAAGGAATGCATTTGAGTCAGTTCTGATGAGGTGGATGAACCTAAAACCTAACATACAGAGTGTAGTGACTCAGAAAGAGAAAGATAAATATCACATTCTAATGCATATATACGGAACCTAGAAAAATAGTACTGAAGACATTATTTTCAGGGCAGCAAGGGAGAAACAGACATAGAGAATAGATTTATGGACATGGGGAGAGGGGAGGAGAGGGTGAGATGTATGGAAAGAGTAACATGGAAACTTACATTACCATGTGGAAAATAGACAGCCAACAGGAATTTGCTGTATGACTCGGGAAACTCAAACAGGGGCTCTGTATCAACCTAGAGGATGGGATCAGAGAAGGTAATGGCACCCCACTCCAGTACTCTTGCCTAGAGAGTCCCATGGACGGAGGAGCCTGGTGGGCTATAGTCCATGGGGTCGCAAAGAGTTGGACACGACTGAGTGACTTCACTTTCACTTTTCACTTTCATGCATTGGAGAAGGAAATGGCAACCCACTCCAGTGTTCGTGCCTGGAGAGTCCCAGGGACTGTGGAGCCTGGTGGGCTGCCATCTATGGGATCGCACAGAGTTGGACACAACTGAAGTGACTTAGCAGCAGCAGAGGATGGGATAGGGAGGGAGATGGGAGGGAGGTTCAGAAGAGAGGGGATATATGTATACCTGTGGCTGATTCATTTTGAGGTTTGACAGAAAACAAAATTTTGTAAAGCAATTATCCTTCAATAAGAAAATAAATTTAAAAAGTAAAGGACAAATTTTATTACATCTGTAGACTATGCCAAGGCACACTTAGCATTTTGAAAAAGAGAAAAGAAACTAGTGTTACATGAATATATTCAGCAANGAAACTATAAGCAAGGTGAAAAGACAACCCTCAGAATGGGAGAAAATAATAGCAAATGAAACAACTGACAAAGGATTAATTTCCAAAATATACAAACAGCTCATACAACTCAATGCCAGAAAAACAAACAACCCAATCAAAAAGTGGGGAAAAGACTTAAACAGACATTTCTCCAAAGAAGACATACAGATGGCCAACAAACACATGAAAAGATGCTCAACATCGCTCTTTATTAGAGAAAGGCAAATCAAAACTACAATGAAATGTTACCTCACACCAGTTAGAATGGCCATCATCAAAAAGTCTACAAACAATAAATGCTGGAGAGGGTGCAGAAGAAAGGGAACACTCTTGCACTATTGGTGGGAATGTAAATTGATACAGACACTATGGAAGATGGTATGGAGATTCCTTAAACAACTAAGAATAAAACCACCATATGACCCAGCAATCCCACTCCTAGGCATATACCCTGAGGAAACCAAAATTGAAAAAGACACATGTATCCCATTGTAAATAGTGCTGCAATNTGGAAGATGGTATGGAGATTCCTTAAACAACTAAGAATAAAACCACCATATGACCCAGCAATCCCACTCCTAGGCATATACCCTGAGGAAACCAAAATTGAAAAAGACACATGTATCCCGTTGTTCATTGCAGCACTATTTACAATGGCTAGAACATGGAAGCAACCTAGATGTCCATCGACAGATGACTGGATAAAGAGGTTGTGGTACATGAACATAGTGGAATATTACTCAGTCATAGAAAGGAATGCATTTGAGTCAGTTCTGATGAGGTGGATGAACCTAAAACCTAACATACAGAGTGTAGTGACTCAGAAAGAGAAAGATAAATATCACATTCTAATGCATATATACGGAACCTAGAAAAATAGTACTGAAGACATTATTTTCAGGGCAGCAAGGGAGAAACAGACATAGAGAATAGATTTATGGACATGGGGAGAGGGGAGGAGAGGGTGAGATGTATGGAAAGAGTAACATGGAAACTTACATTACCATGTGGAAAATAGACAGCCAACAGGAATTTGCTGTATGACTCGGGAAACTCAAACAGGGGCTCTGTATCAACCTAGAGGATGGGATCAGAGAAGGTAATGGCACCCCACTCCAGTACTCTTGCCTAGAGAGTCCCATGGACGGAGGAGCCTGGTGGGCTATAGTCCATGGGGTCGCAAAGAGTTGGACACGACTGAGTGACTTCACTTTCACTTTTCACTTTCATGCATTGGAGAAGGAAATGGCAACCCACTCCAGTGTTCGTGCCTGGAGAGTCCCAGGGACTGTGGAGCCTGGTGGGCTGCCATCTATGGGATCGCACAGAGTTGGACACAACTGAAGTGACTTAGCAGCAGCAGAGGATGGGATAGGGAGGGAGATGGGAGGGAGGTTCAGAAGAGAGGGGATATATGTATACCTGTGGCTGATTCATTTTGAGGTTTGACAGAAAACAAAATTTTGTAAAGCAATTATCCTTCAATAAGAAAATAAATTTAAAAAGTAAAGGACAAATTTTATTACATCTGTAGACTATGCCAAGGCACACTTAGCATTTTGAAAAAGAGAAAAGAAACTAGTGTTACATGAATATATTCAGCAATAAAGAATACACAAAGTCTTTCTTTATAAATTATATCTTAAATAACTCCCTCAAAACTAAATAAACTTGGCTGAAATTTAACATTTTCTTACTCCTTTTCAGATTCATTATTTTTAGAGATCATAAAGCAAAGAAGTAAAGGTTAATTTCTGCAAGCCTTTTATAATTTTCTATATCCATACAAATTTGTCTCTTGCTGTCTGTTTTCATTTTCTGATTCTTAACATTGGGTCTTCTACCCTTGATAAACCAAAGCACATTTATTACATTCATTGCTAAGAGTCGGACACAACAGAGTGACCTCACTTTCACTTTCATGCATTGGAGAAGGAAATGGCAACCCACTCCAGTGTTCTTGCCTGGAGAATCCCAGGGACGGGGGAGCCTGGTGGGCTGCCGTCTATGGGGTCACACAGATTCGGACACGACTGAAGTGACTTAGCAGCAGCAGCAGTATGTATTATTACGTGATCGTACTCCTTTGTCATTATTGTTCCTAACATAGTCTCAGTCACTGTGAAATAACAGGTGTATAGTAAAATATATATATGTCTTTGTCACTGGCACAGAGCTCCTAAAATCCTTGTGATTTTTTAAATGATAAGAGCACTAGAAGAAGCCCCTTTTCTTCTAATATGTGTTTTTTTACCTTGGTTCCTGACACAGAGTTACTAAGTACCTTGGGATGTCCTGGGTGATAGGGGGTTTTTGTTTGTTTGTTTGTTTTAATGATGACTCTTGGGCCCCTCGATGGGGGCTGGTCACCAGAAAGGACAAGCCATGATTAGAAGCTTGGATCTTTCAGCCCCCACCACCATTCTGCAGACAAGGACTAGAAATTGAGTTAATGATTTATCCTGTGATAAAATCTCCATAAAAATCCCAGAAACACAGAGGGAGTTTGGGGAACTTCTAGGCTGGTGTCCACATTCAAATGCCAGAAGGGTGAAACACTGCAGGTCTACAAGGACAGGAGCCCTCGTCTTGGGACCCCTTCAAACCTCACTCTCTGTGTCTCTTCATCTGGTTGTCCATCTGTATCTTTTATCATGTCCCTTGTTGTGTAATAAACTGGTAAACATAGGTGTTTCCTTACTTCCGTGCTAGTTTGTTCTAGCAAATCATTGAATCCAAAGAGAAAGAAATCATGGGAACCTCTGATTTGTAACCACATCAAGCAGAAGTTAATGGGTAACCTGGGGACCTACTTACTTGTAGCCTGGGACCAATCCTTAGCTTGTGGGGTCTGTCCTAACTCAAGTTAGTGGCAGAACTGAGTTGAATTGAATTATAGGACACCTAGGTGTCACAGAGAATTACATGGCGGGCAAGGGACACACATCTGATGTCGCAAGTGTTGTGAGCGTGGTAGTAGTGTTAAAAGAGTAACTACTTTTCCACAGAGAGAACTAGGAGATAGGTAATTGTTAGCTGTGTGTCATTAGCAAGCATTTTAGCATACCAACAAAACTCATGAATGGAGAGAAGCAAAAATTTCCCTCTAGATAGTATAATTCCACTCCCTAGAGCCACACCAATTTATTTCACACCTTCTTAAAGTAGCAAATCATTAACATAATCCAGTGATAAGGCTCCCTCCAAACATATAAAAATAAAAATGAGGCAAAATAATATATGGATTAAAACAATATTTGGTGACCAGTGTTTTAGTATTCTGCCTTACTGAAAAAGTATCTATATATCCAAGATTCATTACCTGAGTATAATAATACTTTAAGAATTTCTTTTTAATTTTAAAATGAATTGTAGATTTTGGAAATTTTGTTTAAACTGACACACTATAGAACATTACTACTATTTATATAAAAATATTTGTCAAAAGTATAATTCAGTTTATTTGGACACATGATCTTACCTTTTTACTTAATTTTAAATGTTGTGTGGAAATAGTAGCAGGAAGTAATGCTGGCTTATCTGATTGGTGAAACATATTAAAATGTTAATAAATTCAGGTTAATTTTTTCAATTTGAAAAAATTTACAAATGCCACATAAAATAAAATCACATTCTACATGTTTTCTCCTCCACATTGATAAGGTCAGGAAAAGACATCACTGTTTTAAAGGCAGATAATATTGATTCATTTTAAAATTATGCTTCCATCTTTATCAGTTCAGTTCAGTCGTGCAACCGTGCCTGACTCTTTGCGACTCTATGGACCGCTTTATGGCTAGTGATAAATATTTGGCTGTTAGCTGTGGAGTGCAGTAGTCAGAGTTTGGGCATGAATACAAGTAGGCTCTACTACATACTAGTTATGTGTTCTCAGGCTCCTCTCTAGTCCTTGCTTTCCTCATAGGCAAAGAGGGAATAATAATTGTACCTCACAGGCTCACATGAGTATTCAGTAAATAAATATACTTAAACATTTAACATGGTGCCTGGCACAGAGTGATGCCAGCAAATTCAAGATATTATTATAACAGTTACTACATAATAGTAATATAATGTAAAATAGTATAGAGAATACAGAGTAAAATATGTATGTAATGATATATTATAGATAATATAGTATATAGTTATGTTTTTATATATATAGTAATATAATTGCAACTATAATCCCCTTCCTCATACCCCCCAATATATATAAGCTAATATGATATCACTAGCTTCCCTGGTGGCTCAGAGTTTAAAGCATCTGCCCACAATGAGGGAGACCTGGGTTCGATCCCTGGATCGAGAAGATCCCCTGGAGAAGGAAATGGCAACCCACTCCAGTACTCTTGCCTGGAGAATCCTATGGACAGAGGAGCTTGGTGGGCTACAGTCCACGGGGTCGCAAAGTGTCGGACAGGACTGAGCGACTTCACTTTCTTTCAACGTGACATCAAGCAGACTGTTAATTTAACTCTATTTTTTTTTGGATGGTCCAGAAATTAAAGCAATAAGAATTAGTCTCCACAAACTTTTAGTACTTCATACACTTTAGAGAAGAACATGTTGTCATCAACAACTTTCTTTTCATCCTAAGATACAGGTGATATATTTCACTATATTTTTGCATGAATTTGAATTCCTTTTGGTTTGAAATTACTTCAGAAAGAACAATTATTTTTGCTGCTGGGAGTTGAGGAATATTTTCTATCTGAAAACAGATACTTAGATACAGGCCTTTATTAGATATGTCAGTCATTAATTGCAGAAGCCATCTGGGGGTGTCAAGATCCAAGTCACACAAAGGCAAGGCTGATCCCTTGTCCTGATAGCAGCTACATGTGCAAGTAAATGCTAGTCCTTTTTCCTTGAGGTTTCCTCTTGCACTTGTGCCCAGAAAGCCGCCACATACATTCCCAGGCAAAGGCAGCATTTTCCAAATTCCTCTCTTTGGAAACCATAGACTCTCATACATCAAATTCCTAACCAGGTTCGCATGGCCATTCAGATGGAGACTAATAAAAACTCTCTTGTGAGAAAAGAGTTAATAGCTGAATACACTGCAGTCCCATCACTACCTTATCCCAAATATCACCATCTTTATTACACAGAGCCGCACATCTGTATATAAAGAACTCCTAGAAGAAATAGAAAGACTGTAAATTTTTTAAAAAAAAAAGCATTTTAAAGGCACATCTTCTACTTCTGATAAATAACCAGCTGAACTAAAAACATCTCAATCCAGCATCCTCATTTTCTGCACAAGAAGGACGACTAGTGGTGAGAAAATGTACTCCTCACAATGTCTCATGCTTTGAGTTCATAGAAGCAAATATTTAAAATTAGATTTACAGATCATTCCGTTTAGGTTTATCACTGAGAAAAAAATGAGGCCATGAAAAGGAGAAGTGAATTAATTACTCAAGATTCCCTCATAGCTCAGTTGGTAAAGAATCTGCCTACAATGCTGGAGACCCTGGTTCAATTCCTGAGTGGGGAAGATCCACTAAAGAAGGGATAGGCTACCCACTCCAGTATTCTTGGACTTCCCTTGTGGCTCAGCTGGTAAAGAATGTACCCACAATGTGGGAGACCTGGGTTCAGTCCCCGGGTTGGGAAAATCCCCTGGAGAAGGGAAAAGCTACCCACTCCAGTATTCTGGCCTGGAGAATACCATGGACTTTGAGGTCGAAAAAAGTTGGACATGACTGAATGACTGAGTTCAGTCCTATCTCTTTAGTGCCACATTCAGATCTTTTTATTTTCCTTGACTTGGAATATGCGGTAAAAAATAATAAGCTTGGATTCCATTGGTATCATTTAGAAGAATCTGGTTCATTGTGCAAAGGCAAGCTGAAACCAGTATGCTCAAAACTGGGAACATTATACCGTTGTCTTCCTGAAGAATTTTGGTAGAAATTTGTTTTAATTTCTGATTGGTTTTGAACTTTCTAAAAAAGAGTAGGTGTTATGTATTTATTTTGGTCCATATGTGTGCACTGAAACTTTTTCAATGGAGTTATTGTTGAACAAGCAGATAGAAACTTGGAATCCTCTCTCAGGACTAAGCCCCCCAGTCCTCTGTCTACATATTTAAACATCTCAGGAACTCAGTCACCAGAGCCCTGGATTCCTCAGACCATGACTAAATGTTGACACTCTTGCCTGAATGTGTGTCTAGGAATAACTGTGTACCAACAAGTTTATAATTTTTAACTAAATTTAATTGTGCTTTGGAAACTTGGAGTAGTAATCAGGTAATGAGCATGTCTGGAAGTAATTGTTTTCAACACAAAGCTTGAACAAAGACCTCTGTAAATCTTCATGGTATTTGCTTTTCATCACTTAATCAAAATATGTGTTAATTTTAACACAAAATTGTCCTCTGGGCAGAAGACTCCCACACAAGAGGGAAAAAAAATCTCCTTAGAAGTGGTTAATATAACAACAAAACAGAAAGAAAAAAAGAGAGAGAGAATTAAGAAATATTTTCTTGAAAGTGGTCTGATTATCCTCAATTGGTAGGCAAGAAATGTGTGGGGAGGGAGTTATTTTGGCCTTTCTGATCTCATGCTCAAATTAAAGATGTTCCACATTTCACATGTTTTTGGTACATACCCTATCTCAACACAGTGACCACATTCACTGGTGTGAGGTACAACACTGAAGTTCTGGTGGATAAACTACATATGATGGACTTTGAAGATTGTGGGAGATTACAAAAGTTTAAGTAGACAAGAGGGAAAAGGACCTTCTCAGAAAAAGACAGTCATATGAGTAAATATTAATGGTAAAAAATACCATGATGTCTACTACCTTTTCTATATAAAAGTATTTTCTTGTACATTCTACTGAAAGTGCTCCTTTTTAAACATTTGAATCGTCAGTCTCTACCAGTTCTCTCCAGTACATAAAGGGTGAATGCTCTTTCTGAAATGGGAGGTGATAGCATGTCCTTATTCATTTATTCAACATCATGAAACACTTACAATGTACCACGAACTATACTGGAGGCTGATGTCATCAAGTAACTAAAAGTCTAGTCAGGGAGACATATTTTTTTTTAATTCCAATGAAATGATATATATTCACATATCATTGATATGTGAATGTACACATACCAATCTGATGGTATGTATATTTTTAACCAAATATTTGTTGATGGGAAGAGCATATTTACCAGCTTGTCTACCTTACATCCATTGTCCCCATGGAATGATTAATAGCAACCTTGTTTGAAAGGCAAATTATAGGGTTGCCCTATTTATGAAACAGCTCACGCAAACTAAGCACTACAGATACAAGAAAATCTCTACCCTTTAGGGACTCAGTATAGTAGAAGAAAAGGAGAATTAAATAAACAACTTTAAAGCATGTGGTAAGTTATTGCTATTTGGAATAAGAATGTGATGGCTAGATTCCAGCAGATATATTGAGACCTTGAGAAAAAGAAGTGACGCATTCGAATGAGCAAAGCAAATGGTAAGTCTGGATTCCTATGACTTTGTGAATTCATCTTACAAATTAGATCACCTCCTAAGCACCCCTGCATGCATTCTCGTCTCTTTTCCCAGTTACCATTATCCTGAAGTTGATGTGTATCATGTCACAGATATTTTATATCTTAGCTCCCCTACATATGAACATGTTTCATTCTGAGAGTGTTCATAAGTCCAATTTGTTCATAAGTCTAACAAAGTTAGCCTAGGTACCCAACTAACAAAATTAGCTATATAATACTGTACTGTAATACGTGTATAATACTTTTCACACAAATAGTCCATGAAAAAAACAAACACAAAAAATAAAGAAAACATTTTTAATCTTATAGTACAGTACCTTGAAAAGAATAGTACAGTAACAACTACATCACAGCTGCTTTTATGCTTGCTTCTGGACAGGCTACAGTCCATAGGGTCATAAAGAGTTGAACACAATTGAAGTGACTTAGCACGCGCACATGCACTTGGACATCCAGGGCTTGAAATAAAGATACTGTACTACAATACTATACACTGTACAACGAAGTACGGAAAAGTACAATCAGTTGCAGAGGATTCACGCAATGACAATATACGTGACACATGAACTAACTTACGTGACTGGACGTGCGAATGCACATCTACGTCTCTGAAAGTCTGCAATTTGAAGGCTCCTGTGTAGGGGACTTACTGTATTTTATTGCATAAGTATTTTAAAATAAATGTATCATTTTGTGTCACATTAATTAGGATACATATGGAGCTGCTATAACAGAGAAGCCCCAAAATACCATGACTCAGAGAAACCATGACTCAGTCAAGGAGGCCAGGGATAGACCAGCAGTCCAGGCCAGATGACCAGAAGGCATCTCTGTAACCTAGGCTTCTCTTCTTGGTGTGACATCATCATCTTGGGTGGCCTAATAGTTGGGCTGGTGTTCAGCCATCAGAAGGGGCAGAAGAGGCAGTGGTGGGCTTGCAGTACCCTTTACACATTGAAGAATATAACAGTGAAATTACACACACAGTCATATGCATAATCCTGCTCACATCATACTGGGCAGAATTTGGCTTATGGATACACTGAGCTTCAAAGGAGGCTAGAAAATATCTAATGATATAGCCACATACTCATATGCTCTGCTGAATCTTGGGTTGAGTGGCTGCTCTTTTATAGGAAGAAAGAAAAGTAAATTTGAGATTTATCCTTATTATTACATATAAATACATTTTAGTTTATTTTGTTAACTGTACAGATCCCATTATAGCTATAAATCATACTTTATGCAACTATTTACTGATGGATACTGAAGTATAAAAATCTAGTAAATAACACTCAACTTCCCTGAATGTTGAGCTAATTGAGAATCTATTTTATCATATGGGAAACTGCCTTTATACAATGGTGGCCTCCAAGTATACCACCAGGAAAGCTATCCCAGAGGCCATGCAACAGAAGGGTTCACAGACTAAATTAAGATGCTCAGATCACATGGTTTACTAAATCAATATAAAGTGCACAGTGAGAAGCAAGAGCAGAAAGACAGGTAGGTTAATACAGTTATGCTAGAATACAAGCAGGATGGAAAGACCGCAGAACCTGAATCCTCTCTCTGATCATTTGCCTTCTCTACTTATGATGTGATTGTGAGGGCCAGAGTTGAGTTTTGGGGCAAGCAGTCCATAGACAAAAGATGACTAAGTTATCACAAGTCTTGCTTCATTTAAGAGTTCTAGGGGCAATTAAGCTGATGAGCAACTATGAGTTTTATCTGCACTTTCCTGGAAGAGAACTTATGGTACTAGAAATGGGTGTTCCCAATAGATGGCTTATTTAAATCTTCATAAATATTGAGTGCGACTATGTATGTATGTATTTGATGAATTGTGGTTATTTGTGTCCTCTTGATGCTTCTTTCCTTCCTATCTGTTCCTAGTACTCATATGCTCTATTTACTTCATCCATCTCTATTTTTTATCTTACCGATTGCTAACTTGTCTATACTTAAACACATCCTATGAGTTTGACCTTCCTAATTGTTTTTCTTGTCCTCTACAGCAAAGTTGAATATTCTCAAATAATATGGAAAATTAGTC
Source organism: Raphicerus campestris (assembly GCA_006410735.1). Taxonomy (NCBI): domain Eukaryota; kingdom Metazoa; phylum Chordata; class Mammalia; order Artiodactyla; family Bovidae; genus Raphicerus; species Raphicerus campestris. The sequence goes on from SJYW01033347.1 coordinate 389,453, forward strand.
ACTCAGTCATGTCCAACTCCGTGATCCCATGGACTGTCACCCACCAAGCTCCTCTGTCTATGAGATTTCCCAGGCAAGAATACTAGAGTGGGTTGACATTTCCTTTTCCAGGGGATCCTCCTTACCATGGGGTTGAACCTGGGCCTCCTGAATTGCAGGTAGATTCTTTGCCATCTGAGCCATTAGGGAAGTCCCAATATGAAAACACACAGTATAAATTGAAGTCGGACAGCCGCAGGCTTTTCCTGTAAGAGCAGAGCCTTTACCATTAAGTTCATGATATGGCCAAGAACAACTGTAGGAAACATTCTGAAATGGAAGAAGAACAGAGGCATGCCCATTTTCCCCCACCAAAAGTATCAATAATGTAAGTTGTTTCACTTCTCCAAGTGGTAAGTGGAGATAGAGAGAGGTCAGGAATGTTATACAAGTGTAGATCATTCCACATGGAAGTGGAGTGACTGTCTCTTATACACATCTACTTAGCACGTGNACAGCCGCAGGCTTTTCCTGTAAGAGCAGAGCCTTTACCATTAAGTTCATGATATGGCCAAGAACAACTGTAGGAAACATTCTGAAATGGAAGAAGAACAGAGGCATGCCCATTTTCCCCCACCAAAAGTATCAATAATGTAAGTTGTTTCACTTCTCCAAGTGGTAAGTGGAGATAGAGAGAGGTCAGGAATGTTATACAAGTGTAGATCATTCCACATGGAAGTGGAGTGATGGATTATGGAGTGTGGATTATGTCCCTTCTGTAATAACAGAATTGTCTGATGAAGAACCAAAATGTCACAAATTATAATATATAAATCTGAAACCAGGAAACATAGCTTATATCTGCAGAGAAGTCAGTTTCATAATACTGAACCTCGGAATTAGATTGACTCACTCATGCACAATCAACCACCCACAGTCAGTGCTGGACCAACACAAGCTTCACTCATGGAGCATGACCTTCAGCACTAAGATGCCAGCATTCCTGAGAGCAACTGGAAGCAATGTTCGCTTCCAAGAGCTGTACGTGCAGTCCCATATCCCAAATGATCAATCAGATATTTCACTCCTAACAGAGAGGGGAGTGAGTAAGGGTGGGTGGAAAGAATGTGCTTCATAACAATTTCCAGTGCTCCTCTTAACCTATTAGATTTAACCCATAAATGTATAAAGTCAAACAAAGCACCCTTCCTCTTTCTAGGGTAGGCCTTCCCTACCTTTACAAAGCCACTCCCCTAATACCAACCTATGATTTCCTTCTGGAACCACTGCCAGTGAAGAAAGCAGCCTCAAATTCAAGTACAAAATATCCTCTCAAAAAGTTCTGTGTCAGAGCAACGAATTAGCTATGTTAACTCTAAGAGCACATCATTCCAAAGCTGAAATTCGCTCTTCATTCTATTTCTCATCACAAATTTTGTCCAGGATCATTGGTCAATATGACCCATGAGAAATTCCAATTTAACGAGGAAGCTTCTCAAATGTTCAAGGTCAATGATATCAAAGCCAAAAATCAAATTGGTTTCCACTGTAATTTAAAGTTGAAATAAATGAGAAAAGAGACTCTAAAATTTATCCTTTCCAATTTCTTATTTTACTCAGCCCAAGCTAGAGAGGTTCTAGTGGCTAAGAAGAACCCAGAGTGTTTCAGCAGTGGCAGCCTGGGCTGAATTTACAGGAACTAATTTAGTCTCTTCAAGATCTCAAACTATATTCATAATTTCCATAATGAATCTCACCTAATAAATGGTTCAAAAGATTAATAGGACAAAGAATTTTAGCCCAGCACCAGTACAACATCTATAAAATGCAGAGGTAAGAAAAGTAACTTCTAAACTAGTTATCTCGGACAAAGTGAAGTTCCTGGAACTTATTAGTTAATGATATCAAAGAACATAGCAAAATCTCAGTGATACCTGAGGCAAGGAAAGCAGAGAGAAAAACTTGGTTCCAACCTCATTAGAATGCTAATAAATCTACTCCAGATGATCAGTGTCTACAAACTGTGAATTTAAATTCAAATGGGAAAGATCTCCCAGCAAGTGGTTACTTTACAGGCTGTGAATNAAAAGTAACTTCTAAACTAGTTATCTCGGACAAAGTGAAGTTCCTGGAACTTATTAGTTAATGATATCAAAGAACATAGCAAAATCTCAGTGATACCTGAGGCAAGGAAAGCAGAGAGAAAAACTTGGTTCCAACCTCATTAGAATGCTAATAAATCTACTCCAGATGATCAGTGTCTACAAACTGTGAATTTAAATTCAAATGGGAAAGATCTCCCAGCAAGTGGTTACTTTACAGGCTGTGAATTCACCATTTGAAATATCTAGAGGGTGGAGCTTGGTATGGAAAATCCATTCATGCTTACTATCTCATTTCTCTGACTGTGGCATCTGAGATACTGTGGCCTTCTTGCAATGCTTAGAAACTCTAGTGGTGGTAGCCTAGACTCAAAATGCCTTCTCTTGTCCAGAATATACAATCCCTCTTAATTTCCATTTCCCCTTTGTACCTGATGTTCCTGGCATCCTGGTGTTGCTTTCACGTAGGACCATGCCTTGTGAGAGACGCATCCACCCTTCTGAGTAGACACATTCTTTCCGGTGTCTTCATGGCTTTCACCACGGGCATTTGCAACAGATTTGCTTGAGATAAACCTCTTAGAAAAGATTTTCCCCCACTATCTGAATTTATTCATCCAGAGAATCTGATCTCAGCAGGTAATTTTATTATTTATAAAAGAAAAATTATGTGTGTGTGTGTGTGTGTGTGTGTGTATGTATATGGTATACAATATGGTGATTTGCTCTACATATGCATAGGGAAACAAAATAATTACTACAGTCAAGCCAATAACCTATCTTTTCATGGAGTTACTTTTTTTGTATGATGAGAATATCTGAAATCTACCCTCTTAGCAAACTTGCTGTATTCAATATAGTTTTTAGCTCTGCCTTATCTGAAGGGGATATATCCTAAAATCTCCAGTAGATGCCTGAACCCATGGATAACACTGAACTCTATATATACTGTTTTTTCCTATATATATTTATACATGCCCAGGATAAAGTTCAATTCATAAATTAGGGACAACAAGAGATTAATAATGATTAACAATAAAACAGAATCATTATACCAATGTGCTAAGTCACTTCAGTTGTGTTCAACTCTTTGTGACCCTATGTACTGTAGACTGCCAGGCTCCTCTGTCCATAGGATTCTCTAGGCAAGAATCCTAGAGTGGATTGTCATGCCCTCCTCCAGGGGATCTTCCTAACCCAGGGACAGAACTCGTGGTCTCATGTCTCCTGCATTGGCAGATGGGTTCTTTACCACTAGCACTACCTGGGAAACCCAATCACACCAATATACTGTAATAAAAGTTCCATGAATGTGGCCTCTTTCTCTCAAACTACTGTACATATTAAATACCTTTTCCACTTATCACACACTGGCTGTAATATTTGTGGTTTGAGATGGAACAGCAACACTAGCATAAATGTCTTTTTCTTCTTCACAATAGCATTAATAGAAGATTCATTCTTACCATAGTCTTAGCAATCTCAGTGCACAATTTATTTTCTTTCTTTATTAAGTTGGGAACTTTCACCTTTTTTACTTAAAAAGAAGCAGCTTGCAGCTTCTCTGTGACAAATTCAAATCGCCTGCATCACTCCTCTTCTACTCTAGGGCTATTATTTTTTTTTAATTGGAGGCTAATTACTTTACAATATTGCAGTGGTTTTGCCATACATTGACATGAATCAGCCATGGGTGTATATGTGTTCCCCATCCTGAACCCCGCTCTCACCTCCCTCCCCATCCCATCCCTCTGGGTCATAGTGAAAGAAGGGCTGAACACCAGCACTGTGACATCACAACAGTAGGTCTGACAGCCTGCAGGTTGCTAAGTGACCAACAGGCGGGAGGGACACGCTGGACAAAGGCATGATTCACGTCCCAGGTGGGACCGAGTGTGAGGGAGTGAGATTTCATCGCATAACTCAGAACGTCGCTGCAATTTAAAACTTATGAATTGTTTACTTCTGGAATTTCCCATTTATTATTTTCAGACAGCAGTGGACCACAGGTAACTGAAACCTGGAAAGTGAAACCACAGATAAGGGGGAACTACTATATCCTCTTTTCATCATGCTCCATGTTAGATCTTTAGAACTATTCATTTTACGTGATGCAAGTTTGTACCTATTGACTGACATCTTTCATTACTCACACTTCCTTGCCCCACCAACTTTCATTCTACTCTCTGTCTTCATATATGCTATTTTTAAGAACCTACATTAAGTAAGATAATGTAGTTTTGGGGGGTTTTTTCCTTAGCAGGTTCTTAAAATGAAGCTGTAGTTGGTTATTCTGAAGTCTGTGCCCCTAGTCATATAGCAGAGTTCAGTAACTCATATGCTCCTCAAGGGACTGTCAATTCTGTTTTTAAATGTTCTTGCACAGCATTCTTTCCATTAAGTGTATGGTATGTGTATTGCTGGATAATCCTCTAATGGTTTACAACTCTCTACTCTTCCTCNTTATCACACACTGGCTGTAATATTTGTGGTTTGAGATGGAACAGCAACACTAGCATAAATGTCTTTTTCTTCTTCACAATAGCATTAATAGAAGATTCATTCTTACCATAGTCTTAGCAATCTCAGTGCACAATTTATTTTCTTTCTTTATTAAGTTGGGAACTTTCACCTTTTTTACTTAAAAAGAAGCAGCTTGCAGCTTCTCTGTGACAAATTCAAATCGCCTGCATCACTCCTCTTCTACTCTAGGGCTATTATTTTTTTTTAATTGGAGGCTAATTACTTTACAATATTGCAGTGGTTTTGCCATACATTGACATGAATCAGCCATGGGTGTATATGTGTTCCCCATCCTGAACCCCGCTCTCACCTCCCTCCCCATCCCATCCCTCTGGGTCATAGTGAAAGAAGGGCTGAACACCAGCACTGTGACATCACAACAGTAGGTCTGACAGCCTGCAGGTTGCTAAGTGACTAACAGGCGGGAGGGACACGCTGGACAAAGGCATGATTCACGTCCCAGGTGGGACCGAGTGTGAGGGAGTGAGATTTCATCGCATAACTCAGAACGTCGCTGCAATTTAAAACTTATGAATTGTTTACTTCTGGAATTTCCCATTTAATATTTTCAGACAGCAGTGGACCACAGGCAACTGAAACCTGGAAAGTGAAACCACAGATAAGGGGGAACTACTATATCCTCTTTTCATCATGCTCCATGTTAGATCTTTAGAACTATTCATTTTACGTGATGCAAGTTTGTACCTATTGACTGACATCTTTCATTACTCACACTTCCTTGCCCCACCAACTTTCATTCTACTCTCTGTCTTCATATATGCTATTTTTAAGAACCTACATTAAGTAAGATAATGTAGTTTTGGGGGGTTTTTTCCTTAGCAGGTTCTTAAAATGAAGCTGTAGTTGGTTATTCTGAAGTCTGTGCCCCTAGTCATATAGCAGAGTTCAGTAACTCATATGCTCCTCAAGGGACTGTCAATTCTGTTTTTAAATGTTCTTGCACAGCATTCTTTCCATTAAGTGTATGGTATGTGTATTGCTGGATAATCCTCTAATGGTTTACAACTCTCTACTCTTCCTCTGCATCTTGGAGACAAACAGTTTATCCTGCTTCCTAAATTACTCCCTTTCCTTCTCTACCTCATGAAGGACGATGATTTTGCTCTGAATGTCTTCTTCCCTTAAACTTACATTTTGACTTCTGACTCATATACTGAGTTTCTATCTTATTTCTCCAGAGTTTATATTGTATTTCTTTCTTAACAAGAGATGTGAACTTGGCTTGTTCTGAACCTGCCAGAATTATCCACTGCTCAGCAAACCTTATTCGCTGTCACCTTTCTTGGTTGAAGACTCTCAGCTGGAAGGTGTCTCATGTAGCTAAACCTTCAGCCAGGTCTGGACTTGAGCAGTTACTGCAGCGTGTGCTCCTTTAATATTTTACTCTTTGCTGGGTCTTCCTGTAGAGCTTTAATTTCCTAATTTTATCAGACATGTTACCTCTAAGAAATTGCTCCAACAAGNAGCTTGTTCTGAACCTGCCAGAATTATCCACTGCTCAGCAAACCTTATCCGCTGTCACCTTTCTTGGTTGAAGACTCTCAGCTGGAAGGTGTCTCGTGTAGCTAAACCTTCAGCCAGGTCTGGACTTGAGCGGTTACTGCAGCGTGTGCTCCTTTAATATTCACTCTTTGCTGGGTCTTCCTGTAGAGCTTTAATTTCCTAATTTTATCAGACATGTTACCTCTAAGAAATTGCTCCAACAAGCAATTCCTCTGTTTCCATATACAGAAACCAGTGCCTTGAAACTCCCCCAATAACTGAGTCTGATACTGATCTTCCTAATTTTCTCTTTTGAAATCTGTCTAGATTTGCTGACCCCACTCTGGAAAGCTGTTTTATTCTTTAACCGGATCCAATCTCTAAACTTTCCAAAACAAATCTCAAATTCCTCCATTGAAGGGATAAGAACTTAGCAACTTGTTTATACAAAGTTTTAAAAAGTTGCCTCTTAACAGTGCCCTGAATCCTGGCCTTCTCTGGGGCAATCATTCTGGTTTGTCCCCTAAGATTTTGCCTTTCTTCATTGGGCCCCAGTCAACAACAGGGCAAAACCACGTAGTCCCTCCCTCTCCCCATCTAATGACTCCAAGAGACAGTTTAACTTGCATCTCCATTCTTCTTTAATATTATTTATATGCTCCATCCTTATAATTTTCATTTTCCTTATATAAGTCTTGCTGATACTCAAGAGTATCACTGGTTTCCTAAAGAAACTTCTCTCCTAGTTTAATTAGCCTGTCTCTGTTTATTCTTGTTTTATTTTTATTATACCCTGTGTTTCAAATCTCTGCAGTTTATCTTTGAATTCCTACATAGACCAGACTGTGAGAGATTATTCCAGGCACAAAATTATTTTATTGTCTTTCTAATTATTGAGTCTGCAATAATTTCATTGAGTGCGCTACTTCAGTCTGCCCAGAATGCTCTTTGTAATTGGTGTCCTGGTCCTCTTTATTATTTGCTTGAAAATAATAACATCTATCACAGAAAAAGTGAAAGTGTTATTATGTTGTTATGCTAATAACAGTTATTATCATATCAGTTGTTATTATTCTTTATGACATGATGGACTGTAGCCCAACCAGGCTCCCAAGTCCTTGGGATTCTTCAGGCAAGAATAGTGCCATTCTCTTATCCAGGGGATCTTCCTAACCCAAGGACTGAACCCGGGTCTCTTGCACTGCAAATTCTTTACCATTTAAGCCACCAGAGAAGCCCCCAAAAGAAACTCTACCAGGAGTGGGGTTCAAAGCCAGGCAGACACATGTCCACTGGATCTTAAGTCCAACCCCTTAACCACCCAGCCATCCCAATTGATGGCATTGATCACAGACTGGATCTCAATTCAGGTCTGAACTCATGTAATTTTCAAATCCAAAGTGCATAGAGAAGCACCTGATAAAAGAGATTTAACAACTGGCTGGGAGTTAGGAAAGAGGAAAACCCAGATATATTGGGTTTCCCTGGTGGCTCAGACTGTCAAAAGTTTGCCTGCAATGCAAGAGACCTGGGTTGGGAAGATCCCCTGGAGGAGAGCATGACAACCCACTCCAGTATTCTTGCCTGGAGAATTCCGTGGACAGAGGAGCCTGGCAGGCTACACCATGGCATCAGAAAGAGTCAGACACGACTCAGTAACTAACACTTTTCACTTTAGGAAAAGGAAAAACCCTGATGTGTGGGATTTATCGATTTCAGAAGCATAAATTCTCCTATCAGGGCCAAATTCAAGCTACCAATGTGACATCAATCACCTCACAAAATTACTGGAAATGTAACAATCAGCTCTCATCAGTTAACACAAACTAGTTTCTGCATATCACTGGGTGACTCTCTGCCTGTGAGCAAGCCACATAAATCCAAGATATCTAAGGTTTGTGCCTCTGAAGTCCTCTATAGTCTTGGAAGCAAAATGGAATTTGAAACGTCAATCTAGGGTTACCTAGCTAGGCCCGCTTCTAAATATCTAAAACTAGAACCTCTGCTAGTGTTCTGTAACTCACGTGGAATTCACTTCTGCCTTCCACAAAAAATCAGCAAATCTGTTCTGTTCAAGAATGGCTCAGATCCCACCTGGGCAGAATGATATGGCAGAGCCGCGGCACCCTCAGTTGGCCTCAGCTGGCCTCAAATAGCTGGTGTCCCGCCATCCCCACNGCAAAATGGAATTTGAAACGTCAATCTAGGGTTACCTAGCTAGGCCCGCTTCTAAATATCTAAAACCAGAACCTCTGCTAGTGTTCTGTAACTCACATGGAATTCATTTCTGCCTTCCACAAAAAATCAGCAAATCTGTTCTGTTCAAGAATGGCTCAGATCCCACCCGGGCAGAATGATATGGCAGAGCCGCGGCACCCTCAGTTGGCCTCAGCTGGCCTCAAATAGCTGGTGTCCCGCCATCCCCACCTGGGTCCACCAGGGAGAGCCCTTTGTCCTGGGACACTGGGTAAGGCCAGAAAAGTGGCCACCCCTCACCCATCTGGCACCGCACATTTGTGGGGAAACTGGTGTTAAACCATTTGTACACGGCCTGCTTCTGGGTCAGGGTTTCCTACGCAGCAACAGCTCCCTCACTGGGATCTATTGACAGTCACCCCTCGACACAAGGTTTTATAACAAGAACAGGAGAGAGAGGAAAAGAAAGGAAGGAAGGGAGGGAGGGAGGAAGGGCTCGGAAGATCCAGTCCTACTTCAGCCTGATACCTGGTCCAGATGTGGGTCCAGATGGACCTGGCAATCTGCATTTTCAAGTCCCCACCACTTGATTCAGATGTCAGCTTGGCCTTAATGTCTGCTGAAGCTTGCAGCTAGCTGAACATTTGCTTTCCCTAAATGTAGGTCAGGGTTAGATAATGTCTGCCTATGACTTCATGTGTCCAGTCTCATCATTCTGAAAACAGTCACACACACACACACACACACACACACACACACACCTGTGTATAAAGTTCCTATAAGTTGAAGCAGCTCACTAAGGTAAACATCTCCCACGGTCACAGCCTAGCATAGTGTCCACAAAGCATAGATTATTCACCTTGGGCATCTAAGAGCATCTTTATTCATATGTTTTTTTCTCCCAAATTGTATTTCTTTATAATGTCTTAATGTTGGGATTCAAGAGGCTCAATAAATAGCATACCTCGGCACTGACCTATTCAATAAATGAGATAAGAGGATGGCAGAGGAAGATCAAGATATCACCTTTTTACTGGCAAAATTGAACTGGAGAATATGGCTTATATCTGTGGACAAAGGGGCATCCTAATTCTGAACCCCAGCATCTAAGGCATAAGCAGCAGTCACACAGGGCCATCCTCCCCACTCCAACAGGGCAGAACTATACAATTTGTACAGTGAAGCAAAGCAAAGTGGGCACTTTCACCTGGGGCCACTCGGAGCCAAGCCATGCAAGTTCATTTGCTTATGTGAGACTCACTAGTAACTTCTCTTCCTGTGAAAAGGACATGGGAGGTTGTGCTAATTAATATTCCCTCGTTGGAGCAAAACATCATTATAAGGGTATAAGTGTTTTGACTTATAATAAACTGTGTATTACTTCCTGATTTCCCTACAACTAACAAATTATGTTATATGCTTGTGCTCAGTCTTGTCCAACTCTTCATGATCCCATGGACTCTAGCCTGCCAGGCTCCTCTGTCCATGGGATTTTTCAGGCAAGAATACTAGGTGGGTGCCATTTCCTTCTCCAAGGGTTCCTTCTGATCCAGAGATTAAACCCTCATCTCCTGAATCTCCTGCATTGCAGGCAAATTATTTACCATTGAGCCATCAGGGAAGCCCTATTAACAACAATTGTTGTCGATCAGTTACTCGGTCATGCCCAACTCTTTGCGACCCCATGGACTGCAGTATGCCAGTCTGTCCCATACCATCTCCTGAAGTTTGCCAAGTTCATGTCCATTGCATCGGTGATACCATCCAGCCATCTCATCCTCTGATGCCCTCTTCTCCTTCTGCCCTCAATCTTTCCCAGCATCAAGGACTTTTTCAACGAGTCAGCTGTTCACATCAGATGACCAAAATACTAGAGCTTCAGCTTCAGCATCAGTCCTTCCAATGAGTATTCAGGTTTGATTTCCCTTAAGAATGACTGGTTTGATCTCCTTGCTGCCCAAGGGACTCTCAGGAGTCTTCTCTAGTACCATAGTTCAAAGGCATCCATTCTTTGGAGCTCCATCTTCTTTACCATCCAGCTTTCACAACTGTAGGTGACCACTGGGAAGACCGTAGCCTTGACTATACAGACCTTTGTCAGCAGAGTAATGTTGACAGTTAGCAACAATGCTGCAGTATAAATCTTCATCTGCATCTATATCTGTATGCAATGTGTAAGAGAATATCCTTGGAACTCACCTAGCAGAAAATTTGCTCGCTGAAATCATGTTACATGGTATATATGGTTGAATTGCCCTCCACAATGCCTGAATCAGTTTATATTTTCACCATTAGAATGTAAGTTCCCATTGACCTATGTTTATGCCAAGATTTGATATTCTTAAACACACANCTAGCAGAAAATTTGCTCACTGAAATCATGTTACATGGTATATATGGTTGAATTGCCCTCCACAATGCCTGAATCAGTTTATATTTTCACCATTAGAATGTAAGTTCCCATTGACCTATGTTTATGCCAAGATTTGATATTCTTAAACACACATACACACACACAAGCCCATGTACTGGGTATGAAAATGATATCTCAGTATGATTTTAATTTGTACTTTTATTTTCCTGGTGAAATTGAATTTCATGCATATTTACTTGCCATTCATATTTCCTTTCATATGATTTACTTGTTCATATTTTTGCCTACGCATTATTTTATTTGGCTTCTCTCTGATTTTTAAAGGATTTTTTCCCTTTCTTTTAAAATTCTGAATACAAATCCAAGGTCAATTATACATGCTGTAAATCTCTCTTATGCATTTTCTGTCTCTCAATACAACATATTAGGGTTTTTGCAAGGAGGGGTGCACAGGGCTCTATTTTCCTGTTGACTCATTCTCTTTTTTCCTATACCTAAACTTCTGTTTAACCCATCAATCAAATTTTAAATATCAGCTAGAATGGGAAGAAGAAAAAGAAACTTTATGCACTGAATAGCAAACAACTTTATTAACATCCTTCTTTGACTTAAATTATTCCATTTCCTTTCTTGGCCACAAGCCTACTCCTTTTTAAAAATTCTTTCCTCATTTAACCTCTCCTAATTGCCTTTAATTCCCCAAGGAATTCATCTCAGCCCCTAAGTCATATTGTCCACTCTGAAAAGCTAAACTCTTGAAGTTAACCCAAATGCTTTAGAAGGCAATTTGATGATCATATTTTTAGGTAGCACCTCAAAGCATTCACTGAGCAAAATGGGAGGTTTCTGCTGTAGGCTCACCAGCTAGGTGGTCAGGACTTGCCCAGCACTGAGGGAATTGCAGTGCTAGCTCCACCTTCCAAGTCAAGATGGTTGCTCACACCATTCTGTTGTCAAGAAAAATTATACACATTTATCTTTATAACAAATCCCCTTTATTATTTTTCTAGGATAAATTTCTATCCATGAAACAAGTAGNGGAAAAGGGGAGGCTCCACCTTCCAAGTCAAGATGGTTGCTCACACCATTCTGTTGTCAAGAAAAATTATACACATTTTTCTCTATAACAAATCCCCTTTATTATTTTTCTAGGATAAATTTCTATCTATGGAACAAGTAGGTGAAATTGCATTCATTGCTTAAGGATTTTCACCAATGTTGAAAAAAAGTATCTTTCTATAACTGAACCGATTTTAAATCCCACAGGCAAGAATAATCATTTCTAGAATTTTTTATGGGCCAAAATAGAATCCTCAGCATTGGAGAGCCACAGCACATTCTACTCACCTGAACAGATGAGAAAACCGAACAGCACTGTCCCCCACATTGTAGGACATTTAGCATCTCTGGATGGACGAACCTCTCTCCTCCACACATACCAAACACGTCNAAAAATATCAAGCTTAAATAGACACTTGTACAATGAGCTCTCATTTGGACTTTTTGAAGACATTCCCTCAATAACCTTTACTTTTGACACTGCTGCTGCTGGTGCTAAGTCGCTTCAGTCGTGTCCGACTCTATGTGACCCCACAGACGGCTGCCCACCAGGCTCCCCCATCCCTGGGATTCTCTGGGCAAGAACACTGGAGTGGGTTGCCATTTCCTTCTGTAATGCATGAAGTGAAAAGTGAAAGGGAAGTCTCTCAGTCGTGTCTGATTCTTNCCACAGACGGCTGCCCACCAGGCTCCCCCATCCCTGGGATTCTCTAGGCAAGAACACTGGAGTGGGTTGCCATTTCCTTCTGTAATGCATGAAAGTGAAAAGTGAAAGGGAAGTCTCTCAGTTGTGTCCGACTCCTAGCAACCTCATGGACTACAGCCTACCAGGCTCCTCTGTCCATGGGATTTTCCAGGCAAGGGTACTGGAGTGGGGTGCGAGTACACTAACAATGTCCATATACCAGTCATGAGGAATATTCTGTACAAGAGCCAAATTGGATCTCATGATGCAAATAAACTTTGGGGGGGGGGTCACTTTTTTAAGAAAAGAGAAGTCCCCTTACTTGCAAACAACAGAGATTAAACAGAATTAACACCTGCAAATATATGTGATATTATTGTATGTGATATTGTGATTTATAATAAGAAACATATATTTGGCCTTTATCCAATTTCTGGCACAGAGCTCCTAAAACCTTTGGAATTTCCTAAGTGATGAGAGCAATAAAGACTTCTTTTGTTGTGTTAATGAGATTACTTTGGCACCCACCTACAGACAGGGGCTTGCTACCAGGAGACACAATATTTTTAATGACTATTTATTTAAACAAAGACACAGAAGGTATGCTTACCACTTTTTCAGATTTCAGAAAATTAGGGTGTTTCTTTGATGATAATCAGATTTCAAAAAAAGTAGACAAAAAGATCAAAACTTAAAAATCCAACACTTCAGGCCAGAGAAAAAGTTTAAGTGTCAGGTTAAAGAATGACTGTGCAATGATTTTTTTAAAAAGATGACACATATCACATGCACAGCTATCTAGGACTGCTGGCTTAATTAACAGTTTTAAATGATTGAACAATGGAACAGTTTGATGAACAAAACAAGTAATAAATATCTTGAGACTTTACTGGGAAAAACTGGTCATTCAAAGGGGTGTATAAAGCATTTCCTTACAATCCTAACTGCAAATATTTGATAGATTACAAAGAGATAAAGTCCTCAAATCTGGCCTTATTAAAGGGACTGGCAGACTCCCCTTACAAAGAAGCATTGAATTGCATGAGGAAATGGAGCCAGAAAACATCCAAGGCTCTCTACACCTCTAGGAGTNTTACAAAGAGATAAAGTCCTCAAATCTGGCCTTATTAAAGGGACTGGCAGACTCCCCTTACAAAGAAGCATTGAATTGCATGAGGAAATGGAGCCAGAAAACATCCACGGCTCTCTACACCTCTAGGAGTCATAGACAGATTTTTCATGGAGGAAGGTTACATGTCATAACCACCAGAGGGATCCTCTTCCCAGATCAGAAGAGAAACTGGTGAAACATTTCCTTCTCACATATTTCTAAACAAGAGAATATATTTGTTAAAAATCAAAATGTCCTTGATAAAAATGCCAGCTGTTTCACCAAAAGATTGTAGACTTTAAGCATTTAGCTAACATTGCCAAGCCCCAGCCTTCTCATCTGTAAACTGGGGATAGCATTATCTACTTGATGAGTTGGTATTAGTCGCTTAGTCGTGCCCGACTCTGTGACCCCATGGACTGCAGTCCACCAGGCTCTTCTGTCATGAGATTTTCCGGGCAAGGATACTGGAGTGGGTTGCCATTTCCTTTTCCAGGGGCTCTTCCCAAGGGAGTGTCCTTATTAAACCAGATGAAGAATGTAGTGGCTGCCATTCACTAAATACATAGTACACTGGGCTCAGGGTGGAGCATGTGTTTTCAAGCACACGCCAAGGCCGGGTTCCGGGGTGCACTCCCTCGTCTGCTGCACTTCTAAAAATACATCAGATCGCACTTAATTATTCTCTCTTCTTTATGGTCTCTTGTATACATTTCTTTCCTTCTCTCTAAACTAATGGCTTAGCTTTTCTTATTTACCACTAGTAAAGTCACTGATCTGTAAGAAACATATATACAGATATAGAACTGCACACATATGCACATACACACCCTGATAATATTTTTATGAAACTCTTAATAATTCTATTTTGGAAATAAGTGTGTCACCAAGGCAAACCAGTTACAGATAAGCATTTCCCTCAATTACAATATTTGCAACTAAAAGGGATTCAGACCTCGTTTGTAAAGCTATGATTATATAGTTTCTCTTGGGGATGCATATTTTGAAATACAGAAGGGATATCTAAATGTTAAAAACGTATTGGATGCAATTTTGCATTTCCTTTGCATGAACACTATGTGTCTTAAAGCAGGGATCTGTAAGTTTCTGTGTCAAAGACAAACCAATATTTGTGGTCTTTCCTAGTTTCTGTCAAACATCTCAAAGGATCTCCTGAGATCACCTTCAGAGAGATGGGGAGCTCTTCCTGGGCCAGAAAGAATAGTAGTCTTTATGGAGGAGGGCAGGGACTAAATTCCATGTACCTCACTGCCAAGAGCTACAGAGGGGAATATGTACCACATTATCTCCATGCCAAGAAACTCCATGGGCTGCCCAGGTGATGCTTTAGTAAGAACCCGCCTGCAGATGCAGGAGACATAAGACATGTGGCTCAGTCCCTAGGTTGGGGAGGTCTCCTGGAGGAAGGCATGGCAGCCCACTCCAGTATTCTTGCCTGGAGAATCCTATGGACAGAGGAGCCTGGGGGCTACAGTCCACAGGGTCGCACAGAGTCAGACCCGACTGAAATGACTTCACACGCGTGCAAGTCCATAGAGCAACCCTCCACTCAGTTACCTTGTTGATACTCAGAGATCACTTTTGCTGTGAAAATTTCATACGTCCAAAATGCCAGGTAAATGGGTCACCTCTCCTGAGAGAAACAAAGGAGAAGATTACTGACATTTACTTGACACCTGATATTTGCTGGCACTGTGAAAACCACTGTTTCTAAATCCTCAAGACAAATCTACAATACTTTGTTGTGCTGCCCTCATAGCAAAGATAAGCTACCTGAGGCTTATCAAGTTAACTTGATTGATGGATCTCTTGATGATAGAGAAATTTTAAAATGTCAGATTCTTCCCACACCCAAACCTGCTAAATCGGAATGGGGGCTGGCAGTGGAGCAGAAGCTGCATTCTAAAACAAGCACCTCAGGGCATTCTGACAGTTTTTTAATGACTCACTGAAGTGGACCATTAGAAAATGTCCTTTCTTAGATCCACTAAAGATTTGTTATCTTTTGTTTAAATAATTTGTTTTACTTTGCACCAAACAACAACTTTAGTCCCATTGCCAGCTACTTCTCATCCATGTTTTATGTAAAATTGAAGCTAATGCAATTCTGTGCCTAGGTATTTATCCAGAAGAATTGAAAACAGGTACTCAAAGAATACACGGACACTCATGTTCACAGCAGAACATTTCATAATTGCCAAACGTGGAAACAGCCTAAACATTCATCATTGGATAAACAGATTTTGATATATACACAGAATGGAATATTATTTGGTCGTCAAAGGAAACATAATACATATTCATACTACAACATGGATGAACTTCCAAAATACTTTGCTAAGAGAAAGAAACCAATTGCAAAACATCACATACTCTGTGATTCTGTGTACAGGTCATATCCAGAATAGATAAATCCATAGAGACAGAATACAGGTTGATATTTTCCAAGGGCTGTGAGGTAGCAGTATCAGGGAAATCTGCTGAATGAGTAATGAGTTTTACTTAGGAGTAATGGGAATGATTCAGAATGAGAAAGAAGAGGTTTCACGACACTGAGTGTACTAGTTGCCTCTGAATTACCATAAAATGGTAATTTCACGATATATGGATTTCACCTCAGTAAGTGATTTAAAAAAAAACCGGGGCTACTACTGTTAGCTCCTAACTTTCCTTGACATTTGGTCCAAGACTGCTGCTAAGAGTATTTTCTTTGTTGGGGAAAGCAATAGTGATGGTTTACTTCATAATTTTCTTGAATTAAGGGCCTAGAACTCTCTGACCAACAGATGGCGCTCTAGTTCCAGTTGTCACAGTTCTCTGCTTGTTCCACAGAAAGGGTTGTTTCCATTAATGAAAAGAGAACAAACACATGTGGTTCACCACTGTTCTGTAGTTGGAGAAATTGACTAATATTCCTTAACTTTCCTTAGAAATAACTTTCAAGCTAATCACTAACTGAGTGTAAAGCCAGGACTTTGAGTACAAAAACCACTGCATTCTAAAACAGGCACCCCGGGCATTCTGACAGTTTTTTAATGACTCACTGAAGTGGACCATTAGAAAATGTTCTTTCTTAGATCCACTAAAGATTTGTTATCTTCTATTTAAATAATTTGTTTTACTTTGCACCAAACAACAACTTTAGTCCCATTGCCAGGTACTTCTCATCCATGTTTTATGTAAAATTGAAGCTAATGCAATTCTGTGCCTAGGTATTTATCCAGAAGAATTGAAAACAGGTACTCAAAGAATACACGGACACTCATGTTCACAGCAGAACATTTCATAATTGCCAAACGTGGAAACAGCCTAAACATTCATCATTGGATAAACAGATTTTGATATATACACAGAATGGAATATTATTTGGTCGTCAAAGGAAACATAATACATATTCATACTACAACATGGATGAACTTCCAAAATACTTTGCTAAGAGAAAGAAACCAATTGCAAAACATCACATACTCTGTGATTCTGTGTACAGGTCATATCCAGAATAGATAAATCCATAGAGACAGAATACAGGTTGATATTTTCCAAGGGCTGTGAGGTAGCAGTATCAGGGAAATCTGCTGAATGAGTAATGAGTTTTACTTAGGAGTAATGGGAATGATTCAGAATGAGAAAGAAGAGGTTTCACGACACTGAGTGTACTAGTTGCCTCTGAATTACCATAAAATGGTAATTTCACGATATATGGATTTCACCTCAGTAAGTGATTTAAAAAAAAACCGGGGCTACTACTGTTAGCTCCTAACTTTCCTTGACATTTGGTCCAAGACTGCTGCTAAGAGTATTTTCTTTGTTGGGGAAAGCAATAGTGATGGTTTACTTCATAATTTTCTTGAATTAAGGGCCTAGAACTCTCTGACCAACAGATGGCGCTCTAGTTCCAGTTGTCACAGTTCTCTGCTTGTTCCACAGAAAGGGTTGTTTCCATTAATGAAAAGAGAATAAACACATGTGGTTCACCACTGTTCTGTAGTTGGAGAAATTGACTAATATTCCTTAACTTTCCTTAGAAATAACTTTCAAGCTAATCACTAACTGAGTGTAAAGCCAGGACTTTGAGTACAAAAACCACTGCATTCTAAAACAGGCACCCCGGGCATTCTGACAGTTTTTTAATGACTCACTGAAGTGGACCATTAGAAAATGTTCTTTCTTAGATCCACTAAAGATTTGTTATCTTCTATTTAAATAATTTGTTTTACTTTGCACCAAACAACAACTTTAGTCCCATTGCCAGGTACTTCTCATCCATGTTTTATGTAAAATTGCTTATGGTGACCAAAACAGCAAGAATGACCAAAAAGCAACAGTTTTAAAGGCATATAGACCTGGATTCTAATTCAAATTCTGCCATTTGCATCTGAAATCTATTTGTAAATTCTCAGCTGAAAGTCTTAATTGCTTATGCTTTCTCTTAAACACTAATGTGACACTATCGATATGGCAGAAAGCTCACAATATATTTTTAAGTGAGAGAATAAAACAGATTGCAGAGCAGTATTATATGGTAGTACTAATTTTTTTTTAAAACTGTATGTATCTGGTAAGATATACACTAACATATTAATGTTGCTTATCTCTGGGTTATGAAACTAGAGCTGATTTCAATGTTCTTAATACGTTTCAGAATTTTTTAGATTTTCTTTAATAAATATAAATGAATTTCTATACACACACAAGCAAAAAACACACAAGTACCCTTTGTCATGTACTATAATTAAAGATAGGTATATATCAGAAATGGACAATTCAAGACTCCCTCTGTGAACCAATTGAATACACAGAGAGATTGCTCTCAGAACTCAAACACAGTGTTCCAGGCTCTCCCTCCTACTTAGAATTCTCCCAGGTTGGGCTAGTGGTAAAGAACCTGTCTGTGATGCAGCAGACGAAAGGGATGTGGGTTTGATCCCTGGGTCAGGATGATCCCCTAGAGGAGGAAATAGCAACCCAATCCAGCTTTCATGCCTGGAGAATCCCATGGAGGAGCCTGGAGGGCTACGGTCCATGGGGTTGCAAAGAGTCAGACACGACTGAAGTGGCTTAGCACATGGGGGTAGGGGGTTAAAAGAAGTCCAGCTGTGCTTCTATTTGCCAGCTGTTCAGGCCAACACGTGAAAACAGTATCTACTAGCTATTCAAACAATTAATTGGAAAGCAGTTGTCCTCATAATTTGGACTCATGTTAAACACCTTCTCAAAAATAAAACTGACATACCAGTGTCAATATTTCTTACTGACTCATGAGACAAAACCTTTGAATTCGTAACANAAAAAAAACCGGGGCTACTACTGTTAGCTCCTAACTTTCCTTGACGTTTGGTCCAAGACTGCTGCTAAGAGTATTTTCTTTGTTGGGGAAAGCAATAGTGATGGTTTACTTCATAATTTTCTTGAATTAAGGGCCTAGAACTCTCTGACCAACAGATGGCGCTCTAGTTCCAGTTGTCACAGTTCTCTGCTTGTTCCACAGAAAGGGTTGTTTCCATTAATGAAAAGAGAACAAACACATGTGGTTCACCACTGTTCTGTAGTTGGAGAAATTGACTAATATTCCTTAACTTTCCTTAGAAATAACTTTCAAGCTAATCACTAACTGAGTGTAAAGCCAGGACTTTGAGTACAAAAACCACACATATAATTGCTTATGGTGACCAAAACAGCAAGAAGGACCAAAAAGCAACAGTTTTACAGGCATATAGACCTGGATTCTAATTCAAATTCCGCCATTTGCACCTGAAATCTATTTGTAAATTCTCAGCCGAAAGTCTTAATTGCTTATGCTTTCTCTTAAACACTGATGTGACACTATCGATAGGGCAGAAAGCTCACAATATATTTTTAAGTGAGAGAATAAAACAGATTGCAGAGCAGTATTATATGATAGTACTAATTTTTTTTTTAACTGTATATATCTGGTAAGATATACACTAACATATTAATGTTGCTTATCTGTGGGTTATGAAACTAGAGCTGATTTCAACGTTCTTAATACATTTCTGAATTTTTTAGATTTTCTTTAATAAATATAAATGAATTTCTATACACACACAAGCAAAAAACACACAAGTACCCTTTGTCATGTACTATAATTAAAGATAGGTATATATCAGAAATGGACAATTCAAGACTCCCTCTGTGAACCAATTGAATACACAGAGAGATTGCTCTCAGAACTCAAACACAGTGTTCCAGGCTCTCCCTCCTACTTAGAATTCTCCCAGGTTGGGCTAGTGGTAAAGAACCTGTCTGTGATGCAGCAGACGAAAGGGATGTGGGTTTGATCCCTGGGTCAGGATGATCCCCTAGAGGAGGAAATAGCAACCCAATCCAGCTTTCATGCCTGGAGAATCCCATGGAGGAGCCTGGAGGGCTACGGTCCATGGGGTTGCAAAGAGTCAAGACACGACTGAAGTGGCTTAGCACATGGGGGTAGGGGGTTAAAAGAAGTCCAGCTGTGCTTCTATTTGCCAGCTGTTCAGGCCAACACGTGAAAACAGTATCTACTAGCTATTCAAACAATTAATTGGAAAGCAGTTGTCCTCGTAATTTGGACTCATGTTAAACACCTTCTCAAAAATAAAACTGACATACCAGTGTCAATATTTCTTACTGACTCATGAGACAAAACCTTTGAATTCGTAACAAATTTGGGAATATTTATACAAAATTATAAACACATATATATTTTGGACCCAACACCCTCATTTCTAGGACTCTGACCTATAGAAAGACATATACATGTGCTAACATTCTTGGTCAAGAATTGAACAGGGAAGCATTGTTTATAAGAAGGAAAATTCCCACTAACGGAAATAATTTTAACATTATGAGACGTTCATACTATGGAATGCTATGCAGCTGTTAAATAGAATGCTACAGAATTCTAAATATGAACATGGAATAATCTCCCACACACAGTAAATGGTGGGAGGGGGGGAGAACTATAACAAAAATGACAAAATGTATATGTTAAAAACTACATTGTGTACATGAATATGTATACATGTTTATATATGTAAATACACAGAAATATTTGTAAAGATCTGGAAAGACAAATACCTATTAATACTGACAATTACTACGTGTAAGGTTTTAAAAAAAAATACTTTGTATTTTCTGAATTGTCTTAATTTCTATAATACACACAAATACACATGCCTACTAATTGCCTACCATCTGCCTACTATGTACAGGTTCTGATGTAAGTTCTGGGGATACTCCAGCGATCCAGAAACAGCCTATTCTCAAGAGAGCTCACAAAGTAGAGGTTTATCCCGGGGGCTTTTCATAGGCACTATGATCTCACCAGACAGTGAATAATTGTTTCTACAACTTAATCAGACAACTTGTGCTCTTGGGCCCTCCTTCGCACTCAGAATTCTCAAGAGAAAAAGAAAATACAAGCTCAGATTGAAATGCAAGAAACAAAAATTTCTAATGTCTAGAAGGAAATAGAAAAGGTTTATTCAGTAAGAGTTTTTTAAGACAAAAGCATGAATCATAAAAGAAAATATTGATAAATTTGATCATATTGAAATTCAACATAACTTCATAAAAGCATCTGAAAGAAAGTTAAAAGGAAATGTTATAAATTTGAAGAGAATATTTGCAACATAGAGAATTAATAAGGAAACAGAAGCCATAATGTGTTAAAATATCTGCCAAAAAAAAGACAAGCACTCAAAAGGAAAAACTGGAAAAAAACATCAAGCAGGTATTTTATGGGTAAGAATCACAAATACTGAATATACATATGAAACGATGGTCACTTCATGAGTANGAGAATTAGTAAGGAAACAGAAGCCATAATGTGTTAAAATATCTGCCAAAAAAAAAGACAAGCACTCAAAAGGAAAAACTGGAGAAAAACATCAAGCAGGTATTTTATGGGTAAGACTCACAAATACTGAATATACATATGAAACGATGGTCACCTTCATGAGTAATCACAGAAAAGCAAATTAAGACTACAATGAGATCTCTGTAAATCTGGAACAAAAGCAGTTCAACTAACTAAATGTTCTGTACAGCATCTTCCTCAGCCAGCCACATTTGACCTATTTCTTACATCGCGTGTTTCCCATGAGTGTCAGACCTCTTTAAGAGATGCTAAAGAATTAGAGTCTAGTAGGAAGAACGTGGAATTTAGAGCATTAGAACATGACTTCAAGCCAGGCTTACTTACTGAATAAATCATATTACTTAACTTTTCTGGGTTTCAGTTTATTCATCCAGAAAATGTAGAATATATTTATATTTGTCAAGACTTATTTATTTGCAATTCAGTTAGTTTTCAAACTCAATTCAAGATAGCTCTAAGAACAAGTTCAGGTACTTCACATTCTGGAAGTTCAGGAATCAACACAGTTCCATCCAGAATGCCATAGGTCCCTTTTCCCATCCCTGTTCGCTACCTCTTCCCAAATGCTCACTTCTTTATAGGCTTCCCTGGTGGCTCAGACGGTAAAGTGTCTGCCTGCAATTCAGGAGACCCGGATTNTCCAGAATGCCATAGGTCCCTTTTCCCATCCCTGTTCGCTGCCTCTTCCCAAATGCTCACTTCCTTATAGGCTTCCCTGGTGGCTCAGACAGTAAAGTGTCTGCCTGCAATTTGGGAGACCCGGATTCGATCCCTGGGTCAGGAAGATCTGCTGGAGAAGGAAATGGCAACCCACTCCAGTACTCTTGCCTGGAAAATTCCATGGACAGAGGAGCCTTGTAAGCTACATGGGGTCGCAAAGAGTCGGACACGACTGAGTGACTTCAGGTCACTTCACTCTTATACAAACCAATTCTTCATCATTTGGTGGGGAAAACTACTTCTATTTGACCCAGGATCACTTCCAGTTTAGCAAGCACAGAAAGGGGAAAAAAGGTGGCAGTGGGGGGTGGAAAACACTCCATCATTCAACATTTAATTGGTCATTCTTGAGTCACCTGCTCATATCTAAGCCAATCACTGCTCCTGAAAGGATAAGCTATTAAAATTGGTCCATCTGGGATCCCATGTTCACCCCTGAGAGCAAAGGAGCAGACAATAGCAGATTCCCACAGCATATAGGTGTGGTGTACAGGCAAAAATGTCAGCTTTTCACTCCAATAATAATTCCTCTACCCATGAAGGTTGAAAATTTGGGACAGAGTATATTGTAAAATACATTGAGTCTTGGGTTAAAATAATTTTTGTAAAAAATTAATATGAAGAAATTGAAAGAGAGAAACATAAGAACACATTAATGAGGCATCTGTTCAAAACCAGTCTTTTCTTGTGTAAAATTAAGAAAAGAGTTATAGAATCTTCAGAAAGCAAGTTATCTACAAAATGAAGGAACTGTACATTAGTTTTATGTTTACACATCGATTTTTTTTTTTTTTTTTGAGAAATGAAAGCTTCAGTAAAATCCCCAATGTCTTTAGGGTTCTACAATATGCTAAATGTCTCATTTTCTATCAAGAACTAAATGTGCTCAGGGGTGTGAAAGTGTCATGATCACTTAGCTTAATGGGTGTGAAGTAAATGCTCTCTTTTCTGGAGGGAAAATCCTTTCTAAAGATCATTGTAACATTTACAGAACTTGACACATTTTTATAAAATTGGACAGTTGGTAGTGACCCGCAAAGTTCATCAAGTCTCTGCCACAGCTTTAGAATGACAATCAAAACACTCCAGGGAAATAACTATCTTGAAATAGATTTTTAAAAATATCTCCCAGAGAAAGTGTCTCTGGGGAATCTAGATTTCATACAATAAATCAAGATCCACCTTCACTTCTTTTCTTCCATCTGCTGGAAAATAACTGGATTATACTATAGCTCCCAGAGCAGTGGTTCTCAAACCTGGTTATTCATTAGAACCACATGAGGAGCTTTGTAAAATACAGATTTCTAGGCAGCAAAGGCTAGGTAATTTAGAAAAAAGAAATCCCTTTCAGTAACTCCACAGTCATTATTTCTACTATGTTATACACCGTGGTAGGCAGAATGATACCTTCCCTCAAAATGACCTCAGAACCTCTGAACATGTTATGCTACACAGCAAAAAGACTTGTAGATGCAATTAAGTTTATGGTCATTAAGATGAGGAGGAAGAGGATATTCTGTATTGTCCAGGTTGGCCAATCTTATCACATAAATCCTTAAAATCAAGGAATTTCCCACCTATGGTCAGAGAGAGATGGAGCAATCAAAGGAGGCACAGAAAGGAGCCACAGTGCTGGCTCCAAAGACACTGGAGAGAGATCTGGGGCCAAGGGATGCAGGTGATGCTAGCTTTTGGAAATAACAAAGAAATCGGTTCTCTTCTAGATCCTTTAGAAAGTACCATAGTCCCCATGATGCCTTGATTTTAGCCCAGAGAGACGTGCACTCGACTTCTGACCTACTGAAAATTAAGATAGTACCTTTCTAGTGTTTAAGTCACCAAACTTGGGTTAATTTGCTACAGCAGCAATAGAGAGCTAATACACATGTTGAGAAAGTTCTTGCTTACACTCTGTTTCCATGGACGGAGGAGCCTGGTGGGCTGCAGTGCATGGGGTTGCAAAGAGTCGGACACGACTCAGCAACTAACACACATACACTCTGTTCTACGGTACAAGTTCTGCTCGGAGGAATATTACCTTACAAATCCTGTATATAAATGGCTGTTGAATTTTACCAACGACTATTGGTTTCATTTCAATGGTGTTTTATCATGTGAGATAGGAAGACTATCAATATTCCCATTTAATAGATGTGGAAGCTGAGGTGAGATTGTGAAGTGACTTACTCTAGATTGCAGAGTTTGGTAAGTGAGTGGTTGGACTGGAATGTGAATTCTTTTCTTCTGACTCCTCCAACTCCAACTCCTTATACCAACCATTTAAGCTAGAAAGAATAGATACCGATACCTTTACCTTTATTTTGTGGATATAGAAACTTTTACTGTAAGAGGAGTTAAATGATCAATGGTGAAGCTAAGACAAGAATTCCTCACTTTTAACTTGTAATTAATTGCTCCTTGCGCCACCTATAAGATAAAGTGTGTACATCCAGGTATAGAACTGGCAGGGTTTTTCAAAGCAGGAGGAACTTAAGGTTCAGATGAAAACAAACCTGATTTATAACAATGACTAATAAGTTATTTAACATCCTTGAATCTCACTTTTCTCATTTGTAAAATACAAATAGTTAGATCTACTTGACAAAGTTGTGAAAAGGATTTAATGGGAACTTGGCATTTAAATGAAGCCCCTGACATGTATGTATGTACAGGTATGTCATGTCAGCGTATGACATCAATTTCATATATACTTTGTGTCCTCATACAAACAGAGTCCAAATTTTCAGTCTGTCCTAAGTCACTGATCTTAGCTCCCATCAAATTAATAAATCCAATTTAAGAAAGGGTTAAGGGGAAAACATGTCTCCTTCCTTTATTTATTTATAGACAAGTAAATTTGTGTAAGATAGATATAATCAACAAGGACCTACTGTTGACCTCCCTCCCCTACAGGGAGCTCTACTCAACACTCAGTAATAACCTATATGGGAAAAGAATCTGAGAGAGAATAGATATCTGTATATGTGTAACTAAATCATTTTGTTGTACACCTGAAACTAACACAGCATTATAAATCGACCACACTCCAATACAAAATAAAAATTAAAAATAAAACAAAATTGAAAAACAAAATTTTAGAAGTCCCTTTGTCTTCCTGAGCTCCAAAAGAGAATTTTCATGAATGTAAAGATTGGCATTAATCTTCTAGATTTCCATCTACTAGAGACACAGGAAAAGATGAACCCTAACCTCAGTGAACTTTGTTAGGAGATACTGTGATCATGTTCATATCTATTTTGTTTGTATGTATCTCATCAGATGCCTTGACATTGATTGGACAGAGAGCCCCCAGAATGCTGGGCAAATTTATTTTCACGATCATTTAAAAATATAGTAGTACTTGATATAACTCTAGAAGGAAATTTGAATTAGCATAAATACTTCTCACTCTAGATATATACAATATTCTATAAATAAAAGACATCATTTTTAAAGAAAATGGAAATGGTATGGGAAATGGATTAGAAACTGTATTTTTATTGTAGTATAAAGATCTAGTTGTGTTGGAATATCTTTCGCATTCCTATCATGAATGATGGTAATAATATATTATTTACAAAAATTCTGAAGAAGAAATATTTCTTTACCAAGAGTTATTCTTCACAAAGACTGTCATTTCAACTGAAGAGTGGAGAAAGCATTTTATGAAGAATCATCAGAAAGAGTTCTTTCCTACTCCATGATTTCCCTCTGGGATAAAAAATTGGAGGAATTAGGAATAGATGTGTTGTTTTCACTCCTTTGTTGTATAAATCATAAAATACAGCTATGCTTTCTCACTTAACATTGGCAATAGCATATCACAATAGACACACTCCTTGTAGGTGTGAAGCACTTCTCAAGTCCTTGTATATTTATGATGATATGCATTCTTACATCCTCATGAGTAGAGAAGAAAGGCTCAAAAATCTGCATGAACAGTCTGAGTACAATCAAGGACTCCTAACATAAAGATAGAACCTCTGGTCCTCATGGACTTCTCCATCTAAGCCTCCTAAAAGTTCAACATACTCCACATTAAGTTCAACACCTCCCTCCACCTCTTCCCAGCCTACTCCTCCTCTGGTTTTTCCCTTTTTAGATGGTAGCAACCCCCCTCCTTCCTCCTGGTTGTCCGTCTGGGGTCTGGCATTTTCCCTTCACCATTAGTAAATGAGTACAGCCTAACAATCTGCCCTCTAAATATCCCTTAACTTCAGGCAGATCACCACTTCCCAAGACCAGGCTTGCAGCCTCTGCCACCTGGATGTAAGAAACCACTTCTCAGCCAACCACTTGGCCTGCTCCCCCTTCTTTTTCCCTACTGACACCCAGCTTCTTGAACACCACTCATGAGGCTCCCCTACCCAAGTCATCCCTGCCCTGCCCCCGCCCCCAGGATTATGGCCACACCCCCGAGCATGACTTGAAATTCTTGCTCAGATCCTTAACAGGGAACCTGTCTTTGTCCACTGTCCGCAAGTGCCCTAAAGCCTTGAAGTTGGCCTCATAGGTGGCCTGCCCCTCTGCTGCTCTGCCCCTTCACGAATCTGCTGTCCTTACCAGCTGAATGAAGTCTCTCCACCCATCTGCCAATAAAACCCTACCTGTCATTTAAAAGTTATTAGGATGCCCTCCCTTAGGAAGCTTCCTGTCCCCTAAACTGCCCCAGAAAGGAGTTCCTATCCTTGTACGCCATCCCTTGTATGTGTTGTAACTTTGCTTGTTTGTCTCCCTCATTAGGTGATAAGCTCCTTAAGGGCTTTCTGTCCATCCCAGGGTGTGGCATATGGTTAAATATTCGATAATTGCTTTCGGGAGGAATGAATAAATCTAGGCTAACATTTTCCCTCATCAAATGAGATCATTTAGTTGCAGAGAGGTTAAGCAACTTGCTTGAGGCCATGTAGTTAGATTATAGAAGAAGCAATAAAGACTGACACGTGTGTTTCCAGATCTCACCTAGTAATTACTCTATGCCTCCAGCTGCTTTTGTATTGTTACCATTATGTCCTATGGCAAAGCTTCCCTGGGTTTCTCTCTGTATTAGTGGACTTTCACTTTGGGGCTGGGTTTGCCTTTTTAGTATGGATACCTTGATTTTCCCTGGGGAAAATCACTCATGTATTCTTCGTGTGTGTGCGTTTAGTCGCTTCAGTTATGTCTGACTCTTTGTGACCCTAGAGACTGTAGCCCGCCAGGCTCCTCTGTCTGTGGGATTCTCCAGGCAAGAGTACTGGAGTGGGCTGCCATGCCCTCCCCCAGGGGATCTTCCCGATCCAGGGATTGAACCCATCTTTAATGTCTCCTGCATTGGCAAGCGGATTCTTTACTATTTGCGCCACCCGGTGCCTGTGGTTAAAATGTGCTTCGCAGGCGGCAGTAGTGGTGAGGATGTTCTGTGTGGGATTCGGAGGTTAGGCGTGAAGGCAGCCATGTCATTCTGATGTGTGAGCCAGCCAGGGCAGGGGCCTGGTACTGCCCATCACACGTGTCCTGGGCTGCTTGCTGACCTGCCTTTGTGTTTGTGAGGCGGCAGCCAGGTTCCCATCAACTCCACCTCCCCTCAGACTGCCCTGCAGTTTCCCCCACTCTGGGACCACAGGAGTCCCATGTGCACTGGAGATGATGAGAGGCTGACGGAGGTTCCCATCCAACAGCATAGGTTCTGGCTTACGTGCAGGAGTGCCAGTTTGTTCTCGGTCCTTCTCACTTCACATCTAGCTTCCTTATAGCTAGCTCGGAGGTCTTCACGCTCCAGTATCTGAGATGAAGACCACTTTAGAGAAACTGGTTAACCAGCCTCTACAATTGCATAGGTCAAATTCTTACACTAGGACATCCCTTGTGGCTCAGATGGTAAAGAATCCACCTGCAATGCAGGAGACCTGGATTTGATTCCTGGGTTGGGAAGATCCCTTGGAGGAGAGCATGGCAACCCTTTCCAGTATTCTTGCCTGGAGAATCCCCATGGACAGAGGAGCCTGTTGGGCTACAGTCCATGGGGTCACAAAGAGTTGGACATGACTGAGTGACTAAGCATAGCACAGTACAATTCCTGTAATAAGCCCTTTAGTGTGACTTTGCACACACACACACACATATTTTTGATTGATTGAACTCTTCTCACTTTGGACCCAGACTGATACACAGTACTATCCCTGGACCTTTCCATAATGTAAATCAGGACATCTTCTTTCATCTTTGAGTATGAATTTCATTCCCACCATTTGCTGTTGAAAGGACTAATATTCAGGATTATCATATTGTGACTAAGCAGCTTGATATCCCGAGGGCAGGATCTGTGCATTACTCATCCTTAATTTGCCAGCATCCAGCAGGCTGACACGTACATAGTAGGCACTTGGCAAACAGTGATGAATAAATGGACAACAAATGGCTACAGAATAAAAATGTTCTCCTGGGGACCCAGAGTTAAAGCCTCACACAATGTGAATCATGTGGAAGAAGAAAAGCAGGATGAGTGGAAACTCCCAGCCTCTGGATAAAGCTATGAAGATCCTGGGACTGAGGGCAGCTGAGCCCTCCACCTGGCAACTGGGGTCCGGTGGTGGGGAAAGACAACACATGTTAGGCATCTCAAGTTCATTACTGGCACAGCAGGTGTCCCGGGGCAGCCAGCGCTCACACGAAAGTGAGCTTCCTGTCACTCCTGACCAGGATTCGCTACATGTGCAAAGCAGAAGTGGTACAGAAAGCTATTTTTTAACATAGATAACTTGAAAGTGTATCAGGTTCTGAGAAAAGGAAGCTTCTTAGAAAGATGATTTCATAGTAAGAAACCCCATGAATCATCTAAAGAATTTATATCTGAACTAAAACATAAATGCTAGCCATTCTTGGTTCCTGCCTAGAACACTTTAACAGATCTTAAGGAAGAGGTTCATGGGAACCACAAAGACAGACATTTCTGAGCAGAAATTTTCTCAGTGGTTTGGCTGATATTCAGTATAAGTGAATCAGGTGATGAATCAGTTTATTTACAAGTACAAATCTTTGCAGAGGAAACACATGACATGCACATATTGACTCAAAATGGCAGAGGGGTGTGGTAGGCTGATAACGGCCCCCAAAGATATCCAGATCCTAATCCAGGGAACTGGGAATATTAATCTTATGTGGAAAAAGTACCTTTGTAGAGGGGGTTGAAGTAAGGATCTTGAGATATAGAGTATCCTAGATTATCCTGGGCCCAATGCAACCATAAATCCTTATAAGAGGGAGGAATAAAGGGATTTGACTATGTTGGAGAAGCTGATGTGAAGAAGCAGAGAGAGATTTAAAGATTCCTTGAGGATGGAATAAAGGACCATGGGCCAAGGAATGCAGTAAGGCAGAGGGTGAAAAGGCAAGGAAAGAGACCCTCTCCAAAGCCTCCAAAAAGAGAACCTTGGTTTCACCTTTAGAAATCCATTTTGTACTTCTGACTCCCAGAACTGCAAGAGAATAACTGTGTGCTTTTTTAAGCCATCAAGCTGGTCGTCAGCCCACTCCAGTGTTCTTGACTGGAGAATCCCAGGGACGGGGGAGCCTGGTGGGCTGCCGTCTATGGGGTCGCACAGAGTCGGACACGACTGAAGCGACTTAGCAGCAGCAAGCTGGTGGTCATTTTACCTTTCCTTAGGTAGTCCACTGCAGATGCTGATCGCAGCCATGAAATTAAAAGATGCTTCCTCCTTGGAAGAAAAGTTATGACCAACCTAGACAGTATATTCAAAAGCAGAGACATTACTTTGCCGAATAAGGTCCGTCTAGTCAAGGCTATGGTTTTTCCAGTGGTCATGTATGGATGTGAGAGTTGGACTGTGACGAAGGCTGAGCGCCGAAGAATTGATGGTTTTGAACTGTTGTGTTGGAGAAGACTCTTGAGAGTCCCTGGGACTGCAAGGAGATCCAACCAGTCCATTCTGAAGGAGATCAACCCTGGGACTTCTTTGGAAGGAATGATGCTAAAGCTGAAGCTCCAGTACTTTGGCCACCTCATGTAAAGAGTTGACTCATAGGAAAAGACTCTGATGCTGGGAGGGATTGGGGGCAGGAGAAGAAGGGAATGACAGAGGATGAGATGGCTGGATGGCATCACTGACTCGATGGACACGAGTCTGAGTGAACTCCGGGAGCTGGTGATGGACAGGGAGGCCTGGCGTGCTGCGATTCATGGGGTCGCAAGGAGTCGGGCACGACTGAGTGACTGAAATGAACTAAACTAAACTGAACTAGAGGGAGTCCCCACTTGGGGATCTTGAGTACAACTCTTTTCCTCCGCTAGGGGGAGCTCAAGCTGTATATCAGTGAGTCATAGCGGATGCAAAAGATCAGTTTGGTTTTCTTGTCTGACTATTTGAGTGAATTAGGAGACTGGGCTGTGAAGTCAGACATCCTGGATTCAAATCCTAGCTCTGTTTCTACTTCTAGTTATTGGAAAAGTTATTTGTCTTCTTTATGCTCCCAATTCCCTATTATAAAAAGGGGAATTATAATAATGACCGGATAGAAAATTGTGGGAAATCATTGAACAGACACTTCACAACACAGCGTATCCAAATGGTTAAAATACAAAAAGAAAACACTGTACCTCATTGCCTCATTGATCATCAGTTCAGCCCACAATGAGATACCACTACATACCCAGCAGAAGGGCTAAAATAAAGACTAACGACATCAAGTCTTTACAAAGAAGTGAAGCAAACTAGGATTCTCATACATGGCAACTAAGTGTAATACTGTCCTCAGACCAGTCAAGGGAGGCCCACCCTGACCCTGCCCCATCCCATAGAGTGAGGAGCCCAAGAACATACCCACTCAGAACCTATATCCCCTCCTCCCTGGACAATAGTCTAGACACCCAGCACTCCAGAACTGGGCCTGAATTAGGCCTCTTCCCTAAGCTCATTTTCCAAAGGCAGGCCACATTGCTGGTGTGTGCAAATCTAGATCCAAGGAGTGGCCAAAGGGTGGCTGTGATGACGTAGCCTAGGCATGTTAGGCTAGTTGCAGTGCAGGACAGAACCAAGGGTGGGAAAGAATGTCAGACTTTGAGCTAACGTAGGAGAGATGCTGAGTATAATGGGCAAAATCACTAGAAACGATGGTCTGGTAGTATATGTGTATATATACACACATGTCTAGACACATATGTTGATTTCTGTTGGTTCTGGGCATATATATACACATATATACATATATAGTTAGACACATACAAATTGTTAGAACTAGTGCCACTATTCATTATAATGAATTCATTATAAACAACCAAATTTTCTTCACTGTTAAAGTGTATAAATAAACTGTGGTCTAATCATGCAATGGAGTAATGACACCAATGAGAATGAATAAACTACTGCTACAACCAGCAATGTGGGCAAAGCTCAAAAATATAACACTGACCCAAAAGAGACCAGATACAAAAGAGTATGTGCCGTGTGATTCCACTTATATAAAGTTCAAAACCAGGCAGCACTAATCTGTACTGACAAGTCAGGCAGTGACAGCTTCGGGGAGGAGGAGGGTAGTGACTGGGGATGGGGCGTGTCTCTGGGGTGTTACCAACGCTCTATGTCCGGATCTGAGTTCCGGTGGCATAAGCATGTTCCATGCATGAAAGTTCACGGAAATGTACACCTAGGATTTATGTGTGTTATGTATATGTATTTTTCAATAAAAATGTATTTTAAAAAGAAAAATGATGTCTTATCTCATAGGCTTGTTATGAGCATTAAACGATTCAGTAGACCCAAGCTACTGAGACAGAGTATGTCACACAGTGAGTGCTGTATTATACCTAGGATGTCAAGTGCTTTTTTTTTTCTTTATTAGAGTTTAGCTGCTCTACGATGCTGCTGTTAGTCTCTGCTGTACAGCAAAGTGGATCAGCTATATGTACACATATATCCCCTCCGTCACACAAAGCACTGAGTAGAGTTCCCTGTGCTAGAAAGTAGTAGGTGGTCCTTAGTTATCTGTTATACATCGTACTGTATGTGTGTATGTCAATCCCAGTCTCCCAGTTCATCCCAGCCCCTCCTTTCCGCCTTGGTCGCCATAGGTTTGTGCTCTACATTTCTGTCTATTTCTGCTTTGCAAATAGCTTCATCCATACCATTTGTCTAGATTACACCTATGTGTGTTAATATATGATGTTTGTTTTTCTCTCTCTGACATACTTCACTCTAGATGATAGTCTCCAAGTCCATCCATGTCTCTGCAAATGGTACAATTTCATTCATGTTTTGGGGCTATGTACTATATATATATTAATATCTATAATATATATATATATATAGCACTCTTTCTAACCAACCCTGATTCTGAATCTCAGGTCTAAGATCTGAAGCACCTGCTAATGATCCTCGCAGAGCCTAGTGGCTCATCAGATAACTAGCAGCAGCAGTTAATGAACCCATCTAGTTGTCAGCTCCCAGACTTGGTGCCAGACATGAGATGTGTCAGCACAATTCAGTATCAATAGGAAGGGAGCTCAAGGTCCCCAACCCCAGCTTAGTGCAAGAGTCACTCGTCCCAGAACATCTATCCAGCATCTCCTTGAGAAGCATTTGCACACTTTCTATATGTTGCATTGTGTGTTCTTTCACAATAATTGTTTCCTTCTATACGTGTCTCCCCAAGGTACCACAGGCTATGTGAGAGCAGAGACTGCCTCTTTTCTTTCTTCCTTCCCAGTCCTTAGCACTGTGTCTGGCACATGAATGATTCTCAGTAACTCTGAATCAAAAACAGAATTCCTGACCCATAGCAGACATGCGATACATGTTAATTCCATACCTCCCATCTTTTTCTCATCTCTTTTATTAAAGTCTTTCTCTCTTTCTGAAGNCATAGGCCATGTGAGAGCAGAGACTGCCTCTTTTCTTTCTTCCTTCCCAGTGCTTGGCACTGTGTCTGGCACATGAATGATTCTCAGTAACTCTGAATCAAAAACAGAATTCCTGACCCATAGCAGACATGCGGTACATGTTAATTCCATACCTCCCATCTTTTTCTCATCTCTTTTATTAAAGTCTTTCTCTCTTTCTGAAGTTGTTCCTTCTACCAGAGGAACCTGTATGATAAGGCAGAGGCTTTGAATCTCTTCATATGAGACCCTTTAACATTCTAAACTAAATAATCTAAACAGTTTAAATAGAAGCAATAACTGAGCCTACCTTAAAGTGACTTCATACCCCCACTGCATACCATGATTTCACTCTTTAATGGGACANTTTTGGATTATAAATCTTTACCAGGACTTAGGATGAGCATCTTATATAAGCATATCTCAGAGGCTTCCCCAGTGGCTCAGTGGTGAAGAATCCACCTGCAATGCAGAAGACACAGGTTCGATCCCTGGGCTGAGAACATCCCCTGAAGGAGAATATGGCCACTCCAGTAGTCTTGCCTAGAAAAATCCCACGGACAGAGGAGCCTAGCAGGCTAGAGTCCACAGGGTCACACAGAGTCAGGACACGACTGAAGTGACTTAGCACATATGCCTAAGCATCTGCGGACTGCAACGAGAATGTGCACCCACTGCATGTGGGTGGGACTCCACGTGAGTAATTCTTCCTATGCCACTCCATGATCCTTCTAGCTCAGTTCTACCATCTCCACCTATTCTTCTAAGAGCCTAGTCAGAAGGATCTGAGAAGTTGAGTTCAGCCTCTCAGTGGTTTTTCCTATAGAAAGTCACAGGCTGCTGCATGAACACTTTCAGCTGTACATTCCAACTCCCCTTGAGTTCATCTACTCCATACGTATTTATATAACACCTATATGTTACATATATTGGGTTGCATGTTCAGTTCAGTTGCTCAGTCGTGTCCGACTCTGTGACCCCATGAATCGCAGCACACCAGGCCTCCCTGTCCATCATCATTTCTCAAAGTTCACTCATACTCACATCCATCGAGTCCGTGATGCCATCCAGCCATCTCATCCTCAGTCGTCCCCTTCTCCTCCTGCCCCTAATCCCTCCCAGCATCAGAGTCTTTTCCAATGAGTCAACTCTTCACATGAGGTGCCCAAAGTACTGGAGTTTCAGCTTTAGCATCATTCCTTCCAAAGAACACCCAGGGTTGATCTCCTTCAGAATGGACTGGTTGGATCTCCTTGCAGTCCAAGGGACTCTCAAGAGTCTTCTCCAACACCACAGTTCCAAAGCATCAATTCTTCAGTGCTCAGCCTTATTCACAGTCCAACTCTCACATCCATACATGACCACTGGAAAAACCATAGCCTTGACTAGTTGGACCTTATTCGGCAAAGTAATGTCTCTGCTTTTGAATATACTATCTAGGGTGGTCATAACTTTTCTTCCAAGGAGTAAGCATCTTCTAATTTCATGGCTGCAGTCACCATCTGCAGTGATTTTGGAGCCCCCCC
>SJYW01033347.1:438264-469175 GCA_006410735.1 Raphicerus campestris
TCAGAAGAAATGGAGTAGCCATCATGGTCAACAAAAGAGTCCGAAATGCAGTACTTGGATGCAACCTCAAAAACGACAGAATGATCTCTGTTCGTTTCCAAGGCAAACCATTCAATATCACAGTTATCCAAGTCTATGCCCCAACCAGTAATGCTGAAGAAACTGAAGTTGAATGGTTCTATGAAGACCTACAAGACCTTTTAGAACTAACACCCAAAAAAGATGTCCTTTTCATTATAGGAGACTGGAATGCTAAAGTAGGAAGTCAAGAAACACCTGGAGTAACAGGCAAATTTGGCCTTTGAATATGGAATGAAGCAGGGCAAAGACTAATAGAGTTTTGCCAAGAAAAGCACTCGTCATAGCAAACACCCTCTTCCAACAACACAAGAGAAGACTCTACACATGGATATCACCAGATGGTCAACACCGAAATCAGACTGATTATATTCTATGCAGCCAAAGATGGAGAAGCTCTATACTGTCAACAAAAACAAGACCAGGAGCTGACTGTGGCTCAGATCATGAACTCCTTATTACCAAATTCAGACTTAAACTGAAGAAAGTAGGGTTGTATGTTAGGAATACAAAATTAAATAAAATTAAGTCTTTGCTGGCAAGAAGCACATTATCCACTGGAAGAGAGAAGTGTGAGAAAACACAATGACAAAAGTGAGAAATAGTTCTATAGGAGTAAGTACTGCATGCTACATGAGTGTATAATAATAGTTAATATAGTCAACATTCCTTTCGTATCAAGCTCTGCTCTAAAATTCAACATGCATTAACTCTTTCATCTTTACGACAGTCTTAAAGCTAAATTGAGGTGCTGAGAGATTAAGTCACTTAGAGTCAGACAGTAAGTGTCACAGCCAGTTTAGTTGAAATATGTACCCCACTCTGAGAGAATTGAGACTTCCTGGAAGAAGGAGGTGGAACAGGGGGATACCTGAGAGACGGATGTGAATCAGTTAATAAAGTAGGGGAAGGCCATCCTATGCAGAGGGAAAACACGTGTGCCAGCCTCACCCCAGACCCCACAATAGTACCTAGTGTTTGTCCAGTGGTGTTCCTCCCCTTGGTTACCAGGTCTACAGGCCAAGGGCTCATGGCCACCTAGAGCCCATTCCCACCTCTTCTTATTCTGGACATGCGTGCGTGCTAAGTTGCTTCAGTCGTGTCTGACTCTACGACCCCATGGACTGTAGCCCACCAGGCTCCTCTGTCCATGAGATTCTCCAGGCAAGAATACTGGAGTGGGTTGCCATGTCCTCCTCCAGGGGACCTTCCCGACCCAGGGATCATGGTGCTCTAGAAACCTCAACCCCAGAAGTTCTGGCCCCAATCGTTTCAAGCCCCCTTGCAAAGCCTGTGTGACTTCTTCCATCCTCCTAAGAGGGAGCCAAGTTGATCATGGGCTCCTTGCTGGGGAATGGCCATGTGTGGGGGGTGTGAATGTTGCTCAGGTGTGCAGGCTAAAGTGTCTATAAACTTACACACATACAGGTTGTGCAAGACAGATGAAGGGGTGGGAAGAGAAGGCTGGTGGACTGGGTGTTGGGAGCTCTCTCCTGCCTATGACATTCTGACATGAAACTCTGAAGAGTCTGAGAATTCAAAATCTGAACCTAACTTTCTAGGAGTTACAAAGGTGTTTTTGTCAAAGGTAAAAGATAGAACACAGTTTATGTGACAGTGTGTTAGCTTAATGTACACATTTTAGGGCTTCCCTAGTGGCTCAGAGGTTAAAGCATCTGCCTGCAATGCAGGAGATCTGGGTTCGATCCCTGGGTTGGGAAGATCCCTTGGAGAAGGAACTGGCAATCTACTCCAGTATTCGTGCCTGGGAAATCCCATGAGCAGAGGAGACTGGTGGGCTACAGTCCACGGGATAGCAAAGAGTCGGACATGACTGAGCGACTTCACTTTTCACACATTTTAAGAACATGGCCTGTGGCCTGCATTTGTACCCAAGCCCTACAAATGTTAGAGGTAAACCTCCTGTGTGTAAGGGATGAATATGTGAGAAAGACAGCTGGCCCAGGAAACTAAATGTAGCCAAGCTCGAGCCTAGACTGGGAGGCAAACAGTTCAGGGATGCTCCTGCCTGCCGAGTGGCTTGAATTTAATTCAGAAGGCTGCAGAGGTCGTAACAGATTTTAAGGTAGAGAGTAGGCCCAACTTTAGGTTTGGAGTGCTCATGTCACATGTGTCAAGCTGCTGTCTGCAAAAGAAACACACCATGATATCTTTATTCTCACTGCTTTCCTGTGCCTCTGTCCAGAAGCAGGAAAGTAAAAGAATGGTGATGTCTTTTGTGGCAGTAAGAGTCCAAATAGCAAAGCCTGGTACAGTTAGAAGAGCAAATATGTGGGAGTCAAAAATAGCAACCTGACCTTCTTATCTGACCTATTCAGCTGGTGAGAGCCTGAAATCACATATTCAGAGAAGCCAGGCTGCCAAGACAAAGCCCAAGAGCCCACAGATGTCAAGGGTAGGATGTCTGGGATTGGGTCAAGGGCATGGGGCAGAGCCAAGTGGATCTAACATAGATCTAATGCATGTGAGTCCTTGGAATGAGGCTTGCTTCACCCCTGGGGTGCAGCAGGAGACTCCCAGTTACTGAATGACATCCTGGAGCAAAGCCAGTTGGGCCAGGTGTTCAGATAGACAGGACATGTCTCTCATAGCCCTGCCCACACAAGACTGCATTTAACCACAATCAATGGACACTGGACAAACAGTAGGTCCTTCAGTACATCTCCATAATATATATTTATCAAATTTTGTTTCCAAAAATAACCTGACTTCCTTGTGGAGAATTATCCTTCCACCACCACACATGATTTTGAAAAGAACAATAAAGTCTAACAGACAAATCTTTTGGGGACTGTCCCATCCCACCTTACAACCAGGTGAAAGTGATGTGACCCAAGTTCAAGCTATCAATCACTCACTGCATGTGTGAGCTAAATTGCTTCAGTCATGTTAGACTCTTTGCAACCCTTTAGACTGCAGCCCACCAGGCTCCTCTGTCCATGGGATTCTCAAGGCAAGAATACTAGAGTGGGTTACCATGCCTTCCTCCAGAGGATCTTCCCAACCCAGGGATGGAACCTGTGGCTCTTGTGTCTCTTGCATTGGCAAGTGGGTTCTTTACCACTAGCATGGCATGGGAAGCCCCAAACACTAACCCTAAGGCTGTAAATGGTGTGCCAGTAAGGCAAGGATACGAGAACAGTTGGGGCGAAGATTATAGCAGTAGCAGCCTCTGGGGTTTCAGGAATCAATGCTGTGAATGCTAGGGGTGGTTCTTGACCACATTGCTCCAAGAGAATGACCTTGGAGGGAGAAGATGATTCCCATCCTTTCCCCAGGCTTCCTTTGGGCTTCCTTAATTCTGTTAATAAATCCCCAAGGNAGAAACACACCATGATATCTTTATTCTCACTGCTTTCCTGTGCCTCTGTCCAGAAGCAGGAAAGTAAAAGAATGGTGATGTCTTTTGTGGCAGTAAGAGTCCAAATAGCAAAGCCTGGTACAGTTAGAAGAGCAAATATGTGGGAGTCAAAAATAGCAACCTGACCTTCTTATCTGACCTATTCAGCTGGTGAGAGCCTGAAATCACATATTCAGAGAAGCCAGGCTGCCAAGACAAAGCCCAAGAGCCCACAGATGTCAAGGGTAGGATGTCTGGGATTGGGTCAAGGGCATGGGGCAGAGCCAAGTGGATCTAACATAGATCTAATGCATGTGAGTCCTTGGAATGAGGCTTGCTTCACCCCTGGGGTGCAGCAGGAGACTCCCAGTTACTGAATGACATCCTGGAGCAAAGCCAGTTGGGCCAGGTGTTCAGATAGACAGGACATGTCTCTCATAGCCCTGCCCACACAAGACTGCATTTAACCACAATCAATGGACACTGGACAAACAGTAGGTCCTTCAGTACATCTCCATAATATATATTTATCAAATTCTGTTTCCAAAAATAACCTGACTTCCTTGTGGAGAATTATCCTTCCACCACCACACATGATTTTGAAAAGAACAATAAAGTCTAACAGACAAATCTTTTGGGGACTGTCCCATCCCACCTTACAACCAGGTGAAAGTGATGTGACCCAAGTTCAAGCTATCAATCACTCACTGCATGTGTGAGCTAAATTGCTTCAGTCATGTTAGACTCTTTGCAACCCTTTAGACTGCAGCCCACCAGGCTCCTCTGTCCATGGGATTCTCAAGGCAAGAATACTAGAGTGGGTTACCATGCCTTCCTCCAGAGGATCTTCCCAACCCAGGGATGGAACCTGTGGCTCTTGTGTCTCTTGCATTGGCAAGTGGGTTCTTTACCACTAGCATGGCATGGGAAGCCCCAAACACTAACCCTAAGGCTGTAAATGGTGTGCCAGTAAGGCAAGGATACGAGAACAGTTGGGGCGAAGATTATAGCAGTAGCAGCCTCTGGGGTTTCAGGAATCAATGCTGTGAATGCTAGGGGTGGTTCTTGACCACATTGCTCCAAGAGAATGACCTTGGAGGGAGAAGATGATTCCCATCCTTTCCCCAGGCTTCCTTTGGGCTTCCTTAATTCTGTTAATAAATCCCCAAGGATTTCGATAAAATCAACAACCTTTCCATCTGTGCCATGAGCAGTTCTTACCCCGAGACCAGCAAGACATTTTCTAACCCTGGAAGTTGCTGCTCAAAGTTCTTTGTGAAGATGAAGATTTTCAATCATAGTTTAAACTGGCAAATGGGTGGCTTCTCCTTAGCAAAGTGAATTTAATACAATGGGCTTCCCAGGTGGCTCAGTGTGAAGAATCCGCCTGCAATGCAGGAGACGCAGGTTTGATCCCTGGGTTGGGAAGATCCCCTGGAGAGGAAATGGCAACCCACTCCAGTATTCTTGCCCGAAAAATTCCATGGCCAGAGGAGAGTGGCATGCTACAGTCCATGGGGTTGCAAGAGTCAGACACAACTTAGCGACTAAACCACAGTTGAACACAATGCTACATTATGTCTCTAGGCGCTCTCCTCGAATACTAGGGTGAGCTAATTATGACACACACACTTGACTATAAGCTCACCCTGGGACAGGGGTCCCCAAAGGAAGAGAAGTTACTATTTTGTGTCCCTGGAACCCCATGATCCTGATACTCTAGTGAAGAGCAAGGGGATGCCGACAGGGAAGCCAATTTGCTGAGGTCCAGAGGGAAGTATCCCCTGGCCCTGCTCTCTGCACACAGGGATCCTGACAACTTGAAAAGGAACTGCAAATGAAGGGAGAGCAGTCAGCACGTGGGGGGCCTGGGCCTTAGCTACTGGCTACCAGTCTCATTTGAGCAGATAGATTTTCATTAAAAATGTCATTTTGAAAATGAGAAAAGCATACACACACATATGCAACTAAACAGATGTTCAGATTCCTGCTCTTCCTTCTACAGTACTCACAGGAAACACATGTCTGTGTTGTCCTAAGTCCAGTTACTAATTAGCACGTTTCAGTAGCACATTTCATGGAGGACAGAGAGAATTTCAAAGGGATGCCTCCCTTTTAAGTTGAGACAGCTGGTGCTAATTACCAAGCAGGAAAAGAATGTGCAAACAGATCATTGAGAAGCCATTGGTGGAACAGAAGGTGGAGGGGTCTTTGGGTCCTATTGTAGAACTCCTCTGCAGTGGTCAGAAGTCACTGCATATGATTTGCATCTTCACCTTGCCCCCAGGAAGCAGCTGTCGAGTTTCATCACCCTGCAAGAGGTGGGAAACACAGTCCAAGAGCATGAACTTAAAGATCATTTCACAGCATGCTTGTAAATTTCACAGAGATATGGTTCAGAGCTCTGGTAGTAAAACAGTACCCTCTCAGTCAAACGTGCACAGCATCTAGAAGCTAAGCATGGCCTTTACCTTTTAAAACAAACCCAGGGGATGATCAGTTCAAAGTTCCTCTTTATAATCATGTTGCTACGAACTGAGGATGATCAAGACACCCAAAATGATGCCTAATGAAAAAAAGAATCTTGATCCTAATTCCATCATGCCTCTAATGAAAAGTCCACTAGACAAGAAATCAAAAGCTTTCTGATATACATATTCATTACAAGACTTTGAGAAAGCTATCTAGTTTTCCTGAGCCTCAGCCTTTCCTCTGTAAAATGGGAATAATGGTACCTACCACATAGGGTTGTATGTGAACATTTTGGAATATTATAAGTACAAGGTATACTCAGTCTGAATCTCTAGGTAAAGGTAAAGTCATTGGGTATCTTAGGAATGTGATTTCTAGCAAAAGCCAACCAAAGTAATCTCAGCCCAGTGGAAGTATATGAGGACTTTACAGAGGGGGCTGATACTCCCGGGTTAACAGACACCTTGCAGGATGACTAACTGGATTTCAGAAACTGGCTTCACAACAGGGGATGATTATGCGAAGACAGTGCCACAAGTGATTAAAGGTAGAAGTTCTAGAATCATACTGCCTTAGTTTCAAATTCTACCCTATCACTTCCCACCTGGTGACCCTGGGTAAGTCACTTGACCCCCCCCCACCCCCAACATAAGTTAAGGAAAACAGCAGTGACGCCTGCTCATGGATGGCTTCCTTGTGAGGACTGAATGAGACGTAAAATAGTCAGAGTGCTTGATAGATTATAAATTTCATCTCAAACATGATCAGAGTTATGAAGACAATGTTAGTATTCTGATAGTCACAGAGCTGAGTAATAAATTCATTTTCCTTTATTTTTATTTTAATGACTACTGTCAGCTAACATACAATGCTTACATTGGGCAGGTTTTATGCATACTGAATCATTTAATCCTCAGATTAATAATCCTATGGGATGTGTTAGTGAGTAGTAGGGCTAGGATTTGAAGCAGAAGCTTATTCTTAATTATTGGACAAATTAATGTAGGCCAATGATTGAGACTGGGATGGGGGTATTTAAGAGTGAACTACTCAGTACAATGGTAGTTTGTACAGCGGGATTCAAATACGAAAACATTATGTATGCTTGCTGGACTGAATGTCCACCTACACATCACAAGGGAAAATATATTTAGCTGTTTTGACATTATAAAGTAGTCATGGCTTGACTTATCCAAAGCATTTCCATTTGTCCTTTTCTCTCTATTTCTATTTTCAGGAAACTGAAAACATTCTAACAAATAAAAGAAGTGTTCCCCCATTCCAACTATTCTAAAGACAAAAATAATAACTCAGAATAACAGCAAGATAAATTTGATGAATCAAATACCATTGAAAACCCACTCAACACCCACATTCACTGTCTGTCTGAAAAGTTCTATCATTTTTAACAAAGCCCAGAGATTTCACTCAGCTCTTTTGGTATCAAAGAAAAAAGAAATTTCTGAATCACTGTGAGTGCTTTTTTATAAAACATCTAGTTTTTAGGAACAGTGTCTGCACCCATACCCTGCAACTCAAGGAACTCAGTAAAAACTTGTTGATCGCTTAAGTGCTAATAAATAGTGTCTGGTTGATATTACATGATGTTTCCATAAATGGGAAATGTAGTGATTTTTATGCATAGACTTCTTGGAACGAGGAAGACATACCTAAAAGATAGTTAGTGGCTGGCAGTAAAGCTGTAGATTATTTATGAGTCAGTTGTATGAGACCAGAGAAGAAAAGCATTTCATGTTTAAGAATTGTTTCTGTATGTCTTATAGAAAAAGTCAGAGAGACTGACAAACAAGATGGCCTGAACAATGCCTGGGGTCGTTTACAGAACAGAGTCCCTCTGAGGACTCTGAGGTCCGCCAGCTTGCGCAAAGACCTGCTCTTCCCCCTATTGGCTCTCTCTCCCAGATTCCGGTTCTAATCGTGCCCACCACTTGCCAACTAAGTCGCTACATCCTGCATCTGTGCTCTNCCGCCAGCTTGCCCAAAGACCTGCTCTTCCCCCTATTGGCTCTCTCTCCCAGATTCCGGTTCTAATCGTGCCCACCACTTGCCAACTAAGTCGCTACATCCTGCATCTGTGCTCTTATTTACGCTTGGCTTCCTCTCCAGCTTTTCTTCCGTCTCTAGTAATCTGTATCTGACAATTTTCAGACGCCTGATCAAAAACCTAGGTGCCAGCTCCTAGACTGTAGTTTTTGTGCACTTAGGAGACCTGTACTCATTGAACCAATACTATAATGCCTTTGAAATTAAATTCTTGCCATTTAATTATGCACCAGGTCTTTTATTACACTTAAATTTTTCTCTTATTAAACTGCTTGACAATAGAGTCCATCATTTCCACATCTTTTCCATATGCCAATGAGTTGCTCCTTGTGCAATGCATCACAGCTAGTAGAGATTCCACAACTATAGCAAATTATCTAGAATTTCATGTCTTCAGCTTATCTGTACCATTGTGAGGGCTCTGTGAAAGATGTATAATTAGTTCTTGGTATTGTGACAAGAAGCTGCAGCACCATCCATGTTGACTGCCAAAATCTGCAGATAACATCTGCTTAAATTCTAGGAGCAGGTGGAAAGCTACTTGATCACAGTTAATGCATGGAAGGCCAGTTAACATTGTTATGAGCATGGTTTGGGGGAGTTAAACTCTCCAGTCTCTGCCACTGTTTATAGTTAGTTGAGCCAATTAACCTCTTTAACCTCAGCTTTCTATGCTATTTGTTGTCGTTCAGTAGTCATGAAGATGTGTCCAATTCTTTGCAATCCCATGGACTACAGCATGCCAGGCTTCCCTGTCGTTCACTGACTCCTGAAGTTTGCTCAAATTCATGTCCATTGAGTTGGTGATGCTATCTAATCATCTTAGGTGAAGATAATCATAGTCTCCTTCTTATAAAGTTTTTATAATTATAAAGATGATATTAATAATACAGATACACTGTACCTGGAACAAGGGAAGCCCTCTATCCGGATTAAAATAAATAACCAATAACTCAAATATGTTTTAAAGATGCAACAGACTACTGCTAATGATACTCAATGTATCCTGTTTTGAGGCTTAACTTATACTGATACATATTTATTATTTAAGTATTTTATAATTAATAGTTTTTAATCTTGAAAGCAGTGTGACATCCAGGTGTCACTGCAGCTTAATCTTCATTCAGACATAAGTTAGAGGTCTAGTTTTTCCACTTACTAGTCAAATGGCAAAGGACAAGTTGGCTAATATCTTGAAACTTCAGTTTCCTTCTCTGACATGAAGCCAAAAAAGGCCATTCTTACTTGGTGAGAGGGTTGAAATTGCATGTAAATCCTCTAACAGTCAATAAAGACAGCTGTCATGAGTTCTGAGCCCTCTGTTTTCCTGATTATCCTAAGGGACAGCAGCTGTGTAAGCTGAGATCAATCTACAGCAGAAAAGCCACACAAGACGCTTGACAGCGCCTTCCTCTTCCTGAGGGCATTCTCTCAGAAGTAAGAGGCAAGT
This sequence comes from Raphicerus campestris, assembly GCA_006410735.1. Taxonomy (NCBI): domain Eukaryota; kingdom Metazoa; phylum Chordata; class Mammalia; order Artiodactyla; family Bovidae; genus Raphicerus; species Raphicerus campestris. The sequence continues at coordinate 447,690 of SJYW01033347.1, forward strand.
ATTTCTCTGGGAACAGACTCATGTGGGAGAGCGTGGAGTAGGCAATTTGTGGACTCATTTTCTCTCATGTTGGCAGAATGTGGGTTGTCATCACAGGCTGGGTATTGTCTTTGATTCCTGCAGTCTTACAATTGTTACACTGTGGCATGGTGTTATTTTCATCTCTGTGATGGACTGATTATAAGGTAAAGCTGTACAGCCTCACCAATGTGCCAGGTGTCTGCTGTAATAACTCCAAGTATTAGTACTTTAAACAAAACAAAATAGAGATGTGGAGGGGAAACAAGGAGCCTCTAACCAGCAAGCACTTCAAACCACAGCACAAAGAGACCCGACGTGGCTAGGCTGTATTTTGCTAGGATAAGTTCTACTTAATCTTCCCTAGAATCAAATGATGAATTCAACCAGTATCCGGTGGTGGTTTAGTCGGTAAGTCAGATCCAACTGTTTTGTGACGCTATGGACGGCAGGCTCCCCTGCTATGGAATTTCCCAGGCAAAAAAACGGGAGTGGGTTGCCATTTCCTTCTGCAGGGGATCTTCCCAACCCAGGGACTGAACCAGCATCTCCTGCATTGCAAGTAGGCTCTTGCATTGCAGGTGGATCCTTTACTGCATGCTGAGTCACTAGGGAGGCCCAGAGCAATGAAGTTGAAAATTATTTAGCAACCTCAGGAACTGAAGGCAGTTTCTTCTTCTTTTCTCCACTGAAGGGGCAGTGAGAATGTAGACAGAAGGCATATAGAACTATCCAAAAAGCAAAATAAAAATCTAGGTAATTCAATTCATTCTTCCTTACATAAAATAGAATTGGGGCCATTCATTCATTAATCCAGTTTGTATTAGGGACTGGAAAATTCAGGGGGTATAATAATTACTACAAGGACAAACATAAAAATAAACAGTCCTTGACCTCAAGAGGCTTATATTCTAGACCCTCTGGGATCCAATGTCTGATGAGCTGAGGTGGAGCTGATATAATAATACTAGAAATAAAAGTGCACAATAAACGTAAGGTGCTTGAAGCATCCCGAAACCATCCCTGGCCCTGCCTGGTCTGTGGAAAAATTGTCTTCCTCGAAACTGGTCCCTGGTGCCAGTAAGTGTGGGGGGGCCACGGTTCTAGAGGTTTAGCAAGCAGAAACCAACCAAACCAAGAAATAAAAAAAACACCATAATTACAAACTAAAATAATACCTTTGAGCATGGAAGAGAGAGAGATGAAAGAGAAGAATGACAGGAAAGGATATTGCAGAAACAAGCACCTGGAGGAGTCATTCAAACTGAGACAGAAAGGATGGAACAAGGAACGGCTGCTTTCAGCCGAGGGAACAGGATGTGAGGAGACCTGAAGGCCGGAGGTAACAGTGTGTGAAAAGGCCCGAGGGAAGAATTCACTGAGAAGAGTGAGTAATGTGGAGAGTCAGGATGAGAGTAGAAAAATAGTCAAGGGCCAGCTCCTGCAGGCCCTCTAAGTCATGACGTGTATTGTTAGCAGACTAGGAGCTCACTGAGCAGTTTCTAGGAGGAGAAAGACATAATGTGATTTCGATAATCCAATATAACAATTGGAGAGCAGGCTAATGAGGCAGATTTCTAAAACTCAGATCTTGGCTCCAGCGTGTATTAGCTGCGTGACCTTGAGCAAATTGCTGTTTCCTCATCTGCAGAGAGCCATAATCATAGTATCTACTGCACTGTTTTGACGTTTAAATGAATTATTTCATAGGAACCTGATAGGACGGTGGCTAAGACATAGCAAGTACTAAATCTTTCATTTTAAAATTGTTCATTTTATGTTATGTTCATTTCACCTTAAATTTTTAAAAAGCAAAAGAATGGATATTCTGTTTTGTCTCTTTCAACTGGATGAAGAGTTGCTCAAGTCAAATGAGAGCAAAGGAGCTCAGTGTTCTGCTTGGGGTATTTGAGTATGTGACATGCACAATTTACACAAATGAAGAATCAACACATAAAAATTAAAACAATGGAAGTGTTTTATATGAGTAAGAAGAACATTTAGACAAAAGATAAGACCTCGGACCACCTCTGAGTAATGCCAACATTTGAGAACCCAACAGAAAAGACTGAGAAAGAGAAGGAAATTAGGAAAATGATCCTGGAAACCAAGGGATAAGCATACTTCAAGCAAGTGGAGTGTCAACTTTGACAAATATTGCTGAGAAGCCAAGGAAGATAAGAAGGGAAGATCTCCACTGGATTAGACCGCCTGAAGGCTGTTGCTAGCCTTACCAGAGAGAGTTCCAGGGAGAAGAGGTATAGAAGAAGCACACTGGACTGAGTTGAAGGGTGGAAGAAAGATGAGGAGGTAGAGGCTGCTTTTTCAGTGACAAATTTAGAATTCAGTTCCAAAGGAAACAGAGAAATAAGGCAGGAACTGAAACAGTATGTAGGGTCATTAAAAACAAAAAGGCTTTAAAGCGAGAAAATACTACAGCATGCTTGTATGATAAAGGGAACGATTAAGTGCACAGAGAGATGTTACTTCTGAGGAAAAGCATGAATAACTCAAGCAGCAAAGTCTTTGATAACACAAAAGGTAGTGGAAGCCAGTGCAAAAGTGGAAAAATACCCCTTCTTGGCAGAGGAGGAGCGCTTCCATCACGGTGGAGGAAGGAGAATTGGGATGCAGACGCGCTGCACTGGCAGGTTTTGTGCTGGGAAGATGAGTTCACTTTCAACGACTTCTGTTTTCTCAGTGAAGTATGAGTCTGGGTCATCCTTGAGAGGAGGATGTGTGGGAGGCTTGAGGAAAAAGGACATGATATAGTACAGTCATTTCACAGAGAGGGAGAAACTTTAACGAGATTCCTGAGCAGCTCTGAGTGCTGGTCTGAGGTTGCTGAGTTCTGCATCAGTCATCTTGGCTGTGTGACTTTACCCAACAAACTTGCTGTGTCTTGGGTTTGGGCAAGTGAAAAGCAGGGAAGATTTCTGCAACCTTAGAATAGCTGTTATGAATCACCCCAGGCCTATGGTATCCGCTTCCTGCTTATTGGCTAGTGAGCGTAGAAGGAAGTTCAACGAGCCCATCTGTTGAATATAGAAGAAGAGAGACCTCAGCATCAAGATGTTTTGTGCCTGGAGAGCTGCCAGCAGTAGTAACAAGTTCAGTTCAGTTCTGTTGCTCAGTCGTGTCCGACTCTTTGCAACCCCATGAATCGCAGCATGCCAGGCCTCCCTGTCCATCACCAACTCCCAGAGTTCACTCAGACTCACATCCATCGAGTCAGTGATGCCATCCAGCCATCTCATCCTCTGTTGTCCCCTTCTCCTCCTGCCCCCAATCCCAAGGTTATGTCCAAATCCTTGGCTCCAGCTAGCCAAGGCATTCAGTAAGAAACAGTCTTCCAGCTGTACTTTCACTGATGATCAGAAAGGGTTACCATGGAAATTGTCATATTAGAAAGGTCAAAGTTGTCTCAGGTGCTTCAGTGCAGCCTAATTTGGTATGAGATATATCTGAATGAAAAGATAAAATACAGAAGAGGTGGAAAGAAATATATGCGTGTTTCTTCTAAGTAGGTTTTTTTGCTATTGTTCAGTTGCTAATCTTTCCAACCCCATGGACTGTAGCATGCCAGGCCCCTCTGTCCTCCAATATCTCCTGGAGTTTGCTCAAATTCATGTCTGTTGAGTAAGTGATGATATCTAACCATCTCATCCTCTGCTGCTGCCTTCTCTTGCCTTCAATCTTCCCAGCATCTGGGTCTTTTCCAGTGAGTCAGCTCTTCGCATCAGGTGGCCAAAGTATTTGAATTTCAGCCTCAGCATCAGCCCTCCCAATGAATATTCAAGGTTGATTTGCTTAAGTATTGACTGGCTCGATCCCCTTGTAGCCCTAGGGACTCTCATGAGTCTTCTCCAGCACCAGAATTCAAAAGCATTAATTCTTTGGTGCTCGTCTTCTTTATGGTACAACTCTCATATCCATATATGACTATATACAGCAATCTATTTGAGCTAAGTTGTGTCCAAATAATTTCCAAATGAATGTGGTTTAAATTAATTTACCTGATAAAGGAATGTGAGAAAAGGAAAAATATAATGTTTATAAATCCTGTAGAAATCCCTAAAATAAAAAGTAGTATATGAAGAAAGGGTGGATTTTAATTGTGTCAGAAAGGCTTTCATACAGACTGATCAAAGAAGGAATGCTGCAGCCACTAATGTTCCATGATGCATCACACAAATCCTTTGTGCCAGCCTTTGGGAGTTTTCCTATCTTTCGTCACTTCGTTTAGTGAGGCTCACATGTCCTCCCCTGCTCCTCACCATCTGTCCACACCTATTCCTCCTTCAGGGATCCATTCTGCCTTCTCACTATGCTTCAGGTAGCAGTTTAACAAACTCTCCAGGAAGAATTCTGTTATGCCATTCAGCCTTGTTAATTCCATTTTACGGAATATGCTTTCTTGAGAACACTTAATAATTATATTTTTTGGAGGGTGCGGGGAATTGTTTGGTAGCCATCTATCTCTGCTAACCACTATATTCCCAGTTTTTGTCATACATCCTGGCACACAGAGACCAACAATTACATACTGTGAAAGGAAAGAAAGAAAGGGAAGAGGGGAAAAGGAGTAAAAACAGGGAGGAAGAACAATAGGGATGCCACTCAACCTACAAAGGTTTTCTCTCTTCTTTGATTCATAGGAAATTGGTTCTTTGCCCTGTATTTAATACTTAAATATATGCCACTCTGATACAACTCTTGTGTTTTCTGATGTACAAATATTACACACACAGTTAAGTACTTAAATGTGTACTCATACCATTCATATGTAAGAATACAGGAAACACCATATGCTGAGAATGGCATCAAAAATGCCCTTGAACATGGAGGTAATTTATCATTAATCTTCTAGGGTTTTATCTGAAATATTGTTTTCATTGATCTTATTCACTTTTTAAATTATAATTTTTTTTAAGTATAGTTGTTGGCAATGTTTCAAGTTTACAGAAAAGTGATTCTGTTACACACACATATGAGTATATTCTTATTCTCATGTTTCTTTTCCATTATGGGTTATTATAGGATATTAAACATAGTTCCCTGTGCTATACAGTAGATTCTTATTGTTTATCTATTTTATGAATAATAATTGTATGTCTGTTAATCCCAAATTACAAATTTATCTCTGTCCCTCTTTCCCTTTTGGTAACCATAAATTTGTTTTCTATGTCTGTGAGTCAATTTCTATTTTATAAATGGGTTCATTTGTATTATTATTTTAGATTCCACATATAAGTGATCTAATATAATTTTGTCTTTCTCTGTCTGACTTGTTTCAGTTGGTACGAAAATCTCTAGGCCCATCCATGTTGCTGCAAATGGGATTATTTCATTCTTTTTTATGAGTAACATTTCATTGTATATTGGAATACATACATCCTCCTTATCCACTCATCTATCTGTGGACATTGCAGTTGCTTCCATGTACTGGCTATTGTAAATGGTGCTGCTATGAACACTGGGGTGCATGTATCTTGTCAGCTTAGAGTTTTTTCTAGATATATACTAAGGAGTGGGATTGCTGGATCATATATAACTCTATTCTTTTTTAGTGTTTTAAGGAAACTTCATACTGTTCTCTAGTGACTGTACCAATTTACATTCCCATCAATAGTGTAGGAGGGTTCCCTTTCCTCCATACCCTCTCTAGTATTTATTATTTGTAGATTTTTTGATGATGGCCTTTCTGATTGGTGTGAATTGATATCTCATTGTGGTCTTGATATGCATTTCTCCAAAAATCAGTGATGTTGAGCATCTTCTCATGTGCCTCTTGGCCATCTGTATATCTTCTTTGGAAAAATGTCTATTTAAGTCTTTTTCCCATGTTTTGATTTTTTTTTTTAATTGAGCTGTACGAGGTGTTTGAATATTTTGGAAATTAAGACCTTGTTAGTTGCATCATTTGCAGATGTTTTCTCCTATTCTGTAGGCCGTCTTTTTGTTGTTTTTTTTTTTATGGTTTCCTTTGCCATATAAAAACTTTTAAGTTTAATTAGGTCCCATTTGTTTATTTTTGCTTTTATTTCCATTACTCTCAGCAGATCCAAAAATATATTACTGAAATTTACATCCTGTTTATGTTTTCCTCTAGGAGTTTTTATAGTATCTGGTCTTACATTTAGGTCTTTAATCCATTTTGAGTTCATTTTTTATATGGCATTAGAAAATATTCTAATTATTCTAATTATTCTTTTACATGTATCTATTCAGTTTTCTCAACACCACTTGAACTTGGGCCTTTCCATGGGATGATATAATCCTTAAAAATCCCAAATGCCATCTAAAAGTAGCAAGGGGTTCTTACTTTCCAGCTTTGATTGCCCATCACTCTCAGCTTCACGTTTTGTGGGTGTCAGTCACTCAATCGTGTCAGACTCTTTCAGTTGAGTTCAACTCAGTCACTCAGTCATGTCCGACTCTTTGCAACCCCATGAACCGCAGCACACCAGGCCTGCGTGTCCATCACCAACTCCCAGAGTCCACCCAAACCCATGTCCATTGAGTCAGTGATGCCATCCAACCATCTCATCCTCTGTCATCACCTTCTCCTCCTGCCCTCAGTCTTTCACAGTCTTTTCAAATGTGTCAGTTCTTCCCATCAGGTGGCCAAAGTATTAGAGTTTCAGCTTCAACATCAGTCCTTCCAGTGAACAACCAGGACTGATCTCCTTCAGAATGGACTGGTTAGATCTCCTTGCAGTCCAAGGGACTCTCAAGAGTCTTCTCCAACACCGCAATTCTTAGGCACTCAGCTTTCTTCACAGTCCAGTTCTCACATCCATAGATGACCACTGGAAAAACCATAGCCTTGACTAGACTCTTTGCGACCCTGTTAACTGTAGTCCACCAGGCTTCTCTCTCTATGGGATTTCCCAGGCAAGAATACTGGAGTGGGTAGCCATTCCCTTCTCCAAGGGATCTTCCTGACTCAGGGATCAAACCCAGGTCTCCCACATTGCAGGTAGATTCTTTACTGTCTAAGCCACAGGGAAGCTTGCTTCATGTTTTAAGTTCTATCAGTTCTGAACAATGTTCATAGTTCCTCAGAGGCCCTTTCTGTCTTCTGACTGCAATGTTTTCTTCTGAGGATCAAACTCTACTCATTCACGATTTACTGCATCCTTCGCATCATCTAGGAAGCCCTCTAGCATTCCCACCACCACCTCTGTTCTACATAAATTACTGTATGAGTCCCTACTTCACTGCAAGACTGTTTTCTTTGTATTCTCGGNCTCATTCACGATTTACTGCATCCTTCGCATCATCTAGGAAGCCCTCTAGCATTCCCACCACCACCTCTGTTCTACATAAATTACTGTATGAGTCCCTACTTCACTGCAAGACTGTTTTCTTTGTATTCTCGGGGCTTAGTACATGGGTTGAAATTCATAAACTCAATAAACATTTATGAAACTGAGCTATTGTTCATTTTGAAGCTACACCCTTCATGATTTCATAGACTTCACTTTAGCCTTCCTGAATATTTGCTGCAGGTTAATTACTGTAATATGTGTGTGTGTGTGTGTGTGTGTGTGTGTGTGTGTGTGTGTGTGTGTGTGTACTTCTTTCTAATTGTATTTCAAGTTCTTCCCAAAACAAGGCCCTGGGAATCCCCAAGTTGAAAAACACCCTTGGGCTTGTTCTATTGCTATCTTGTATTCATACTTGGGTGTTCATTCACAAACATTAAACTCCAGGAAAGAAGAGTTTGTCCTGTGACAAAACAGGACTCCCTCCTCCATGGCATGAGTCCTTGGCTGCTTTCAGAGTGGATGGTGGCCAGTGGGGAAAACACACGGGAATTTTTCTTTGGAACTGAGGTACAATGAAAAGGGCCTCCTGTNCAGAGGATGAGATGGCTGGATGGCATCACTGACTCGATGGATGTGAATCTGAGTGAACTCTGGGAGTTCGTGATGGACAGGGAGGCCTGGTGTGCTGCGATTCATGGGGTCGCAAAGAGTTGGACATGACTGAGTGACTAAACTGAACTGAACTGATGTTTATAAAAGATCTCTCAGTCCACTTGTTGAAGAACAGACTGTCAGTCTAGAAGCAACCAGCTGGGATTCCAGATGAAAAGGAGAGAGAGGCTTGCCCTAGGGTGGTAGGCTTGAAGATAGTAAATGGTCCAACTGGGGACACATTCTGAAGACAGGGTTGGCAAGATCTGGTGATAGAGTGCCTATAAGTTATGAGGGAAAGAGAGCAACTGAGGATAACTGCTGGATTTTTTGGCCTAAGTTAGAACTGGATGTCATATGGCCTTCATGGACCAATGTTTCCGTTCCATCTTCATCAGTCAACATTGCAATCTACCCATTATTGAATACCTATTTTATGTTATGTATTTTTTAACCATTATTCATAATCACTACATAAACTTAGAAGGTAGGTATTGTGATCAGCAATTAACAGATGAGGAAGATGAGCCTCAAGAGATTCATTTTCCCAAAATCATCAGCTAAGGCAAGTTTCAAACAATGCCCAGTATAGCTCTAAAATCTACACTGTCTCCATTCAGTCGCTTGGCTATTGTGTGCTAGATACGCATTAGCACTGAGGTCCCTCTTCCACTGTGTAGGCATAGAAAAGAGACTACGCTGGATAGCGAAAGTAAACTTCTCTACTTCCTGGAGAGGATGATTACTTAAGATATTTTAATCATGCTTTTGGGAAGTTTTTTTTTTTGCTTGATTGATTATTGCTTTTTAAAATTATATTTTCTATAAGGCGAGTTGAAAACTATAATGCCATGTCTGAAGACAGCCAGATTTAAATGCCAGCCCTACCCCTTAACAGCTGTATATCCTTCAACTAGATTCTAAAGGCTGCTAAGAATGTTAATTTGCTTATCTATAAAGTGGGTGTAATAATGTTTATCTTTAAGTGGTATAAGGATTAAATGGGAAATGTTGGAAGCATATAACACAGTATCTGACAAATAGCAAACCCTCAATAAATAAATGATATATATATTAGTGGTAGCTTTGAAAAGTGGGTACCAGGACACAAAAAATTATCCAAGTCAGTATTTTATTATCTGTAATTTATTTTTAACTCACAAGATGAGGCAACTCTGACAAAAGAGAAAGTGACTTGCTTAATGCTAAGGTAAATTAAAGCCAGGACAACAATTCTCTTTTCCAAAAATTCCCTGAACACATCTAATAAATCACCCAGTGTCTTGGATATCATGTATTTTTAAAACTGCCATCCAACTACTTGCTCTTGGGATCTGTAGGCATTCAGACCATAGCTGCTAAGACTACCCATTCAAATAAATAAACCACAAAGTCATGTAATCATTCTCAGAAACATTCCTCCATCAAGTTTCTACCTAGAATAAACACTGATGAAAAAAGTCTATTGCTTGCAGGAAAACTGTCGATGTGGCCTTAAGAGACATTTTCACTTGGAAGACCTACAATTAGTTAATCTGTGTGTTTTAAAGGAAATATTTTATCAAGTCACAAAACATAAAGAATTCTAAAGTCTGCAACACAGAGATCACTTCACTCTAAGGCTAAAAGAATTTCCTTGAGAAAATTGTAGGCTAGGAAGCAGTTCAGATAGCTGGCTGATTATCAAAATCACCTGAAGAGTTTAGTAAAAAGTATAGATGTCTTCAAACCCAAATTCTCAGAGATTCTGATTCAGTTCAGTTCAGTTCAGTCACTTAGTCGTGTCCAACTCTTTGCGATCCCATGAATTGCAGCACGCCAGGCCTCCATCACCAACTCCCAGAGTTCACTCAGACTCACGTTCATCAAGTCCATGATGCCATCCAGCCATCTCATCCTCTGTCATCCCCTCTTCCTCCTGCCCCCAATCCCTCCCAGCATCAGAATCTTTTCCAATGAGTCAACTCTTTGCATGAGGTGGCCAAAGTACTGGAGTTTCAGCTTTAGCATAATTCCTTTCAAACAACACCCAGGACTGATATCCTTCAGAATGGACTGGTTGGATCTCCTTGCAGTCCAAGGGACTCTCAAGAGTCTTCTCCAACACCACAGTTCAAAAGCATCAATTCTTCGGCGCTCAGCTTTCTTCACAGTCCAACTCTCACATCCATACATGACTACTGGAAAAACCATAGCCTGGACTCAGTAGATCTGGAGCAAAGTCTAGAAATAAACATTTTTTAAAGCTGACTATTAGCAATCAGAGAAATGCAAATCAAAGTCACAACGAAATACCACATCATTACTGTTAGGATTACTAAAATAAAAAAGGCAGGTGTTGTTGAGGATATGGAGAAACTGGAAACCTCACACACTGCTTGTGGGAAGGTACAATTGTACAGGAGCTTGGGAAAACAGGCTTACAGTTCCTCAAAAGTTTAAACAGAGAGTTACATGACCGGTAATTCTACTCCTGGGTACATACACAAGAAAAGTGAAAAAATATGCCCAGACAACAACCAGTATATGAATATTCATAGCAGTATTATTCATAATAGCCCCAAAGTGGAAACAACCCAAATGTCCATCAAACAACAAATTGATTAATAAAATGTGGTCAGTCCATACAGTAGAATATCATTTGCTCATATAACGTAAAGAAGCATTGACGCACACTGGCACATGGATGAGGCTTGAGAACATTGTGCAAAGTGAAAGAAGCCAGTCACAAAAGACCATGTATTATATGATTCTATTTATACAAAATGGCCAGAATAGGCAAATATGTATAGAGAGAAAGTAGGTTAATGGCTGCCTAAAATATGAGGGAAGGAAGCTGGTGGAGGAAATAAGGGAATGCACTTCTAATAGGTACAAAGTCTGGGGGGAAGATAATTATAATATTCTAAAACTGCTTGTGGTGATGGTTGCAAAACTCTGTGAATGTACAACTGTGCAATTTAAATGAGTGAATTTATGGTATTTGAATTAAATCTCAATAGAATTCTTGTATTAAAAAGAAAGAGAGCAAGGAAAAGTTGTCCTAGTGATGTGTGGAGAGGTTTAAGAGCCTGGCTACTCAGAGTGTGGTCCACGGACCAGCACTATAAGCATCACGTGACAGCTTGTTAGAAATGCGGCATCTCAGTGTTAAGGTAGAACTTGTGATTCTGCATTTTAACAAGAACCCTGGGTGAATGAAGTGCACACTAGAGTTTTGAGAAGTGCTACTCTCAGGGACTATTTAGAACCTTCTCAGATGCTGTCTTATCAATTTCAAATAGTCAGACCAAAGGTTCTGGCTTTCTTAATGTCTAAACTGAATAAACATGCTAACATCAACTGTTTATTCAGTCGTGGGGGAAATTCACCAAAACGATATGTAGGGAAAGCCCCAAAAAGGAAAACTTTACAAATAAGTCTCCTTAATATGTCACAGAAGTCTTAAGTATTAATGGTGTTGCTAGAGTCTCACTAGGGAATGTAAAAGTGCTTCTGATTTTAGTGAAGGGGAAAAGAAAATTATGTTTACCTGATAGTCAACTGGAGATGAGTTAGAGAGGTTTAGATTAGTTAGGGCTGGAAGAAAGGTAAATGCTTACATCATCTGTAACGTAACCTAAGTCTCTCTCATTATTTTTTATTTGCCTTTAGTTATCTTGAAAAGTTTGTGACCTTTTCACCATAACACAAAAGAACTATGACTTTTCTTCCATGGTCTATGTAGGTCATTTCACATGGTTTATCATATCACCAACAGTTAGGGAGACTTTTTATTTTAATATTTTTCCAGCTTTACTGAGGACATCACATGAAGCAAAATAAGCCAGACATAGAAAGACAAATACTGTATGATCTCACTTATATATGGAATCTAAAAAAGTCAAATTCATAGTACTAGAGAGTAGTGTGCCTTTTTTAACAATTTAATTCTGCATCACTGAGACATTATGTTGAACCCCAGGGGCAATGTGTTCAAGTAGATAGGCACAGCATGTTCTCTTGACATTCCAATTAACACTGCAGGGTCAACCTACCTCAAATGCAGGCTATCACACACCTACATGAAATTGTAAAAGCTATAAAACATCACAAAACTTCCATTTTCATGTTCTTACTCTATTCAGTGTGGTTTTATTATACAGTTATTAGATGAATAGTTGACAAACCAACTTAGTTGGAATCTCAAGAATACTCTTTAATAGCTGTATGATTTTGTGCAAGATATTTAAGCATTTTAAGCCTTGGCATCCTCTTCTCTAAATTGAAATAATAGGGTCATAAAATTGTTGTAAGGAAAAGATGGCATAATGCACGTAAAGTACTTAATATACTTCTGAGAACATAGTAAGCTCTCAATAATGTTAACTATTATTATCATCGACATCAGATTCTAAAATAGGGATGTCAGCAATGTTTGACAGCATATTTTCTTTTAAACCATTTTATAATCTGACTACAATTTAGTTTAAAAAGATGAAATGTTTTTAGACTAAAAATTGACAATCTTTGGCTGCTCTTATCTTCCAGTAACCACATTTTGAGAAGCACTGATGTAGATATTCAGAAAAAGACCCTGGGGTTTGAAGGTGGTGGGAGGTGGTGATCAAGAACCCAGTAGTGCAGGAGAGCACAAGATTTAAAGTCTTACCTCCTCAGAAAACCTCCAAATCTCCCCACCATGACCCCATACTGCATTCCTGTAGCAAATTGGGAAAAGTAGTTTATTTTTAATTAACAAAATGTATTGTTTGCATACTAATGGTTCCAGCTGCATCAAATCAATCAGGATTGGGAACTGCTATTCCAGGTCCTTGAAAAATAATTTGCCAATAAACTCTTAGGAGCTAAAGTTGAAGACTTAAGGGTGCATCAAAATTACCTAGGAGATCTAGGACCAACTCTAGACATACTGAAACAGAATTTCTAGGGATGAGGGCAAAGCAACTGAATTTTTAACTGGTTCTTCTGGCGATGGACACCCCAAAGTTTGAAAAATATTGTTAGTCTTAGACCATCCCATAATCCACTCAACTTTATTCTCATATGCACAGGAACTTGTCTTTGTACCAAGGGGAAGCTCTGAGACAGTAAGATAGAGTGAAATAGATATGACCTTTGGATTCAGTCTAATTTGAGTTCATGTTCTACCTCTGCCCATAAATAGCTGAATGATTTTGGATGCTTTATGTATGACACCACCCTTATGGCAGAAAGTGAAGAGGAACTAAAAAGCCTCTTGATGAAAGTGAAAGAGGAAAGCAAAAAAGTTGGCTTAAAGCTCAACATTCAGAAAACGAAGATCATGGCATCTGGTCCCATCACTTCATGGGAAATAGATGGGGAAACAGTGGAAACAGTGTCACATTTTATTTTGGGGGGCTCCAAAATCACTGCAGATGGTGACTGCAGCCATGAAATTAAAAGACGCTTACTCCTTGGAAGAAAAGTTATGACCAACCTAGACAGTATATTCAAAAGCAGAGACATTACTTTGCCGACTAAGGTCCGTCTAGTAAAGGCTATGATTTTTCCTGTGGTCATATATGGATGTGAGAGTTGGACTGTGAAGAGGGCTGAGCACTGAAGAATTGATGCTTTTGAACTGTGGTGTTGGAGAAGACTCTTGAGACTGCAAGGAGATGCAACCAGTCCATTCTGAAGGAGATCAGCCCTGGGATTTCTTTGGAAGGAATGATGCTAAAGCTGAAACTCCAGTACTTCGGCCACCTCATGTGAAGAGTTGACTCATTGGAAAAGACTCTGATGCTGGGAGGGATTGGGGGCAGGAGGAGAAGGGGACGACCAAGGATGAGATGGCTGGATGGCGTCACGGACTCGATGAATGTGAGTCTGAGTGTACTGTGGGAGATGGNGATGAACGTGAGTCTGAGTGTACTGTGGGAGATGGTGATGGACAGGGAGGCCTGGTGTGCTGCGATTCATGGGGTCACAGAGTCGGACATGACTGAGCGACTGAACTGGACTGAACTGATGTAGGCTCCTGGGTCACAGGTTATCCGTCTATCAAGTAGGGTAAGCCATGCTCATTCTTGAACTATTTGAGAATTAGCACTAACATACAGACATGTGTTTTACAAAATAATTGATATTTATTAGAAATAAAAGCTGCTGCTGCTAAGTCACTTCAGTCGTGTCCGACTCTGTGCGACCCCAGAGACGGCAGCCCACCAGGCTCCCCCATTCCTGGGATTCTCCAGGCAAGAACACTGGAGTGGGTTGCCATTTCCTTCTCCAAGAAGTAAAAGACAAAGACATTATCTGCAACACTTCTGGCAGCTGCATCTATAATCATAACTCTTAAGACAGTCTCAATGAATAACAATTAAATGCCTGACTTTACTGGGAATTTCCTGGTGAACCAGTGGTCAGAACTCCAATCTTCCACTGAAGGGAGCATAGGTTTAACCCCAGCTTGGGGAACTAAGATCCTGCAAGCTGCATAGTGCAGCCAAAGAAATCAATAAATTCCTGTCTGCATTTACAAAGTTTTAGAGACATTAAATATCCCAGCTATCTAGCAATGCCTAGCATATTGGAGGCTCTGCTATAAATTTTTTTATCATGATGAAATCACAGCTGATAGCACAAGTGGTAAGACCACAGCGTTTGGAGCCATACTGTCTGAGTTCAAACCTTTGCTACTTAGTCTCTCTGTGACTCAGTTTCCTCATTTATAGCATGGTAACAAGATGAACTACAATCACAGAGGTGCCAGATGTATTAAATAAGTTATTTTATGTAATGCAATAAGAAAGTGGTGCCTGGCACTACCAGAGCTTGCTTTATTTTTCATATTCTTATTAACATTATTATTAGGTATGTAATTATTGAAAGGGGCTTCCCTGGGTCAGGAAGAATCCCTGGGGAAGGAAACAGCAACCCACTCCAGTATTCATGCCTGGAAAATCCCATGGACTAAGGAGCCTGGTGGGCTACAGTCCATGGGGTCGAAAGAGTCAGACACGACTGAGTGACTTCACGTCACTTCACTTCACTTCCCAGATGCCTCAGTGGTAAAGAATCCACCTGCAATGCAGGAGACCTGGGTTTGACCCCTAGGTTGAGAAGGTCCCCTGGAGAAGGAAATGGCAACCCACTCCAGTATCCTTGCCTGGAGAATCCTATGGACAGAGGAGCCTGGTGGGCTGCAGTCTGTGGGATCACAAAAGAGTCAGACATCACTTAGCAACTAGACAACAAACAACAACAAATTATTGAAGGGATATTAAAAGAGCTTGGTGTTGAGAAACAGGAAACTTTTTAGGGAAAAGTAAATTTTGAGAAATATAAATCAACTATGTATTATCATATACTAGAAATGTTTCCAAGTCATTACAATGACTTGTGGGGAAAGTAATTGGGAAATGAAACCCTCTCATAAGTCTGCTTTATATAGATGATCACCACTGGTAATTTGTGCCTCAAGTCTGCATTTTAAAATAAAATACTAAGGATCAGGGATCAAGAGAGACAACTCTCTCTTAGACAACTAACCACAATATTTTTTACTATCTATCTGGCTATGAGTTGACTCCATGTGACATATGGATGATTATTCACAAGTTACCTTGATATCCAGATTTCTCCAAGCACCGCAGAGTCCTGGTTTAATATTACTCATTACAGCATGATTTGGGAAATACTACAAGGTCCCCCAAATGTTGGGGCCTATCTGAGCGCTCTTTGATTACATAAGAAAACAGACAGGAAATGTCCAACAAAGGTCTGTCTAGTCAAAGCTATGGTTTTTCCAGCAGTCATGTATGGATGTGAGAGTTGGACTATAAAGAGAGCTGAGTGCTGAAGAATTGATGCTTTTGAACTGTGATGTTGGAGAAGACTCTTGAGAGTCCCTTGGACTGCAAGGAGATCCAACTAGTCCATCTTAAAGGAAATCAGTCCTGGAAATTGATTGGAAGGACTGATGGTGAAGCTGAAACTCCAGTACTTTGACCACCTGATGTAAAGAACTGACTCATTGGAAAAGACCTGACCCTGGAAAAGATTGAAGGCCAGAGAAGGGGACGACAGAGGATGAGATGGTTGGAT
Source organism: Raphicerus campestris (assembly GCA_006410735.1). Classification (NCBI taxonomy): domain Eukaryota; kingdom Metazoa; phylum Chordata; class Mammalia; order Artiodactyla; family Bovidae; genus Raphicerus; species Raphicerus campestris. Next base: position 463,706 of record SJYW01033347.1, read on the forward strand.
GGCATCACTGACTCGACGGACATGAGTTTGAGTAAGCTCCAGGAGTTGCTGATGGACAGGAAAGCTTGGCGTGCTGCAGTTCAGGGAGTCGCAAAGAGTCGGACATGACTGAGCAACTGAACTGAGCTGTACCCAGCACATGAAAGAATATTCAATCAAAGTTAACAGATTATGAAGAAAACCATACAACAGAGAGTAGTCTTACCTATGTTAAGAACCAAGCAACAGGTAAATAAATGGAGCCCAGTGTGCAAAAAATGAGTGAGAAGGGCATATAAAGGGGCTTCTTGAGTGGTCACTGAATTTTCCAGATTTGACTAGAGCGCCCTCTTCAGGGAAGATGGGTTGTGGCGGAATCTCAGATTTTGCTCTATTAATGCCTTTTATCCCGAGGTTCCCAGGTGGCTCACTGCTAAAGAATCCAACTGCCAACCAGGATACCCAGGTTTGATCCCTGAATCAGGAACATCCTCGAGAGAAAGAAATGGCAACCCACTCCAGTATTCTTGTCTGGGAAATCCCATGGACAGAGGAGCCTGGCGGGCTACAGTGTTTGGGGTCACAAAGAATCGGACATGACTGAGCGCATACACATGCCTTTTATTCAGGAGCTCTGCAAGAGCCAGGGAACATGAACTCAGAATCTGAGCTGAGCAAATGAATGGTTTTAGGGGATTCAGTGATTCGTGGACTTCTTTTTGCTCCCCAGCTGAAAATAGGAGTCCTACTAAACCCGCTTGTTTTCTGGCTCTGTCATTTGCTCCATGCAAACTTGAGCAACTTGACCTCTAGAAATATCCATCTCCCTGTCACTAAAATGAGGAGAATCATAGCAGCTACCTCAAAGGATGTTCATTCACTCAACACATATTTCTGAGTGCTTACTTTGTGCTGGGTGATGCTTGAGATCCTAGACATACAGTAGTGGTAAAACAGACAAAATCTCTCCCCATATGGAGCCCATCATGGAACTTATGCCCTAGCTGAGGGGACAATGACAGAGCAGCTTACACAGAAGTCTGGACTTGCTGGAGAACCCCCTTCTTTTTCTGGGCCCCACTCAACGCCAGCAGTTTTCTTGGATGTCACAACACACTCAAATGATGTATATATTACCTCCATTAATCCAAAGAGATCCATGATAAGCCACTTTTTTAACTGCAGGAATGGAGACTTCAAGCTTAGAAAGGGATAAACTGGACATGGCCTAGACTACTGCATGCCTAGAAATTTCAGTGACGTGGAAGGCCCCGAATTTTTGTGGGATTCATTTCCCACCTCCTAGCAGACAAGTGTATTACCAAATTTCTAGAATAGTTCCTACTTCCTCCTTTCCAAGTCCTGTCAGCTTTAATACCATCCATATAACGAACCTGAGTGAGGTCTTATAGAAGAGATTCAGACTGCACTTGGACGATGGGGTGAGTATTGAATGATACATGTGCAAACGCTCCTTAACACAGGTCCAGGCCAGGGGAAATCCTTGATAAATGATAGCTACTGTTACTCTGCTCAGAATCGATCCTACATGTCAGAATGCTAGTCAGGTGCCAATGGCAGCCACCCAGGAAAGCTGCTCACAGAACAGACTTCTTTTCTACAGACTGCTCTGGTTTGTCTTTTCCTTAGTTACCATCAAATTGTTTTCCACAAAGATATGAAAGAACGCTGCACCTCAATAAATATTTCTCAAATTAAAGCACCACTTAATTGCATCTCAGCAATGCTCCCTTGTGACCGCCCCATTAGGCTTAATGAATAATTTATCAGCTTCCTGGGGTGAGTTCCTGATCTTAAGAACAAGGAGAAATAATTCTTCAGTGTTTGCTTTCTCCTCCACTCTCAATTTTTCCTCTTTGCAAATGGCGGTGCACAGCTGCCTAGCAAGGTAACAGATGCCACAGGTGAGCCGGCAGTGGAAGGCTAGGCCTGAGCCTAGACCCATCTCCCAAATGCACCTGGTGCTGGCACAGGAGGGCTCTTTGGGGGGCCTCTGTCCTTCCCAGACCCTTGAACAGCAGCTGCCTCCCAGGAGTTGTGGTTTAACTCTCACCAGGCAGAGGGCAAAGGAGACCTCTCGTAATTGCAATAGGTTACCTGCAGGGGTCAGGGACTTTGCTCAACAGACCAAACTGGAGGCAAAGGGTCTGGGATGCGCAGGCTGGCTGCAACTGCCCAGCGCCAGAGCACCCGGTGGCCCCCATGGCCATCAGAAACCTCTTTTCTCTCAGTGAATCTGCTGGGAATGGCGAGGTGGGAGATGATGAGTGAATGTTCTTTTTATCTTTCTGCCCTCTTTTCTCTATTCTGGGCATCACCTGTTTGGCAGCAAGGCAAATTGGACCTATGTGCNGCTGAGTGCTGAAGAATTGATGCTTTTGAACTGTGATGTTGGAGAAGACTCTTGAGAGTCCCTTGGACTGCAAGGAGATCCAACTAGTCCATCTTAAAGGAAATCAGTCCTGGAAATTGATTGGAAGGACTGATGGTGAAGCTGAAACTCCAGTACTTTGACCACCTGATGTAAAGAACTGACTCATTGGAAAAGACCTGACCCTGGAAAAGATTGAAGGCCAGAGAAGGGGACGACAGAGGATGAGATGGTTGGATGGCATCACTGACTCGACGGACATGAGTTTGAGTAAGCTCCAGGAGTTGCTGATGGACAGGAAAGCTTGGCGTGCTGCAGTTCAGGGAGTCGCAAAGAGTCGGACATGACTGAGCAACTGAACTGAGCTGTACCCAGCACATGAAAGAATATTCAATCAAAGTTAACAGATTATGAAGAAAACCATACAACAGAGAGTAGTCTTACCTATGTTAAGAACCAAGCAACAGGTAAATAAATGGAGCCCAGTGTGCAAAAAATGAGTGAGAAGGGCATATAAAGGGGCTTCTTGAGTGGTCACTGAATTTTCCAGATTTGACTAGAGCGCCCTCTTCAGGGAAGATGGGTTGTGGCGGAATCTCAGATTTTGCTCTATTAATGCCTTTTATCCCGAGGTTCCCAGGTGGCTCACTGCTAAAGAATCCAACTGCCAACCAGGATACCCAGGTTTGATCCCTGAATCAGGAACATCCTCGAGAGAAAGAAATGGCAACCCACTCCAGTATTCTTGTCTGGGAAATCCCATGGACAGAGGAGCCTGGCGGGCTACAGTGTTTGGGGTCACAAAGAATCGGACATGACTGAGCGCATACACATGCCTTTTATTCAGGAGCTCTGCAAGAGCCAGGGAACATGAACTCAGAATCTGAGCTGAGCAAATGAATGGTTTTAGGGGATTCAGTGATTCGTGGACTTCTTTTTGCTCCCCAGCTGAAAATAGGAGTCCTACTAAACCCGCTTGTTTTCTGGCTCTGTCATTTGCTCCATGCAAACTTGAGCAACTTGACCTCTAGAAATATCCATCTCCCTGTCACTAAAATGAGGAGAATCATAGCAGCTACCTCAAAGGATGTTCATTCACTCAACACATATTTCTGAGTGCTTACTTTGTGCTGGGTGATGCTTGAGATCCTAGACATACAGTAGTGGTAAAACAGACAAAATCTCTCCCCATATGGAGCCCATCATGGAATTTATGCCTTAGCTGAGGGGACAATGACAGAGCAGCTTACACAGAAGTCTGGACTTGCTGGAGAACCCCCTTCTTTTTCTGGGCCCCACTCAACGCCAGCAGTTTTCTTGGATGTCACAACACACTCAAATGATGTATATATTACCTCCATTAATCCAAAGAGATCCATGATAAGCCACTTTTTTAACTGCAGGAATGGAGACTTCAAGCTTAGAAAGGGATAAACTGGACATGGCCTAGACTACTGCATGCCTAGAAATTTCAGTGACGTGGAAGGCCCCGAATTTTTGTGGGATTCATTTCCCACCTCCTAGCAGACAAGTGTATTACCAAATTTCTAGAATAGTTCCTACTTCCTCCTTTCCAAGTCCTGTCAGCTTTAATACCATCCATATAACGAACCTGGGTGAGGTCTTATAGAAGAGATTCAGACTGCACTTGGACGATGGGGTGAGTATTGAATGATACATGTGCAAACGCTCCTTAACACAGGTCCAGGCCAGGGGAAATCCTTGATAAATGATAGCTACTGTTACTCTGCTCAGAATCGATCCTACATGTCAGAATGCTAGTCAGGTGCCAATGGCAGCCACCCAGGAAAGCTGCTCACAGAACAGACTTCTTTTCTACAGACTGCTCTGGTTTGTCTTTTCCTTAGTTACCATCAAATTGTTTTCCACAAAGATATGAAAGAACGCTGCACCTCAATAAATATTTCTCAAATTAAAGCACCACTTAATTGCATCTCAGCAATGCTCCCTTGTGACCGCCCCATTAGGCTTAATGAATAATTTATCAGCTTCCTGGGGTGAGTTCCTGATCTTAAGAACAAGGAGAAATAATTCTTCAGTGTTTGCTTTCTCCTCCACTCTCAATTTTTCCTCTTTGCAAATGACGGTGCACAGCTGCCTAGCAAGGTAACAGATGCCACAGGTGAGCCGGCAGTGGAAGGCTAGGCCTGAGCCTAGACCCATCTCCCAAACGCACCTGGTGCTGGCACAGGAGGGCTCTTTGGGGGGCCTCTGTCCTTCCCAGACCCTTGAACAGCAGCTGCCTCCCAGGAGTTGTGGTTTAACCCTCACCAGGCAGAGGGCAAAGGAGACCTCTCGTAATTGCAATAGGTTACCTGCAGGGGTCAGGGACTTTGCTCAACAGACCAAACTGGAGGCAAAGGGTCTGGGATGCGCAGGCTGGCTGCAACTGCCCAGCGCCAGAGCACCCGGTGGCCCCCATGGCCATCAGAAACCTCTTTTCTCTCAGTGAATCTGCTGGGAATGGCGAGGTGGGAGATGATGAGTGAATGTTCTTTTTATCTTTCTGCCGTCTTTTCTCTATTCTGGGCATCACCTGTTTGGCAGCAAGGCAAATTGGACCTATGTGCGTTTGATTCCCCTCCCTCCCTTTTTTTTCCCACAGTTTTCCTTAAAGGCCAAGAAATTCCTTCTGTGACTTCCTCCCAGAAAGGACACCATCAGACTCCAAGTGTACCCCAGACCAGACCCTGCCGACTCCTTCATCTAAAAATCATAATGGCTATCATTTACACAGCATCAGCTCTATGTCTACAAGGATTATTTCCTCTAATACCTGTGAGGTCTATACTGTGATTATCACTGTTTTATAGATGAGAAATACTGAGGCCCGCAGAAGTGAGCCAACTTGCCTAACAGCACATAGTTAGAAAGCAGTAAGACTGGGTTGAAAACTCAGGTAATCTGATTCCAGAACCAGAATTCTCCAATTTCCATATCCTCCCCACCGCATCCCACCTCATCTTGACTTGTATGTTCTCTGTTCGGTTCTTTTCTTTTCCTTTTAAATTTCAACCACCATTTGTGATTTGATCTACATGAATGACAAGTCCTATGTAATTATTTGCTCTGTTTGGT
>SJYW01033347.1:479270-534852 GCA_006410735.1 Raphicerus campestris
AGTGATGGGACCAGATGCCATGATCTTCATTTTCTGAATGTTGAGCTTTAAGCCAGCCTTTTCACTCTCCTCTTTCATTTTCATCAGCAGGTTTTTTAGTTCCTCTTCACTTTCTGCCATAAGGGTGGTGTCATCTGCATATCTGAGGTTATTGATATTTCTCCCGGCAATCTTGATTCCAGCTTGTGTTTCTTCCAGTCCAGCGTTTCTTATAATGTACTCTGCATGTAAGTTAAATAAGCAGGGTGACAATATATAGCCTTGAGGTGCTCCTTTTCCTATTTGGAACCAGTCTGTTGTTCCATGTCCAGTTCTAACTGTTGCTTCCTGACCTGCATACAGGTTTCTTAAGAGGCTGGTCAGGTGGTCTGGTATTCCCATCTCTTTCAGAATCTTCCAGTTTATTGTGATCCACACAGTCAAAGGTTTTGGCATAGTCAATAAAGCAGAAATAGATGTTTTTCTGGAACTCTGTTGCTTTTTCCATGATCCCAGCGGATGTTGGCAATTTGATCTCTGGTTCCTCTGCCTTTTCTAAAACCAGCTTGAATATCTTGAAGTTCATGGTTCATGTGTTGCTGAATCCTGGCTTGGAGAATTTTGAGCATTACTTTACTAGCATGTGAGATGAGTGCAATTGTGCAGTGGTTTGATCAATGCTGACTACAAACTACAAAAATAGAAGGCCAGAGCAGAGAAGGTCTATTTTTTCTACCTATCCCCAAGGTTGAATGAGGACTGACTATGGCGAGGGTTACCTTCTATGACAGAATGTCACATGTTTTCGTGAAAATATGCCCAGCTTCAGTGATATGTGGCAGCCTGGGTGGGAAGGGAGTTTGGGGAAGAATGGATCCATGTTATGTATGGCTGAGTCCCTTAGCTGTCCACCTGAAACTATCACAACACTGTTCATCGACTCTACCTCAATACAACATAAAAAGTTTGTTTAAAGAAAAGAAAATATGCCCAACTTGTATCTTGGGACCTGTATCTGTATCAAAACAAAGACAAAGTCAGCACAAGGGGCAAAGTTATGAGAAAATACCTAAGAATTAGATTGTACTCTGAGAATTGTTCCAGATATAGGTTTTTGTGCTGGTGGTTATTTTAAAGTAATTGAACATTAGACAGTAGAAAGGATCCAGAAACCCTCAGTGCCTGATGGCAGCGCACAGTCCACATGTTTGATGTATTTTCTCTTTCATCTTCAATAAAAGCACATACTAGGAGTGTGAGATCCCTTTAACTACTAACCACACTCTCATTACCTCTCTTTCTCCCTAATTCCTCCATAAGTAACTTGTTAAGAGTTTGATTTTTATCATTCCAAGTCTCTCTATAATTTTCATGACATGCTATTATTACAATATTATGTATTGTTTTATTACCACTTTGGGGGTTTGTTTTGTTTTGCTTTGTTTTATAATTGAAGTTTATTTTTACAAGTAGGTCAGGTACAAAAAAAATATTGTAAAGATTCAGCTGAGTGAATTTTGACATCTGTGAAGTCACTATACCAACAAGTATCCTGAAGCCTTCCACAGCCCAGAAGACTCTCTCATGTTCCTTCCAAGTTAACATCCACTGACCCCACATGCAGCCACGATTCTCACTTCTATTACCATAGGTTAGTTGTGCTTCCAGTCAGATCCAGCTCTTAGCCTAGAGAACCCCCTCATCACTGCTGTTTGGAATTATGGATTTTCAAACAATTAGAATATAAACAGTAAAACACACTGCAGAATGATACAGAATGTTTTAAACGGTTCAGAAAACCTTTCAGTAGCTTCTTTTGCCTCAGGGTGGTAAGGAGCCTGGCATGTGTGTAGACAACAGAGAATTCTTGTATTATTAACCCTTTATTCTCTGGCCCACAGATGGGAGGCCAGGTTGACCTAAACCCAGAGAGAGAAAAAGCTTTCATGGGTGTCTGGAGGCTTAGAAGAGCTCAACCTCATAGAGAAAGGCCTGGGAAGGGGCAGAGGTATGCTTGCCCTACGTGCCCCTAGGGCGGACTGCCAAGGAGCCTTCCATTACTGTGCATCCTGAGGAACTGAAAAAACTTCTTTGGGTTATCTGGACTGTACCATTGGGTGTATATTATTAGAGCCTGACAGCAGTTCTTCCCATAAACTCCAGCAGAGAGCAAAAGAAATACACCATCTGTATGATGTGGATAATAATAATGTCTATCTCATGGGATTTTTCTAAAATGTTAAAAACTTTTTAATAAAGTATGAGTTATACAGAATACATTGCACAAATCTTTAGTGTACATCTTGCCAGATTTTTACATATATATATGAGGTGAGGTGAGGTGAAGTCGCTCAGTCTTGTCCGACTCTTTGCGACCCCGTGGACTGTAACCTACTAGGCTTCTCTGTCCATGGGATTCTTATACCCATATAGGAATATTTCTAGATCTCTGAAATATCTCTTGTCCCTTTCTGATCAATAACTCCTCAAAAGTAACCACTAGTCTTACTTCCATCATCATAGATAGTGTGGCCTAATTTTTAAATTCATGTAGATGGAATCATCAGAATGCATTTGAATCAGTTCTAATGAGGTGGATGAAACTGGATCTTGGGACCTGTATCTGTACAGAGTGAAGTAAGTGAGAAAAGCACCAACACAGTATATTAATGCATGTATATGAAATTTCGGAATATGGTAATGATGACCTTACATATGAGACAGCAAAAGAGACACAGATAGAAAGAACAGACTTTTGGACTCTGTGGGAGAAGGCGAGGGTGGGATGATTTGAGAGAATAGCATTGAAACATGTATATTACCATATGAGAAATAGATCACCAGTCCAAGTTTGATGCATGAAACAGGGCACTCAAAACCAGGGCACTGGGACAATCCCGAGGGATGGGATGGGGAGGGAGGTGGGAGGTGGGTTCAGGATGGGAGACACGTTTACATCCATGGCTGATTCGTGTCAATGTATGGCAAAGACCACCACAGTATTAAAAGTAATTAGCCTCCAATTAAAATAAATAAATTAATTTTAAAAATATGTACACTTCGTGCTTACTCTTTTTCCTTTAATAGATCCATGAGACTATGTATATTTTTGCTCGTGGTAGCTATTTGTTCTTTATTGTTGCTATGTACTATTTTGTTGTACAAATATACCACAACTTATTCTCCAGTCTACTACTGTTGAGGGACATTTGAGTTGATTCCAGTTTAAAGTTTTTAAAGCATTATAAATGTATAACTACTGACACATGTCTTTATGTCTTTTAGCAGATATTAGATCTCATTTGTATCCCATTTATACACCCAAGAGTGGAACCACTTGATCATAAGTACACGTATGTTTAGCTTTATGAATTCTGCCAAAACAGTTTCCAAACTGTCATACGAATTTACAACTCCACTAACAACGTATGAGAGTTTCAGTTAATTACACTCTTGCTAACATTATAAGGGTGACAAGTCAAGTCATAGATTGGGAGAAGATTTTGTAATTACATATAATTGACAAAAGACTTTCTGGAGGAAGAANAGTGGAACCACTTGATCATAAGTACACGTATGTTTAGCTTTATGAATTCTGCCAAAACAGTTTCCAAACTGTCATACAAATTTACAACTCCACTAACAACGTATGAGAGTTTCAGTTAATTACACTCTTGCTAACATTATAAGGGTGACAAGCCAAGTCATAGATTGGGAGAAGATTTTGTAATTACATATAATTGACAAAAGACTTTCTGGAGGAAGAACTATGAATCAATTCTACAATCAAAAACTTCTACAGAATTTCTTTTGTAGAAGTTCAAAATAAGCAGATGACTTGATTGTCTCTTTAAAGAAGAAGATATTCAAAAGGCCTATAAACAGGTATTCATCATCAGCAGTTATCAGAGAAATGCAAAATCAACCACAGCGTGGCAACATCACCTCTAAGAATGCTGAAATTAAAGGACTGACAATGCCAAGTATTTTGTTTATAATAAATGGTATGCTACTCTACTTATTATTTAGCCAATTGGGTCACTCACTTAATAAATGGGCTTAGGGATCTGAACATGTTACTACAAATACAATAAACTCATCACTTTTAACTGCTTAAAATTCCATAGTAGGAAAATACTACTGTTCATTTCAACATTTTTAATCCAATAGAAGCGTAGATTTTTTTCTGATTTTTTCACTATTACAAATAACACAATAGTGAACATTCTTGTATGTTCCTCTTTCTGTACATTTGCAAATGTTTCTCCAAGGGGTGAAATTGTGTGTCAGTGGGAATGTACTTGTTTAGCTTTGACAGATGACAACAAATCATCTTTCTTGTCAGCTGTGATAATTATCACTACAAACAGTAGTGTATAAGAATATGTCAAACTACGGCACCCCACTCCAGTACTCTTGCCTGGAAAATCCCATGGATGGAGGAGCCTGGTGGGCTGCAGTCCATGGGGTCACGAAGAGTCGGACACAACTGAGCGACTTCACTTCCACTTTTCACTTTCATGCATTGGAGAAGGAAATGGCAACCCACTCCAGTGTTCTTGCCTGGAGAATCCCAGGGACGGGGGAGCCTGGTGGGCTGCCGTCTATGGGGTCGCACAGAGTCGGACACGACTGATGCGATTTAGCAGCAGCTACCTTATCAGTATTTGATAGCATCAAATGTTTCACTTTTTTCCTAGCTATTTTTTTTTTAATTAAAATGTTTTTATTTATTAATTTTTTGGTTGGACTGAGGTCTTCATTGCTGCGTGAGCTTTGCTGTGCAGACAGAGAGCAGGAGCGACTCTCTGGTTGCGGTGCCCAGGCCTCCCACTGTGGCGGCTTGTCTTGTTGTGGAGCACAGGATCTAGAGCCTGTGGGCTTTAGCAGTTGTCGTTCCCAGGCTCTAGAGTGTAGGCTCGGTGGCTGTGGCGCATGGGCTTAGTTGCCCCATTGCAGGTGGAATCTCCCCAGATCAGGAATCAAACCCTATCTCCTGAATTGGCAGATGGATTCTTTACCTCTGAGCCACCAAGGAAGCCCCCAGGTTGATTTTTTTTTTTTTTAATGGCCCATTATCTTAATTTTTACTTCCTGATTACCTCTAAGGTCAAACATCTTTACATGACTTAATTGGCATTCTATTCTATGAACTGTCTTCTCAAAGTTCCCTCCCTCTTTTTTTGTCATTTATTTTTCTTACAAACATATATTTCTAATATGAACCTTCAGTCTGTTACATGTGTTGCAAAAATTTTCTTCCAGTTTACTAGTTATTTTCTAACTTTTCATTGAACTTTGTGGTTCAAGGGTTTATAAGTCATGATTAATGAAATTTGTCAGTATTTTCCTTTATGGATTTTCCTTTTATGAATGTTTTCCCTACAGTTAAGAATTTTCTTTTGTTACATAGTTAAAGTACCAGTGTCTTTATTTTTTTTAACTTATTATTTTGTGTTGAACCAGAGTCAATTAATAGTGTTGTGCCAGTTTCAGGTGAACAGCAAACAGTCAGCCATCCATACACATTATCCGTTCTCCTCTGAACTCCCCTCCCACGCAGGCTGCCACATGACAGTGAGCAGAGTTCCCTGTGCTGTACAGTAGGTCCTTGTTGGTTATCCATTTTAAATATAGCAATCTGGTGCTGATGTCTTTAATCTAACTGAGTTTATGTTATGAGATAAATTTCTGAGCTTTCGCTAAATGGAGAACAAATTTTCTTATCCTTTCAACTCTGGCCTAAGCACCAGAGCTATAATGTACCAAATTTGTATATCAGACAATAGATGTTTTTAACCTCTATTCTTTTTCATTGACTTACTTATCTATTTCTGCACCAACAACATACTGTTTCTATGAATACAACTTTATTTTATTTTCTAGCAAGTGCTATCGGCGAGCCCTTGCTCTATAATTCCTTTTCAAAATTGGCTTATCTATTCTTGCACATTTTCCCTTATAAAATATTAGGATCATCCTCTTAAATTTCATTTTTAAATCATTTTTATGTTTTGATTAGGCTCATTTTGATTTGTAGATTATCTGGAGGAGAACTGACATTTAAAAACATTGAGTATTCCTCAATCCTTCAATGGTGAAAGTGAAAGTGAAGTCGCTCAGTTGTGTCCGACTCTTCATGACACCATGGACTGCAGCCTACCAGGCTCCTCCATCCATGGGATTTTCCAGGCAAGAGTACTGGAGTGGGCTGCCATTGCCTTCTCCGAGTAGCTCCACTATAAAACTTAAAAATTGTAAATCCATAAAAATTAACATAATGGAGACTATGTAACATAGAAAAATGGTTATAGTGAGTTAAAGAAAGAAACGTTCTAAGAATCTGGCTATGCCCCAACATGTGTGCGTGTGAACATGGACTAAAGATCCAGCTATCACATAATTCAATAAGGTGATAGCAGGACCCTTCTCCATTCATCATAAATCTTTTCCTTATCCTATATTCCTATATTCCTATATTTCCTTATCCTATATTCCAGCCTACCGTCTATTTATTTGGGTCTTTTATTATATCTTTCAGTAAAGGTTTGGTGTTTTTTCCACAAAAGTCTTATGGAAACTATGTCATTTTAATTCTTGAATGAGGCATTTTTATATTTTCTAATAGGATATTACTAGTATATAGATAACTTCTTTTGACACAGTATTTTCTAGTAGGTATCTTAATATACTTTTTCTATTTTCTTGATATTGCCAATATTGGTGAGAAAGATGAAGAAAACATACCAATTAATAACATTCCATAAAAATAATTACCTGTGTGGAAATGTCTTAAAATATGTGTTTCATAATGAAGTCAGTATAAAATAAGTTTCTAGTAAACCATGTTCAGGAAGTTTGATTCCCTGATGTAAATGAAGTAGATTTATCTTTATAAAATTATAAAATTATCCAGCATCACATTCCATATGCAATACCACTGCCAGCTCCTGTAAGTTTCTAAAACAAGGTGTTAACCATCACTATTTCCCCAGTCTTTCCTAGTCAGCTTCCCTTCCCCCTAAAAGTCTTATCTTTCTTGAATCATGGTTCCCACCTCCTGTCTGTCTCTTCTTTTCATCCTCTCTTCTCTCCTGAATCAGTGATCCCATTAATCCAGTAAGAAACTGTCCGTGCGTGTCTTAAGACAGGAAAACGAGAGAAAGGTTATAGTGGCCTTTCCCATCCTAACACTGAAGTGCTAACTGCATCTTGAGTAGAATTTTAAAGAGAGAAGAGAGCCAGAGATATGATGAAGCTGAAAGATCCCTTCCTCCCTGGTTTCCTCTGGTTTCATCTTCAGAGTAATAAAAACTCACCCAAATAACCAGTGTGCAGTGGACACTTATTAAGTGCCTGGCACTGTGCAAAGCACATAGCATGTGGCATGTTTAGGCCCCTAACGAGCCTGTAAGGTTAGGACTATTATTAGCCCCACTCTGGAGAAAAGGAACACCAGCTCCTTCTGGATAAATAACTTTCCAAGTTTCATCACTAGTAAGTTCGGCAAGGAATTAAGCCCAGCGCTCTGATGCCAGCCCCTGTTCTTAACCCCTCCTCTAACCCAGTAACAGTGTGGGAAGAAAGTTTGGAGCAAAATAATAGCAGCGATCATTCTATCTGATACGCATGTATCTGCATTTATAACACTAAAGCTTAAAAGGTTTGCAGTATTTCACTGCTCGCAGCAAAATGGCACAATCATCACTCTTTTAGCCATGAAGTAAGCCCAGATTTTAAGCTAACTACAGGACAGAAAATAGAGCCTCTAGCCACACAGAAGCACAAATGTGGAGTCACAGTCCTCCAAAATGCCCCTGCCTCCCTGATGACCTCAGAGAAAGAAGAGCAGAGATGGGATTACATTTTACCACATCCATCTTCTGCAGGATTCTATGACTATGTGATCTTGGGCATGTCATTTAATTTTCCTATATTTTAATTACCTTTAAGGTAAAATAATGCTAATAATAGGACCGAAAGGATTGCCGAAAGGATTAAATGAGCACATATATGGTGGTCAGAGGAGTGGCAGGCACATTTTTATCACAGTCTGAGGGTTCTTGTCATCTTTAGCTCATTCATAATTCAGGGTAATAAGCTCAAATCTACTTTTTTCCCAACATATCAAACTTGTTTACAGTTGGGCTGTGGTATAGAAATCCAAATATTTGGGCTTTTCAAAAGATTTTAGAAGGTTTTGTCTCCTTTCCCCTGCCCCCCAGATCTATACACTTTTCAAGGACAATGTGATGTATATTTTTCTGATTCACTTCATACAACCCCCACACTGAAAGCCACTTACTATTTGACTATTATGAAACTTTTTGGAAAATAAACTTCTTTTTGGCCATGCCAGGTGGCAGGCAGGATCTTAGTTCCTTGACCAGGTATTGAACCCATGCCCCTTGCATAGGGAATATGGAGTCTTAACCACTGACCACCAGGAAAGTCCCATGAACACTTTTTAAAGGCATTTCCTTTGAAGTAGAATGATGATGTTTTGATCAAGAACAAATTTTCAGCAGTATATGCATGCTTCCGAGACTGGCTTCCCATGTAACTTAAGGGGCTTTGCTACCATCTCTGTGTTAATGACTCACCAGAGATGGACTAATCCTTCCCCTAGCCTCCCTCAGTTCAACCAGTGATCCATAGCTGGTTCTCACCTCTGCAGTCTAGATCAGCCCTGCTGTGACAGAGCCCTGCCAGACCATTGTTGAAAGCCTCAGAAGTAGGAACAGGAAGCCCTTTGAGGGATCGAGTTTCCCTGATACAGATCTGTCCTTCTGATTGCCCTGCCTGACCCCTCACCCCCTTTTATTTTCTCACTCACTGTGGCCTTATCTTGACTCTAGCTCTTTGACCTTGGGTGCCCTTGAACTGATCTTACATGGCAGTAGATTTCTGGCTTTCCAGCACCCAGCCTATTCTGTGATTAACCCCAACCTGCCCCACTCCCTGCCACTTGAGCTTGCCTGTGGATTTGGACAGTTGTCCTTGGCTGCAAATCCTAAGTAGTAACTTCAGCCGCCCTGCTCCAGGGCTGACATATCTCAGCCTTTTCCCTTGACATCCCTGTGAAATGCCTTGGCATCCCTGTGAAATGCCTTGGCATCCTAGTTGAGGAAGCTCACTGCATAAAGAGACTCAGAAAGATGTTTTAACTCTACCAGAATGTGAATGATGTGTTTTGACATTGCCAAGCCAGAGAAAACAATTCAGAGAGCCTATTTATGCTTTTTTATGCATAATCTTGGTGTGCTGGAGTTTCTAAAACCAAAGTATACAGTTTTCTAATANCAGAAAGATGTTTTAACTCTACCAGAATGTGAATGATGTGTTTTGACATTGCAAAGCCAGAGAAAACAATTCAGAGAGCCTATTTATGCTTTTTATGCATAATCTTGGTGTGCTGGAGTTTCTAAAACCAAAGTATACAATTTTCTAATACTATTTTGAGGAAAAAGATCTCAGATATTCTGTGCCCAAATGAGATGATTTCATCTTGTTTCAGAGCTACCATGTATGCAATGAAAGGACTAAAAAACATACATAATCAGAGATTGGAATTCAAGTCATTCTTGTAGCACCAGTTGTGAGATTGGCAAGTCCTTTCATTCCAAACTTCAATTCCTATTTATGTAAAGCTGGGACCAAAAAAACACACTAAATTTTATTCCTTGATATTATAAAATATACATTATTTTTATGAGACTCTGCTCCCACAACTCACTTGGAGAAAGAGCTCAAAAATATTGAGTCTATAAAGGTGATAAAAGATTCAGATAAATTGAGAGATGCATTGTTGATGTGGTTTGGTTGCTCAGTTGTATCCCCTGTCCATGGAATTCCCCAGGTAAGAATACTGGAGCGGATTGCCATTTCCTCCTCCAGGGGATCTTCCTAATCCAATGTCCCACTAGACTGTAAAACTCCTTAAGGGCAGAATCATGTGGCTCATTCCTGGGTCTTTATCTGTACTAATAACATATAAGCCACTTAGTATAAGGCAGGCTTCATCCTAAATGTTTTACATATATTTAACTCATTTAATTCTTACAAAACCCTGTGAGATAGAAATTATTACTGCATTGACTTTATAATATGGAAACTGAAATATGGGCACCTTCCCAAGTACACACAGCTCGTGAGTAATGGAACTGGGATTTGAACCCAGAGAGACTAATTATCTGAGTCCATGGGCTTCCCAGGTGGCGCTAGTGGTAAAAAAAAAAACCCTGCTTGCCAATACAGAAGTCATATGAGATGCAGGTTCGATCCCCAGGTCGGGAAGATCCCCTAGATCTTCACACTTCAGTATTCTTGCCAGGAGAATCCCATGGACAGAGGAGCCTGGCAAGCTACAGTCCATGGGGTTGCAAAGAGTCAGACATGACTGATTGTCTGAGCCACAGACAGATATGCTGTTAACTATTGTATTATATTGCTTGGTTGAATGGATAGATGGGTGGATTCTTACATTTGTTATTGTCCTTTATTGTCTTGAGTCACAGGCAATAATATAAAAAGCATGAAGGTCATAATTAAATTTTCTTGAGGTATCAGTGTAGGTATTCTCTATTTTAATATTCAAATATTTTCAGTGGGACTAAAACCTGGATGATTACTTAATCAACAAATTTTCCCTTTGTAATCAACAAAAAATGTATACAATTTTCTATATCTAAACAAACAACTATTGGCTACATTTAAGAATACTTTCTGCTTTTAAATAGAGTGGTAAATTTGATGTGAAAATGTATTTTATGTTTTTAGTTTATTTTTTTGGCTGCACTATGTGGCTGGGTTGGGAAGATCCCCTGGAGAAGGAAATGGCAACTCACTCCATTATTCTTGCCCAGAGAATCCCATGGACGGAGGAGCCTGGTGGCCTACAGTCCACGGGGTTGCAAAGAGTCAGACACGACTGAGCGACTTCAATTCACTTCACTTCACTTCATTTCACATGGCTTGCAGTTCCTCCACCAGGGTTCAAACCTGGAGCTCCAGAAGGGAGAACACTGAGTCCTAACCACTGGAGTGCTGGGCAATTCCCTGGAAAATGTATTTTAAAGGTTCGCAAACATTTATGTTGTCCATATAGTGATGGGGAAGGAGAATATGGAAGGGTTGTGTTTTCCTCTCCCCAACCTATCTAAGAATTAAGTGTGCTCAAAGTCTGGGTCCTTCCAGGCTGTTTTTTAACTCCACCGTAAATAAACTACCCGAGGGATTCTGGTGATCTTAGAAACTACAGCTTTAAAGCGAAAATGGCTTCTGTCAGTAAAGACACATTCACCCGTCCACCCTGCCCACTTGCATAGCCTCCATCTTCCCTGCTCTATTCATACCCAAGTATCTATGTACCGGATACACTATCATTTTGGTCTAGCTGGCTTGCTGTGTACATCTCCCCCTGGGTGTCTTGTTTATTCCTATGTTTCAGTATCCTTTAAAAACAACATCAACTCTCATCTTTTTTTCCAGTTCAGATCTATATATTGAACCACTTGCTCATCAGACTTCTTTCTGTGTATGTTTACAGACATCTCAAAGTCAGTATCCAAGCCAGAACAAATGAACTTCCCCTTCAATATGCTCCTTCTTAGAGTCAATGGCACCACCACAGCCAAGTACTCTGGACAACTGGAAAGCACAATAATCAGCCTGATCTTCACATCTTATAAAGCTTCCCCAAACTAACAAGTCTGTTAAGTATTTTAAAACTCGATTCCCACTCTCTCCAAAATCTGTGATCCAAGCCACTGTTATCTCATTTAAACAATTTTGGAAGCCTCACATAACAGATAATCCTCTTCCCTTCTTATATCTCTCCAGTCTATTCTAACCCAGCAGATTCAAGAGAAAAGTCTGTTATTTCCCAGCTTAAATCCTTTCAAAGGCCACCAAATGCTTTGTGGAGAAAGGAAAACATTCCTTCCCGTGGTCAATGAGACCACAGGGGGGTTTGCTCCCACCCACTTCTGCAACTTTATCTCATGACCCTTTTCCCCCTGGTTTTCTAACTTCTGGGCTTTTCAGGAATTCCTTTAATGTGTCAACTTCTTTCCAGTAGCATCTAGGCCTCTGCACATGCTATTCCTTCTCTCTGGAACTCTCTTCCCCATTTACTGTCTGATTAATGCCACATTCATGTTCTGCACCTGAGCTTAAATGTCTCTTCAGTGGAGAAGCCATATCTAAACCATCCCCTCTTTCAGCCAAGCTTAGGTCCACCCACTGTACAGTTTCATGGCACAATGTCCTTTTCTTTCACTGTATATTTTGCACAGTGCATTTTCTTTTGTTGTGTTTATTACAGTTTTTTATTTTTATAATTATTTGTTTTGGTCTGTCTTTTCTGATAGACTATAAATTCCATGAGGTCTTGTTCACTGTTCTTTCTAGGGTGACTAGCACACTTCCTTGAATGAATGAATGATTGGGCTAATGCTATTCTGGTAGTTTGGAGGATAATAATAATAGACAGTTGAAGCATACTTTTTATTTTATCCTCATAATAACTTTGCAAGAGGATATCATTATCACCCTTTCATAGGTACAAGCTAAGTTGCTTCAGTTGTATCCAACTCTTTCTGACCCCATAGACTGTAGCCTGCCAAGCTCCTCTGTCCATGGGATTTCCCAGGCAAAAATACTGGAAAGAGTTGCCATTTCCTTCTCCAGAGGATCTTCTGGACCCAGGGATGAGGAAGCTAAAATTCACAGATGTAAGGTGACTTGTTCAGTTTGTACCGGGCAATTATTTCAAGAGGGAATATTGGGATCATTACATATTTTAAAGAATAAGTATTTGTTTACTAATACACTTCTCCAGACACTTTGTCCTTTGCAAATGCTAAGTATTATTAATATCTCTGGCATTCACAGGGAGCTGTTTAAGATGAACCAAGCCAGTTACCACCATCTTCAATTCAGAACAAAAAGCATGAAAACATTTAGGAAAAGTCCTGATAAATGAAGAAACATTTCACATTCATTGAAATAAAAACCACACAGGAAATGGAGCTGAGTGGGTTAAAGCAAATTAGGCAGAAAAAAAAAAAAATGGTGTGATAAAGGCAGGAGCAAAGAAAATGGATGTGATAAAGGAAGAAAGAAGGAGAGATAAGTACAAGGACACAGGAAACAAAGAAAGAAAAAAAAGAAAAACAAATTTCTTAAGTCCTTGGGAGAGTCCAGAAGAGCACCACAAGAAGATGCTGTCGGTGCTTCTAACAAAGGCAGTGGTGTTGCTGAATTGGATGGCATCACATGTGTGTGAGCAAACCCCAGGAGATGGTGAAGGACATGGAAATGTAGTGTGCTGCCGTCTATGGGGTCACAAAGAGTCAGATATGACTGGGCAACTGAACAATAGCAAAGTGTTTAGCAGTAAATAGAGCATCTGATGAGTAGCTGGACTGTTCATGCCAAACTTTAGAGGGTTTTTTTCTTTTTTTGGTGAATCAAGATGATAATAACATTTTATATTTCTTCCTAATGTATCTATTGAAATATAGGTAAAAGTGAGAGGAAGTTAGAGGAAAAGAATTTCCTCCTCTATCCTGACCCAAAATGCACACTGTGTTCCCATTTCCTACACTCTGCTCCCCCTCTGGCACCACCCTGATGTTTTCCCTGACTCCTGTTAAATTATGGGCTTCCCTGGCAGCTCAGANGACATGACTGATTGTCTGAGCCACAGACAGATATGCTGTTAACTATTGTATTATATTGCTTGGTTGAATGGATAGATGGGTGGATTCTTACATTTGTTATTGTCCTTTATTGTCTTGAGTCACAGGCAATAATATAAAAAGCATGAAGGTCATAATTAAATTTTCTTGAGGCATCAGTGTAGGTATTCTCTATTTTAATATTCAAATATTTTCAGTGGGACTAAAACCTGGATGATTATTTAATCAACAAATTTTCCCTTTGTAATCAACAAAAAATGTATACAATTTTCTATATCTCAACAAACAACTATTGGCTACATTTAAGAATACTTTCTGCTTTTAAATAGAGTGGTAAATTTGATGTGAAAATGTATTTTATGTTTTTAGTTTATTTTTTTGGCTGCACTATGTGGCTGGGTTGGGAAGATCCCCTGGAGAAGGAAATGGCAACTCACTCCATTATTCTTGCCCAGAGAATCCCATGGACGGAGGAGCCTGGTGGCCTACAGTCCACGGGGTTGCAAAGAGTCAGACACGACTGAGCGACTTCAATTCACTTCACTTCACTTCATTTCACATGGCTTGCAGTTCCTCCACCAGGGTTCAAATCTGGAGCTCCAGAAGGGAGAACACTGAGTCCTAACCACTGGAGTGCTGGGCAATTCCCTGGAAAATGTATTTTAAAGGTTCGCAAACATTTATGTTGTCCATATAGTGATGGGGAAGGAGAATATGGAAGGGTTGTGTTTTCCTCTCCCCAACCTATCTAAGAATTAAGTGTGCTCAAAGTCTGGGTCCTTCCAGGCTGTTTTTTAACTCCACCGTAAATAAGCTACCCGAGGGATTCTGGTGATCTTAGAAACTACAGCTTTAAAGCGAAAATGGCTTCTGTCAGTAAAGACACATTCACCCGTCCACCCTGCCCACTTGCATAGCCTCCATCTTCCCTGCTCTATTCATACCCAAGTATCTATGTACCGGATACACTATCATTTTGGTCTAGCTGGCTTGCTGTGTANAAAATGGCTTCTGTCAGTAAAGACACATTCACCCGTCCACCCTGCCCACTTGCATAGCCTCCATCTTCCCTGCTCTATTCATACCCAAGTATCTATGTACCGGATACACTATCATTTTGGTCTAGCTGGTTTGCTGTGTACATCTCCCCCTGGGTGTCTTGTTTATTCCTATGTTTCAGTATCCTTTAAAAACAACATCAACTCTCATCTTTTTTTCCAGTTCAGATCTATATATTGAACCACTTGCTCATCAGACTTCTTTCTGTGTATGTTTACAGACATCTCAAAGTCAGTATCCAAGCCAGAACAAATGAACTTCCCCTTCAATATGCTCCTTCTTAGAGTCAATGGCACCACCACAGCCAAGTACTCTGGACAACTGGAAAGCACAATAATCAGCCTGATCTTCACATCTTATAAAGCTTCCCCAAACTAACAAGTCTGTTAAGTATTTTAAAACTCGATTCCCACTCTCTCCAAAATCTGTGATCCAAGCCACTGTTATCTCATTTAAACAATTTTGGAAGCCTCACATAACAGATAATCCTCTTCCCTTCTTATATCTCTCCAGTCTATTCTAACCCAGCAGATTCAAGAGAAAAGTCTGTTATTTCCCAGCTTAAATCCTTTCAAAGGCCACCAAATGCTTTGTGGAGAAAGGAAAACATTCCTTCCCGTGGTCAATGAGACCACAGGGGGGTTTGCTCCCACCCACTTCTGCAACTTTATCTCATGACCCTTTTCCCCCTGGTTTTCTAACTTCTGGGCTTTTCAGGAATTCCTTTAATGTGTCAACTTCTTTCCAGTAGCATCTAGGCCTCTGCACATGCTATTCCTTCTCTCTGGAACTCTCTTCCCCATTTACTGTCTGATTAATGCCACATTCATGTTCTGCACCTGAGCTTAAATGTCTCTTCAGTGGAGAAGCCATATCTAAACCATCCCCTCTTTCAGCCAAGCTTAGGTCCACCCACTGTACAGTTTCATGGCACAATGTCCTTTTCTTTCACTGTATATTTTGCACAGTGCATTTTCTTTTGTTGTGTTTATTACAGTTTTTTATTTTTATAATTATTTGTTTTGGTCTGTCTTTTCTGATAGACTATAAATTCCATGAGGTCTTGTTCACTGTTCTTCCTATGGTGACTAGCACACTTCCTTGAATGAATGAATGATTGGGCTAATGTTATTCTGGTAGTTTGGAGGATAATAATAATAGACAGTTGAAGCATACTTTTTATTTTATCCTCATAATAACTTTGCGAGAGGATATCATTATCACCCTTTCATAGGTACAAGCTAAGTTGCTTCAGTTGTATCCAACTCTTTCTGACCCCATAGACTGTAGCCTGCCAAGCTCCTCTGTCCATGGGATTTCCCAGGCAAAAATACTGGAAAGAGTTGCCATTTCCTTATCCAGAGAATCTTCTGGACCCAGGGATGAGGAAGCTAAAATTCATAGATGTAAGGTGACTTGTTCAGTTTGTACCGGGCAATTCTTTCAAGAGGGAATATTGGGATCATTATATATTTTAAAGAATAAGTATTTGTTTACTAATACACTTCTCCAGACACTTTGTCCTTTGCAAATGCTAAGTATTATTAATATCTCTGGCATTCGCAGGAAGTTGTTTAAGATGAACAAAGCCAGTTACCACCATCTTCAATTCAGAACAAAAAGCATGAAAACATTTAGGAAAAGTCCTGATAAATGAAGAAACATTTCACATTCATTGAAATAAAAACCACACAGGAAATGGAGCTGAGTGGGTTAAAGCAAATTAGGCAGAAAAAAAAAAAATGGTGTGATAAAGGCAGGAGCAAAGAAAATGGATGTGATAAAGGAAGAAAGAAGGAGAGATAAGTACAAGGACACAGGAAACAAAGAAAGAAAAAAAAGAAAAACAAATTTCTTAAGTCCTTGGGAGAGTCCAGAAGAGCACCACAAGAAGATGCTGTCGGTGCTTCTAACAAAGGCAGTGGTGTTGCTGAATTGGATGGCATCACATGTGTGTGAGCAAACCCCAGGAGATGGTGAAGGACATGGAAATGTAGTGTGCTGCCGTCTATGGGGTCACAAAGAGTCAGATATGACTGGGCAACTGAACAATAGCAAAGTGTTTAGCAGTAAATAGAGCATCTGATGAGTAGCTGGACTGTTCATGCCAAACTTTAGAGGGTTTTTTTCTTTTTTTGGTGAATCAAGATGATAATAACATTTTATATTTCTTCCTAATGTATCTATTGAAATATAGGTAAAAGTGAGAGGAAGTTAGAGGAAAAGAATTTCCTCCTCTATCCTGACCCAAAATGCACACTGTGTTCCCATTTCCTACACTCTGCTCCCCCTCTGGCACCACCCTGATGTTTTCCCTGACTCCTGTTAAATTATGGGCTTCCCTGGCAGCTCAGATGGAAAAGAGACTGACTGCAGTGCAGGAGACCCGGGTTTGATCCCTGAGTTAGGAAGATCCCCTGGAGAAGGAAATGGCAACCCACTCCAGTATTCTTGCCTGGAAAATCCCATGAACGGAGGAGCCTGGCAGGCCATAGCCCACGGGGTCACAAAGAGTCAGACACGACTGAGTGACTTCACTTTCCTTTCTTCTGTTAAATTAAACAAGGAGATCAATAGACTGAGGTAGCTCTAATGTCATGGTAGCTTATATAAGAAAACCAAATCCAAGCCTGCAGATGCCTCAAGGTTATAAAATCAAAATGCTAAGGGCACCCAATCACAAACAGCCAACCAGGCTTTAAGCTGCAGCCAATCAAATAATTTCCTTTCTAGATTTTGTACTTTGTCTATGAAAGTCTTTCCTCTGGTTCTTGTAAGCAGAGCACTCCTAACCACTTGTAGATTGGCACTGCCAAATTGGAATCAATTTTTGCTCAAATAAATTGAACATTTTTTAAATGTCTCAGTTTATCTTTTAACATCCCCTAACTGGGTTCTTCCATGGACCAGCCATGGGAAAATCATTTTACTTTTCTGCATATCTGTTTCTTTATCTATAATGTAGAGATAATCTATCCCTGGCTGATTTTTCTCAGTGTTTTTTAGGCTCATAGCATCTCATTGGTAGAAAAAAAACTTGAAGGGATGACTTCTAGTATAGGCTCAAACTGGATGCGTGAATCTCCACTGCGTTATCTCACTCACCAAATTTTATTTGTTCTTTTGCCCTTCCTTCAACTTTGAACATGTTGAATTTTAGACTTTTGGTATCACTAAATCTATCAAATTTTTTTTCTGGAATTTTGTTCTTATACATGGAAAAACTTTATGGTCTTTAAAAACTAAGGTGATACAGTTTCTGTTTTATGCATTATATACAAGGAAATGTTAAGCTGAGAGTAAGTGAAAATGACAGCATCAGGTTTGGAAAACATGTTTACAGGAAATCTAAATTTCTAATATTGTTTTGGAGCCCAAAGCCAGGCAAAAAAAAAAAGTAAATCTTAAAGGTGCATCTTTAAGGAGGTCATTCCTCTATACCTGTAGTTCCCAAGGTGTGATCCTGCATCAGACAGAAGTAGCATCATCACCTGGCTATTTGTGAGAAATTCAACATCTCCAGTCCCATCCCAGACATAACAAGAGTCTCTGAGATTGGAGACCAACAGTCTGTTTTCTAACAAGCACTTCTCTTTGACATTTGAGAACAATTGCTTTCTGCTGTGGAGTGGGAAGGACTTCCCAGGTGGCATTAGTGGTGAAGAACCCACCTGCCAATAGACGTCACAGATGTGGGTTCCTTCTCTGGCTTGGGAAGGTTCCCCTGGAGGAGGGCAGACAACCCACCCCAATATTCTTGCCTGCAGAATCCCCATGGACAGAGGAGCCTGGAGGGCTACAGTCCATAGGGTCACACAGAGCTGGACATGATTGAAGCAACTTGGCAGCAGGCACATGGAGTGGGAAACTTGGGTGGGGGGCTGGGGGATGAGACAGGAAACAGGACAGGTGTTGTGTGCTGGTGTGTTTATACGATTAAAAATGACAATTATATTAAAGTAAAATTGCCAGTAGTTGACCATTTTGACCTACATAAAAGGCAAAATATGATTCAATCTTAACAGTATATTTTAAGTATTATGAGGATAAGATAATGTGAAAAAAATATTGCACAGAGCCTGGATATGAAAACTTCATAGATATTGGTTTCTTTTTTTCTAGTGTCCTAAAAGGTACTGATCAGGGGCTCTATTCTCAGAAACAAGCTCTAAAGTCATTGTCAGACATGCTTTCCAGTGCCCACAGAAGACCAGTAGCAGGCAGTTCCTCCCCAGAATGAATTGCGTTCTTAGATGAACAAGGTACCACCAGCTCCTATTCCTTCTAAAGAAATAGGGAGTTACCACTCTCCAGTAATTAAAACAATCAGAGTAATACAATGTCTGGATGTTGCCTACACATACCTCTGGGTCTCAACAGCAACTAGATTTACCCTCATCTCCTGCTTCTTTTAGGTATATGTATATATTTCTAACCCTTCCATAACTTTCTTTCCTTGCAGATGCTTATTTGCAGTTACATTCTTGTAAAATAACTGGCTTCCAGGAAGAGATGGAAATGAGCACAGGGCTCAAAACCAATTCTGAAGCAAGCCATAAGCACAAAATTTAAACTCTTGGCTGATTTTTTTTGTAGTTTTGGTCACTGTGGGGTTTGTCAGGAAGTATGGTGCAATAGGCTGTGTTATTGGAAATGGCTTAGAAAGAAAAAGAGAACACCTTCTCATCAATCTATGTTAACTAGAAGAATAATGCTGAATCCAGATGATTAAGCTAAATGCACCTTACAATCTTCGATAGCATCAAAGGGAAAAAGGTGGAGCTGAAGTTGGAGGAGGAGGAGGAAAAAAGGAGAGGAATGAATGGGAAAGGGAACAGAATGCTTTTTGGAGTGTATATGCCCTTCTCTGAGTTAAAGTTAAATGTTTAAAACATCAGAATTCTGTCATATCTATATTTAAATAGTGCTCCCTCCCATCGGGGAAGAATGGATAGTCAATAGTCAATACACATGAATGGCTGCAGAACAGAGGAGAGAAATAGATCAATAGGTTTTCATTTAGCAAATGGTTGACCAGATACGCACTTCATCAGTCGTCCCAGTTAGTGAAGACTTTCCATGGACTGAATGTTTCCGTTCTCCTCAAATTCATATGTTGAAACCTGAATCTCCTATATGATGGCATTTTATAGATGAGGCCTTTTGGAATAATTAGGTCATGAAGATGGAATGCTTATAAATGGAACCGGTGTCCTTCGAATAAGAGAGCAGAGCCATCCCTCTTCTTTGCCATATGAGGATACAACTGGAAGATAGCGGTCTGTGAGCCAGGAAGAGGGTCTTCACCAGAACCTGATCACACTGACACCTTAATCTTGGACTTACGGTCTCTAAAACTGTGAGTCTCTAAATGTTTGTCGTTTGAGTCCCCCCAACCCAAATTGACTAAGACTTTTGACTAAGACTTTGGGCCATTCAAATTTTAAAATAACCATTCCCATCTTTACTTTCTCCTTCTTTCAAATAGATTTATTATTATCAAAACACCTGACCATGTTGGAAATAACCTAGACGCTCAAGAGATCCCAGTATGTGTGAAATGTGAATACCCCGCCTCTTTACTGGCTCTCACTGACTTGTCTGAGGAAACTGATCTGTCCTTTTCAGTTCATTCCCCAAGCACACAGTCAGATAGATAATAACCTTCCAGCTCAAATGCTAGGTTACAGTACACCTGAGGAGTTTGTGGTTTTGTATTTTCTTCCTTACGACAATCTCTGTCTTGTCCTCTAGTCCAAGCCATTGACCTCAGTCTTTCAGATCCATCACCTGATAGATGGGGGCAGGGCTACTTTGCAACCAGATTGGGGTGTGGTATGAGTACTACGACTTATAAAGAGCCTGACAATCTTGAGATAATTGGATTTGGGTAAAGACAATATATTATATATTCTGTTCTTTCTTAATTACTCTTGGAATATTCTATTGCACAGGTAATTTTTGTTCTGAATATACATGAGTACCTGATCATGGGAGGGAAAAAAGAGCTGGGCATCATTTACTACAGGCTGAAGATACTTTCATCTGCTCAGCTTTCTCTGTCAACTAAGTGTGATGTTTATAGTCTACTCTAAATAAGACAAAAATACTTCTTTCTATTAACTGTAAAAGCATAAGAGTATCTAAATTTTTTTCTTTTAACCTGGCCTTTCTGACCTAGTCAAATACAGTGCTTAACATACAGTAACATAAGTGAGTAAAGTCGCTCAGTCGTGTCCGACTCTTGGTGCCCCCATGGACTGTAGCCTACCAGGCTCCTCCGTCTGTGGGATTTTCCAGGCAAGAGTACTGGAGTGGGGTGCTGTTTCCTTTTCCAGGAGATCTTCCCAACCCAGGGATCGAACCCAGGTCTCTCACATTGCAGGCAGATGCTTTACCATCTGAGCCACCGGGGAAGACTAAAGTGAACAGTAACAGTAACATAAGGTCACCAGAATAGTTGACATCCACACACAGAGTCTTTATTTCTCCTGAGAGGACTCAATCACATCTTTCTTTTATTCTACCTCACTCTTCATTCCCTTAGAGTGACCCCTATTGAATTGCCAGCTCCACACACAGCATAAGAGGATCTTCTCAAAGAGGCTCAAGAGAGCACCTCTCTGCCAGCTCTCATAGGCACACTTCATTCTCTCTGCTTATATCAAGTTCATTAACACATAAGCACCCTCAACCTTTCCCTAGTCCTCCCTTTTCTGTTAGTTTGCTAATGCTACCATAAAAACATATCTTGGACTAGGTGGTTCAAGCAATAATAATTTATTTCCTCACACTTTTCACTTTTGGAGACTAGAAGTCCAGGATCAAGGTGGTGTTTCTTCTGAGGGTCTCTATCCTTATCTGTGTTCATGTGGTCTTCCTGTGTGTGTTTCTGTGTCCTAATCACCTCATCTTGAAAGGATGCCAGTTATATTGGATTAGAGCACATCCTAATGACCTTATTTAACCGTAATTACTTTTTAAAAGACTTGTCTCCAATACAGTCACTTTTGGAGGTATGGTGGGGTTTGGGGGGGGGCAGCGGTTAGGACTTCAAGCTATGAAATTTGAAGGGACAAAATCAGTGCATAGCACTCCCTATGGAGATGAAGGGGAAACCCAACAAAGTGGAAACTAACTGATTTCCTTCAAGAAAGCGGAATGCAAACAGAGAAAGGGATTCTCCCATTTGTGCCCAAAGAGGACCAGAAATAGGGATAAACAAGTTTCAAGAAATGATTTCCTTTTATTTGCAATGATTAGACATGGTCTAATGGAGAAGTTTAGCTTAAAACTCAACATTCAGAAAACCAAGATCATGGTATCTGATCCCATCACTTCATGGGAAATAGATGGGGAAACAGTAGAAGCAATGTCAGACTTTATTTGTCGGGGCTCCAAAATCACTCCAGATGGTGATTGCAGCCATGAAATTAAGAGACGCTTACTCCTTGGAAGGAAAGCTATGACCAACCTAGATAGCATATTCAAAAGCAGAGACATTACTTTGCTAACAAAGGTCCGTCTAGTCAAGGCTATGGTTTTTCCAGTGGTCATGTATGGATGTGAGAGTTGGACTGTGAAGGAAGCTGAGCACTGAAGAACTGATGCTTTTGAACTGTGGTGTTGGAGAAGACTCTTGAGAGTCCCTTGGACTGCAAGGAGATCCAACCACTCCATTCTAAAGGAGATCAGTCCTGGGTGTTCTTTGGAAGGACTGATGCTAAAGGTGAAACTCCAATCCTTTGGCCACCTCATTCAAAGAGTTGACTCATTGGAAAAGACTCTGATACTGGGAGGGATTGGGGGCAGGAGGAGAAGGGGACAACAGAGGATAAGAAGGGGACAACATAGGATGAGATGGCTGGATGGCATCACCAACTCAATGGACATGAGTTTGAGTGAACTCCGGGAGTTGGTGATGAACAGGGAGGCCTGGCATGCTGCAGTTCATGGGGTCGCAAAGAGTCGGACACGACTGAACAACTGAACTGAACTGAACTGAATGGAGAAGGTGAATAGACAGATTGAGCTGGCCATGAAACAATAATAAAACTATTGACTCCTGAGTGAGTGAGTGAAGTCGCTCAGTTGTGTCCAACTCTTTGCGATCCCATGAACTGTAGCCCACCAGGCTCCTCCATCTATTGGATTCTCCAGGCAAGAATACCAGAGTGGGTTGCCATTTCCTTCTCCATTTTGATATTCAGTCAAAACTGTGAACTCAGTATATCAGGGCTGAATTCAGTTCTGTCTTTCCTCAGCTCTGCCCAAGTGTATTCTCTATTTTCATTTCCCCATCCATTATCCCTCCTCCTAATCAAGTGGCATCCCCCTACTTCTACTACTTATATTTAGTTGAGTAAAAGTCCGTCTCCTAAATCTCTGGAATCTGTCTCTTTCTATCTCCACTGTTTCTTAATTCAATATTGAACATCACTCATTCATAGCAACTGAATGAGCTAGCTATTTTGCCTCTCCTTTTACTAGTCATTTCATCTTTGAAACTGTCGATTATTATCTTTGTAAAACACAGATCTAATAACAACATTGTCTTGGGTAGAACAATGTATCTTCGTTACTGTAATGGTTCCTCACTACTTACAAGAGAAGCATTTAGGTTTTCAGCAAGTCAAGTTTCTTCTATCTGTGCTCCCAGCACTTCAGTTATACCACCCTACTTGCCTTTATCTGCTGCTGCTACTGCTAAGTCACTTCAGTCATGTCCGACTCTGTGTGACCCCATAGACGGCAGCCCATCAGGCTCCCCCGTCCCTGGGATTCTCCAGGCAAGATGACTGGAGTGGGTTGCCATTTCCTTCTCCAATGCATGACAGTGAGAAGTGAAAGTGAAGTCGCTCAGTCGTGTCCGACTCTGCGAGCCCGTGGACCGCGGCCTACCAGGCTCCTCCGTCCATGGGATTTTCCAGGCAAGAGTACTGGAGTGGGGTGCCATCGCCTTCTCCAACTTGCCTTTTTNCCAATGCATGACAGTGAGAAGTGAAAGTGAAGTCGCTCAGTCGTGTCCGACTCTGCGAGCCCGTGGACCGCAGCCTACCAGGCTCCTCCGTCCATGGGATTTTCCAGGCAAGAGTACTGGAGTGGGGTGCCATCGCCTTCTCTGACTTGCCTTTCTCTAAACACACCCTGTTCTCTCTTGCCTCTGTACTGCTTGGCCATGGTGTTTCTTCCAGAAAAGCCCTTTACCTTCAGAGGCATTAGTGGCAATCCTTCATCATTCAGATCTCAGTTTTCTTGTCATTTCTGTTGAAAAATGTTTACTCTAAGGCCGTGTTAATCTTGTACTCATTTTAAATAGTCCTTGCTATATTATTTCATAAGTAATTATTTTCACACCTCTATACCACCAAACCTGTAAATTCATTAAGCATACAAACATTACCTTGTGCATCTTTACTTCTTCCCTGTGTCTGTCACATAAAGTAGTCAGTAAATATATGTTAAAGTAAATGAGTGAATTAGAATCAGTAATTTTTAAGCTCACACAAACTTTACACTTGCTCAAGAGTTTGATCTACATAATCATCATTTCTAATAGAGGATTTTTTAATATATTATTTTACATATTTTTAATTTAAATTTAAATTTATATATATTACATTATAAAGCAGCAAACTATTCTTGTTGGATCATTAGATACAACATGTAAGGAACGGATCTCAACAAGCTTAGAACATAAAAAAATAACAGTCTCTTTGAAAAGAAATGAGAGAGTATCAAATATAGATGATGGGTGAATGGATGAATATAATACCAAAACACTTAAGATATAAACGAATGATTCTGCTCAATAAAAGATAACTTCCCTACCTGAGACTTGCCTAGAAAGGTAAACCATGGGAAATGTATAGCAGCCCTTCCAACCGCAAATAGTCACAGAAAAGAGAAATGGTCAGTTATTTAGAAATGACCAGTAACATGCTTATCAACACTCTGTCAAAAAACAACCAGTTCCTTACATAATAAAGTGACTGCGGAATTTAGTAATTCTGGCTAACAGTGGAACCATTAACATGTACAGAATTGCCCAGAGCTTAAGCATTAGATTAAAATGCCTTATCAGTTTTATCACAAAAAATGTGACCAGTTTTTACTGTACCTACTTTCCATGCTACATGAAAAGGTCACATCTTTAAAGTGGTATACTGAGAAGAGTACAGATAGGGTCCCTTAGCTTCCTTCCTGTTATTCAAAAGGAGAAGAAATGAACATTCATAAATACCAAAGTTTAACAACATAGAAGGAAGTTTTTTGAAGATCTGAGCAGAGAGGCGTGGCCACTCAAGCTAGAGGGTGAAACAGACCACACCTCCATGTGCTTCTCATTGCAACACCAACGGAAGGGACCAGCTTAGCATCGAAGAGGCAATTTGCTCTCAAGTTTCTTTTTTTAATTTTCCTTCCTTCCTTTTCCTTTGAACATCTTTTCCTGTCTTTTCCTCTTTATCTCTTCCATTGTTACTCTTTTCTTACTCCTTTCACTCTCCTCTTTCTTTAAAATGTCACCAGCAATTTTCTTTACTTACCTGTCAATTCCTGCCCTTAGATGGGGCATTTCTATCTCCATGTGATGTCATAGATTCAAAAAATTATAAATGTGCCAAATAATGGGGTGAGGGAAGCTGACAAGTGCTGATTCCCAGTGGTAAAGAGTGAAACTTTCTTTGGGAAAAGAGGCACTCAAATCTTCCCCAAGTCGTCACCACCTGTAATGACCTTCAATCAATGGCAACAATACCTTGCATGTAGCGGGTGGTTGGCATCTCAAAAATATTCAAGTGCATTATGAGGAGTAATGTTGGGTCGATTTCCCCCCACTTTTCAAAATAATGCATAATGACAATCATTGCTTTCCATTAACTAAATGGAAATTTTCATGTTTGAAGATGTTCAAGCAAAAGCAGACAACAGCTAATGAAAGATATCCAAAAGGGGATCTTATTGTAGAAATCACAATAAAGTACCCCCTTAAGGCTTCTCCAAATCTGAGACTGAATCATCTCGTGTAACCTACAACCCAATGGGAGTAGAGAAGGCAAAGTAAACCCCTGTTAAACTGAAACATAAAGACGATATTTGTTCATTCTCCAAATGCTTTGTCATGTTCTTTTTCTATTACAAAAGGATAATACTTTCATACAATATTTTCCAATTACTTCAGAAGATATAAAAGAGTAATGGCAAAAAAAAAAAAAAAGTGAATTAGAAGTGCAAATAGAAATAAAAGCCTTCTTGGTCAATAAAGCCAAAGAATTTTACTGCAGGACCTAGTGATCATTTACCCCTGTCAGGAGGAAAACTGTTGGACTGAAACAAATGAAAGAGATTGTGAAATCTTCTGGTGAAATTGATGACATTTCACCCTATCCAAAGATTAACTCAGTTAATGGTGTAACTGAAAGGGTGTGATCTGGAGACATGCCACGTAAATACTGAAACATAGTGTTTTTCAAAGAGATTAATCTTAATAGTATAGGGGTAAATATGCTTCTGATTAGCAGGAAAAAGCTAACCTGTGAGGTCCTCTTGATTAGCTTGGCCATTCCATACAAAATGTCACAAGATCAATCAGAAAAGGAATCCCTGAAATGCACCATGAAGAGAAGCTGTAAAAACAAAATGGTTTCCCTTTAAAGACTAGGGAACAATTCAATCTAGTCCTTTTGTAAAAAGGCTCAGCCACAGTAAATGAAGTGGTGTCTTTGAGGAGTTCCAGAAAATTGAACAAAGACTAAAAAACAGATTCTACTGCTGCTTCATTCAGTTTCCACCACCTCAATGGCTACNGCATCGAAGAGGCAATTTGCTCTCAAGTTTCTTTTTTTAATTTTCCTTCCTTCCTTTTCCTTTGAACATCTTTTCCTGTCTTTTCCTCTTTATCTCTTCCATTGTTACTCTTTTCTTACTCCTTTCACTCTCCTCTTTCTTTAAAATGTCACCAGCAATTTTCTTTACTTACCTGTCAATTCCTGCCCTTAGATGGGGCATTTCTATCTCCATGTGATGTCATAGATTCAAAAAATTATAAATGTGCCAAATAATGGGGTGAGGGAAGCTGACAAGTGCTGATTCCCAGTGGTAAAGAGTGAAACTTTCTTTGGGAAAAGAGGCACTCAAATCTTCCCCAAGTCGTCACCACCTGTAATGACCTTCAATCAATGGCAACAATACCTTGCATGTAGCGGGTGGTTGGCATCTCAAAAATATTCAAGTGCATTATGAGGAGTAATGTTGGGTCGATTTCCCCCTACTTTTCAAAATAATGCATAATGACAATCATTGCTTTCCATTAACTAAATGGAAATTTTCATGTTTGAAGATGTTCAAGCAAAAGCAGACAACAGCTAATGAAAGATATCCAAAAGGGGATCTTATTGTAGAAATCACAATAAAGTACCCCCTTAAGGCTTCTCCAAATCTGAGACTGAATCATCTCGTGTAACCTACAACCCAATGGGAGTAGAGAAGGCAAAGTAAACCCCTGTTAAACTGAAACATAAAGACGATATTTGTTCATTCTCCAAATGCTTTGTCATGTTCTTTTTCTATTACAAAAGGATAATACTTTCATACAATATTTTCCAATTACTTCAGAAGATATAAAAGAGTAATGGCAAAAAAAAAAAAAAAAAGTGAATTAGAAGTGCAAATAGAAATAAAAGCCTTCTTGGTCAATAAAGCCAAAGAATTTTACTGCAGGACCTAGTGATCATTTACCCCTGTCAGGAGGAAAACTGTTGGACTGAAACAAATGAAAGAGATTGTGAAATCTTCTGGTGAAATTGATGACATTTCACCCTATCCAAAGATTAACTCAGTTAATGGTGTAACTGAAAGGGTGTGATCTGGAGACATGCCACGTAAATACTGAAACATAGTGTTTTTCAAAGAGATTAATCTTAATAGTATAGGGGTAAATATGCTTCTGATTAGCAGGAAAAAGCTAACCTGTGAGGTCCTCTTGATTAGCTTGGCCATTCCATACAAAATGTCACAAGATCAATCAGAAAAGGAATCCCTGAAATGCACCATGAAGAGAAGCTGTAAAAACAAAATGGTTTCCCTTTAAAGACTAGGGAACAATTCAATCTAGTCCTTTTGTAAAAAGGCTCAGCCACAGTAAACGAAGTGGTGTCTTTGAGGAGTTCCAGAAAATTGAACAAAGAATAAAAAACAGATTCTACTGCTGCTTCATTCAGTTTCCACCACCTCAATGGCTACTCATCCTTTTTCCAAGTGCCTCACAGTCATTGCAATCTGGAACCAATGACAGGAGAGGAAATGGAGTCATCAGCCCCGAGATTGCACCAAACAAGTCTGATCTGGCATTAATTTGAGGCATATAAGGGAAAGGGAAGGAAGTGGATATATTTCCATTACATGTAATAATTAGTAGCCATCACTTAAAATAGAAATTATTTTATC
This sequence comes from Raphicerus campestris, assembly GCA_006410735.1. Classification (NCBI taxonomy): domain Eukaryota; kingdom Metazoa; phylum Chordata; class Mammalia; order Artiodactyla; family Bovidae; genus Raphicerus; species Raphicerus campestris. The sequence goes on from SJYW01033347.1 coordinate 507,458, forward strand.
AGCAAAAGTAGAAAGTACTCAATGTACATCAGACAAAGGAAAATAAAATGAAAACACTTAACAAAAATATTAATAGTAATTATAATATTAAAATTCAAAGAAATATTTTGTTTGTATTATGAGTATTATTGATGAATATAAAGAATATTTGATCAAATGGAAATATATAAAACTGATAAAAATGTATATTCTTTTCTGCATTGGAATGACAGGCAGTTTCCAGATTAAAACTGGATAAGTTCCAGAGATAATTTGAAAGACATTTATTTGAGGTTCAGAATATATGTTTCCATAGAAACATTGTTGAAAGTGTGAATTAGGTTCCTAGGTTACCTGTGAATTCTATTAAACCAAATATGTAGAAAATAATATTAATTTAGATTTTGAATCAGTAGAAAACAAAACTGCTGTGCTGAAATAAGAATTAACTACAGGAAGATGGAAACATGAGGAATTAATTTTATGAAACTCCTGATAAAGGATTTCTGAGAGATATCAGAGGGTTTAGGTGTAAGTTACAGAAGATCATTACTTAGGTTCACTTTCACCTCTTCTCTAAGCTGCCTCTCCCTGGTGACCGCAGCTAGTCTGTGGCTTTAAAAATCACCTGTATGCAGAGATTTCACAAATTTCCAAGTCCAACTCAGACCTCTTTGCTAAACTCCAGTCAGGTAACTCAATGCCTTCTTGTATGATCGGCATCTAAAACTTAACATGTCTCAAACTGTATTTCTTATGCAGAAAGATAACCCCATCCACCCTCCATCTTCCCTATCNAGCAACCTAGATGTCCATCAGCAGATGAATGGATAAGAAAGCTGTGGTACATATACACAATGGAGTATTACTCAGCAATAGTCTTTTAACTTCATGGCTGCGATCACTATCCACAGTGGTTTTTGAGCCCTGCAAAATAAAATCTGTCACTGCTTCCACTTTTTCCCCCTCTGTTTGCCATGAAGTGATGGAACTGGATGTCATGATCTTAGTTTTTTTAATGTTAAGCTTGAAGCCAGCTTTTTCAGTCTCTTCTTTCATCCTCATCAAGAGGTTCTTTAGTTCCTCTTCACTTTCTGCCATNTTGCCATGAAGTGATGGAACTGGATGTCATGATCTTAGTTTTTTTAATGTTAAGCTTGAAGCCAGCTTTTTCAGTCTCTTCTTTCATCCTCATCAAGAGGTTCTTTAGTTCCTCTTCACTTTCTGCCATTAAGGTGGTATCACCTGCTTATCTGAGGCTGTTGATATTTCTTCTGGCAAGATTCCAGCTTTTGATTTATCTAGCCTGACATTTCACATGATGTACTCGGCGTATGAGTTAAATAAACAGGGTGATAATATACAGCCCTGTCTTACTCCTTTCCCAATTTTGAACCAGTCAGTTGTTCCATGTTTAGCAGTGTCCTAGCCCACAGTATTAAGATTTAATTTACCAAAAAATTTTTCATAATTATAAACTGCTGCTGCTGCTGCTGCTAAGTCACATCAGTCGTGTCCGACTTTGTGCAACCCCATAGATGGCAGCCCACCAGGCTCCCCCATCGCTGGGATTCTCCAGGCAAGAACACTGGAGTGGGTTGCCATTTCCTTCTCCAATGCATGAAAGTGAAAAGTGAAAGTGAAGTCGCTCAGTCGTGTCCGACTCTTTGTGACCCCATGGACTGCAGCCCATCAGGCTCCTCCATTCATGAGAGTCTCCAGGCAAGAGTACTGGAGTGGGGTGCCATCGCCTTCTTCATAATTATAAACTAAGACATCTCAAATTTCATAGTTCATAACATCTGCTGATTACTAAGGCCAATGATGTTTTTCATCTAATATATCCTGTAAAATAATGGTAGAATGAATCCTTATCCCCCTATCCTTAACATACTATAGCCAATATGCTTTCAAAAAATGTCAATTTCAATAAATACTCTCACAGTATAGAAACCTAGTATAAACTATAAACACTGTATAAAATATAAGCCAACAAAGTATTCAGTATTGGGTTGTAACAGCCACCAGATTGTCTTTCAAAATGTGTTTCTTCAGACAAAAGATCTTTGTGAATCCTAAAGCCCCAGGAACCCAAGGACCAGAAATCCCTAACCTTTCTGCCAGTGTACCAGCAGAATTATTTACAAAAATTTCACTGTATTTGTCAGTTTCCTACAATCTCTTCTTTAATACTAGGCTAAAACATAAATAATTATGTGAGCGTGTAAAAGCAAGATCTGATATTTTATCAGCATCTAACTTGAGAATAAAGCTTCGTCATGGTAATTGTGGCAATTGCTGCAATGTGGTCTACTCAGCAAGCACCCAGTCTCCTTCCAGCATGCCTTCCTGTGGAGTGGAGACTGGAAAGCTAAACCCCACATTCCCCTGAGGATTCCGTGTGGGACTCGTGTTCTTCTCAGCCAAATCACATTCTGCAGGCTACCTGACACCTCTTTCTGTTTATAGTGGCTAACCTCAATTCTATTTCTGTAACTAAGAACCCTGACTACTACGTGCTATTTTAAGTCTCTCCTTCTTTAAGGATTGAAGGTGTAAGGAGGTTCATGGGACATATTTTTTTACAAGTATCTTTTTACCATCGGCAATTTTAACATTATTTTGTTGAGTGAAAGAAAAGGAAGCACTAGTCAAGAGGCGGGTCTTGGGAGCTCTGAGTACTAATCAGAAGTGCTAAATAGCTACTTTCTTATTCCAGACTTACTCACTAGCCATCTTCAAAGACACAGTCATTTTCACACCAATCTTGATGTGGAAGCCAATGCTGGGAGACCAGAGAGCAACTAAGCTTTTGGATAGAGCGTTTTAATAATTTATTATACCTTTAGAGGTCAAAGGAGTGATCAACAAGAATTAGAAACTCTCTAACAATCCTTAGAGGAACTGTCAAGCCTGCTTCATGTAGGTTTGTTTTTCTTGAAGTGTGATGCCCAACCAGCAACTTCAGCATCACCTGGAAACTCCTTAGAAATGCAAATTCTCACACTCTGTACAAACCCAACTTGCTTAATCAGCTCAGGATTGGGACTTCCCTAGTATTCCAGGGGTTAAGAATATACCTGCCAAGGCAAGGAACACAGGTTCGATCCCACTCCAGGAAGAGGTCTCAGAGGAACTAAGCCTATGGGCCACTGCTACTGAGCCTATGCACCCTAAAGCTTGGGCTCCGCAGCAAGAGAAGCCCCAACTTTCTACAACTAAAGAAAGCCCATGCACAGCAGCAAAACCCCAGCACAGGCAAAAGTAAATAAATTAAAAATTTATTTTAAAAGAACACAGGGTTGAACCTAGGAATCTTTTAACCAGAAGATTCTAATATATGCTCAAGCCTGAGGATCACTCATGTAGATCATCCAGCCCTAACTGAGGTTAAATGGAGTTTAAGAAAAATAGTGGCAGGTCAGAGAAAAGACAATTGAATAAATAGGTCTTGGATTTAAAAGGAAGCACATGTGAGAAATAGAAGATAAATTTAATCCCTTTCCCATATAAAATGTAAAAAGCTCTACTAGAAAGAATGTTTTGCTGCGAATTTTAATCAGTGGGCTTGAATTTTGGATTTTTAATTAATAGGTAACTTTGAACTAGTTAGTTATTTGAGTTTTCTAGAATTCCGTTTCCTAATTTGTAAAATGAAATAATGGGATGAGATGTTCTCTAACACTCACAACTTCTGTCTTCTCTCTGTTCTGGACAAAATTAACACTGTTATCCTTGATTAGCTTCCTATTACTTTCTGAGCATCATGACCTTTCCAATATAAACCTGATGATAGAAAGTTCTTAGCATTTTATTCATATTTTTGTACTTAGGAGCAGTACCAGGAGGAAAATTAACAAAAGATACATGTAGTTCTCCACCCCAAGTCAGTAGTCCAGAAGTATACTTCAGCTTAATTCAGGACTGATAAAATCCACTAGATATCTGAAAGGCCAATGTAATATTTAAAACATACTAGAAATAACCAATATACTAGAAATGTGTACAAATTACTTGTATGTATCTTCCATATTATTGATGATTTTGATTGAGGCAGGTAGTAATTACTCTTGTGAAAACCACAAATGACATCTCTTAACAATGTAGAAACATTGCAACGTTGACAGGAGGTTGTGTCCACTCAGTAAATGTAGGAACCGTAGGGAAAAAAAGGTCCTTTGTGTAACTGAAGTTTTTTTGTAAGGAGGAAAGGAGGACTTGACCTACATGTAGAGAAATAGAGGCTTCCCTGTGGTCTCAGTGGTAAAGAACTCACCTGTCAATGAAGGAGACACAGGTTCAATCCCTGGGTCAGGAAGATCCCCTGCATAAGAAAATAACAAAGCACTCTAGTATTCTTGTCTGGAGAATCCCATGGACAGAGGAGCATGGTGGGCTACAGTTCACAGAGTCACAAGAGTCGAACTTGACTTAGGGACTAAACTACCACTAAAAATATAGAGACCAAGAATTAACCAGTTAATAAATTTTCTGAAGATGGAAATGCAAACACTTTGAAAAGCTATAAAGTAGTAAATTAATAAAGAAGGTAGACAAAGGTACAGCAAAAATATGTATTCCTTACAGTTGAGACTGTGTCTTCCTCCCCACTACCTTTCTTGGCAGATAATAAGTACTTAGTAAATTTGAGATTAGATGAATGAAGTTTGAGATTGAGAATATTTTTAACTCTTTGTATATAATCTCCAAAAAAACTCACACTATTATAACTTCTGGTTCCAAGCAAGAGCAAGTTACTTTACTTTTAAAAAGCCTAAACTATAGTATTTTCTTTCAAAGTTTTGCAAAGTCGGTGGGATGAGCATGCAAATTTCATGCAATTTTCATTGTGTTGGGCCTTCTGAAATTACAAATATTCACTGCTTACTATGTTTAAAAATGGCATATTCAAATAATCCTTTTTTTTTTCTTGTCTAGGACACATTACCTACATTTTAAAAACTGATTAGTTCTCTCTTTGTAAACACTGAGTAACAAAGAGTTAATCATGACACTAGAAGGGGTGGCTCCAACACATGTTATCAAGACTCCTCTCCCCTTAAAACATGTGGCTGCCAATCATCTACAGGGGTAATTTCAGAACATGGTTCTTCTTTTAAAAAATAAATGAAACACAATGTTGTTTCAGAGATATTAGAAGAAAATGTTTAGAAGAGTCTTCAAAATAGAAAGTTTTAAAATTAGACATTGGTGACGGTTACATAATTCAGTGAAAAGACTAAGAAAAGAATTGTACACTCAAAATTGAATTTATGGTATATCTATTACACTCCAAAATATTTTTTTAATAGAATAGGCTAGGCTACAGAGAATGGAAATACAAGTGCACTCTGTGGCCCATTTTGCAGCGTAGAAGGAGGAGGAGGAGAACATTATGCCAAACCCCAGACATCTGTCTGGTTGCTAGCCAACTTTCACAGTATTCTCTGTGCAAAGATTGTGTGTCGCAGTTCACACCCTTGCCAAGTCATGAAAATAAATATACATGCAGTATTAATAGCCTCTGGTTCTTTCAGCATGATACTTAAATTCTGGAAAGGGATTCCCTGAACAGTCTTAAACTGAAACATGTTGAGGACTGTCATCTTTGCAAAATGCCATCTGAGTCTTTGTGGGAAGGATCTTTCGCAGATCCTCTTGTCCAGTCAGCCTCAGATGGCTGGCTGTAGGACACAGACTCAATTTTATATACAACATCAAGATCCCCAAGGGCCTTGGAATCCCCTCTATGGACTTCACTTAAGAATCCTTGGCCTATACTCTGCCTTGCTGTCTATTAGAGTATTTCAGTGAAATTTAACATTGAAAACTAAATACTAGGATTTTAGAGATGCTCTAAAGAGTTCATCTTTTACTATCACAAATACAGGGGTCCTTAATTTCTTGACTAGAACCTACAACAGCTTCTAAACGGAAGCAAATGACACTGGGCGATGGAGGGAATACCTCAGCAGACAGAAATCATAATTACTTTATGTTTTCATGTCTTTGACTTCTCTCTGTAGATTTTTTCCCCACTTATCATACACAATATTCTTCTTTCCTTGTGTATTTTTGACATTGNGCATAAGAAAATAACAAAGCACTCTAGTATTCTTGTCTGGAGAATCCCATGGACAGAGGAGCATGGTGGGCTACAGTTCACAGAGTCACAAGAGTCGAACTTGACTTAGGGACTAAACTACCACTAAAAATATAGAGACCAAGAATTAACCAGTTAATAAATTTTCTGAAGATGGAAGTGCAAACACTTTGAAAAGCTATAAAGTAGTAAATTAATAAAGAAGGTAGACAAAGGTACAGCAAAAATATGTATTCCTTACAGTTGAGACTGTGTCTTCCTCCCCACTACCTTTCTTGGCAGATAATAAGTACTTAGTAAATTTGAGATTAGATGAATGAAGTTTGAGATTGAGAATATTTTTAACTCTTTGTATATAATCTCCAAAAAAACTCACACTATTATAACTTTTGGTTCCAAGCAAGAGCAAGTTACTTTACTTTTAAAAAGCCTAAACTATAGTATTTTCTTTCAAAGTTTTGCAAAGTCGGTGGGATGAGCATGCAAATTTCATGCAATTTTCATTGTGTTGGGCCTTCTGAAATTACAAATATTCACTGCTTACTATGTTTAAAAATGGCATATTCAAATAATCCTTTTTTTTTTCTTGTCTAGGACACATTACCTACATTTTAAAAACTGATTAGTTCTCTCTTTGTAAACACTGAGTAACAAAGAGTTAATCATGACACTAGAAGGGGTGGCTCCAACACATGTTATCAAGACTCCTCTCCCCTTAAAACATGTGGCTGCCAATCATCTACAGGGGTAATTTCAGAACATGGTTCTTCTTTTAAAAAATAAATGAAACACAATGTTGTTTCAGAGATATTAGAAGAAAATGTTTAGAAGAGTCTTCAAAATAGAAAGTTTTAAAATTAGACATTGGTGACGGTTACATAATTCAGTGAAAAGACTAAGAAAAGAATTGTACACTCAAAATTGAATTTATGGTATATCTATTACACTCCAAAATATTTTTTTAATAGAATAGGCTAGGCTACAGAGAATGGAAATACAAGTGCACTCTGTGGCCCATTTTGCAGCGTAGAAGGAGGAGGAGGAGAACATTATGCCAAACCCCAGACATCTGTCTGGTTGCTAGCCAACTTTCACAGTATTCTCTGTGCAAAGATTGTGTGTCGCAGTTCACACCCTTGCCAAGTCATGAAAATAAATATACATGCAGTATTAATAGCCTCTGGTTCTTTCAGCATGATACTTAAATTCTGGAAAGGGATTCCCTGAACAGTCTTAAATTGAAACATGTTGAGGACTGTCATCTTTGCAAAATGCCATCTGAGTCTTTGTGGGAAGGATCTTTCGCAGATCCTCTTGTCCAGTCAGCCTCAGATGGCTGGCTGTAGGACACAGACTCAATTTTATATACAACATCAAGATCCCCAAGGGCCTTGGAATCCCCTCTATGGACTTCACTTAAGAATCCTTGGCCTATACTCTGCCTTGCTGTCTATTAGAGTATTTCAGTGAAATTTAACATTGAAAACTAAATACTAGGATTTTAGAGATGCTCTAAAGAGTTCATCTTTTACTATCACAAATACAGGGGTCCTTAATTTCTTGACTAGAACCTACAACAGCTTCTAAACGGAAGCAAATGACACTGGGCGATGGAGGGAATACCTCAGCAGACAGAAATCATAATTACTTTATGTTTTCATGTCTTTGACTTCTCTCTGTAGATTTTTTCCCCACTTATCATACACAATATTCTTCTTTCCTTGTGTATTTTTGACATTGCATTTCCAATAACATATGTTGCTTGCCCTGGACTGTGTTAAGTAAGACTCTCAAGACAAGGTTTTGTATGTATTTTTTTAAACTCATCTATTTGTTTATCTGGTTTTGGTTATTCTAGGGCTTTTCTCTAGCTGTAATGAGAGGAGGCTAATCTCTGCCTGTGGTGCATGGGATTCTCATTTGCAGCGGCATCTCCTGATTTGAGCACAGGCTCTAGGGTGCGTGGACTTGGCTCAGTAGTTGCAGCTCCCAAGCTGTAGAGCAGTCTCAGTAGTTGTGGCACATGAGTTTAGTCACTCCAAGGCATGTGGGATCTTCCCAGATCAGAGATGGAACCTGTCTCCTGCATTGGCAGGTGGATTCTTTACCACGGAGCCACCGCTGAATCTATTTTTTTAAACACTTTGCAAAAAGCGTATCTTTTTTAAGGGATGAAATCAAAGGTGGCAAGAATTTATTAAGCATATATGTATTCTCAGCATCATATTTAAATGCCATGGAGAACACAAAGAAAAACTATCTGCTTCATTTAGAGAACTCACTATCAACTGATGAATGAAAGGTAATGAAAGAATGAAAGGATAATTGTTCCTAAGTATTCACATTCATAAACCATAAAATATTTCAAATAGAGAACTGTTTTATATTTCACCATCTGACTTGCATATACTAAAAACTAAGGACTCTATGAGTATTGCACTGAAATACAAAAATTCTGGGGGTGGTGGGTGCAGTGGGGGAGATATGTCAACATTTACCAAAAAGCATTTGTTTCCTGGCACTCTGCACAATTCCATGCTATAAAATATGTACTTAGAAAATTAAAAAGTCATGGCCCTTGTGCTGAAGTTATTTACAATACAAATTTCAGTTCAGTTCAGTCGCTCAATCATGTCTGACTATTTGCAACCCCATGGACTGCAGCACACCAGGCTTCCCTGTTCATCACCAACTCCCGGAATTTACTCAAACTCATGTCCATCAAGTCAGTGATGCCATTCAACCATCTCATCTTCTGTCGTCCCTTTTCTCCTCCCGCCTTCAATCTTTCCCAACATTAGGGTCTTTTCCAATGTATCAGTTCTTCATGTCAGGTGGTCAAAGTATTGGAGTTTCAGCTTCAGCATCAGTCCTTCCAATGAATATTCAGGACCGATTTCCTTTAGGGTTGACTGGTTGGATCAGAATTCTTGCAGTCCAAGGGACTCTGAAGAGTCTTCTCCAACACTACAGTTCAAAAGCATCAATTCTTCAGTACTCAGCTTTCTTTATGATCCAACTCTCACATCCATACATGACTAGTAGAAAACCATAGCTTTGACTAGACGGACCTTTGTCAGTAATGTCTCTGCTTTTCAATATGCTCTTTAGGTTGGTCATAACTTTCCTTTCAAGGAATAAATGTCTTTTAATTTCATGGCTGCGGTCAGCATCTGCAGTGATTTTGGAGCCCAAGAAAATAATGCTCTCACTGTTTCCATTGTTTCCTCATCTATTTGCCACGAAGTGATGGGACTGGGTGGTACAATCCAAGTTTATCTTTCCCAGTTGATGAGAAAGAAAAGGTTGCTTTCTTTTTTGTCTATTGAAGCTCCAACAGGAAGTGTCAAAGGAGAAATCTGTTCCTGCAAGATTCTCAACCAGAGACAGAAGCATCTCCATCAGAAATATAGCAAATAGGAGAGTTTCCCTGAGATTTCTAACCTAATTAGCCAGATGAAACCATCTTTCGGATATTCCTTTGCTCATGTGTTTGGAGATGATTAAAAAAAAACGTTGAATGTATTTTCTCCTTTGCTATCTATGGAACACAGGCTGTGTCATTTGAGGCAAAAGGAGATTGACAAAAACAAATTTGCAAGTTGTTTAGAAGACAACAGAGCTGGAATGGAAATGAAGGAGCCCAGACCAGTTCTCAAATTCCCAACAAGTTCTCATTTAATTTAAAAGAATGTCTAATTTTTTTTATCCCTAAACCAAGTTCAGACTAAATGGATGGTTATAGAAATGAACGAAGTTAATAGACTCAAACAGGATTTTATTGAAGGGTCTTTGTATGTGATCTTCCAGGGAAGATCTCCTGGAGAAGGAAATGGCAACCCACTCCAGTATTCTTACCTGGGAATGCTGGTGGGCTACAGTCCACGGAGTTGCAAAGAGTCAGGCATGACTTAGTGACTAAACAACAACAATGTGTGATCATTTCTTTGTTGAAACTTTCAGTTGTGACAACTTCCATAATTTCTAGGTGTTGCCTATAACTGTCTTTTGTTTATTTACATTACTGTTTAGTATTCTAGTCTTTTTTTCCATCATGCATAGATTCTGGGGCACATGTGCAAGCATGTCTTTAAAGTATATTCCTTGAATTTCTGAGCCATATGGTATATATATTTTCAACTTTTCTTAATAACATTAGTAGCTTCCTTTCAATGTGATTCCTACCCCCTAATTTTAGCCAATCTGGTCAATAGGTCATCACCATTTCAATTTTTATTTTTCTAATTGCTAATGAGTGTTTATTGTTCATTGTTGAGGTTAAGCACCTTTCTCTATGTCCACTGACTTCCACTATTTCTTAATTTAATAATAAACATCTCACTGAGTTCATCTTTGCTCACTGCATTCACATACAGAAAGTAGCTTGACCATTTTTTAGTCAATTTGGAATGATTTCACCTATGTGATTATGAAAGTGTGATTATTAATTCTGCCTTAATTCTCATCAGTCATTGAAACATCCGCAAAAGATGGAATTTTGTTAAATCTACTGCTTCGTGTTTTAAAGCAATATTTAAAATCTCATCCTATATCTAGTCCTTAAGCCAATCACAGTGAAGTTATGTAAGATGGAACTTGAGTTTTTTTCTGCCACAAAAAGAAGACTGTTTGGTACATATTTTGAGGACTTAAGATCCATCAATGCAGGGCATTATAATAAGTTACTGTTTATTGAATTGGTCTATTTTCTGAGTGGAATTACAGACTTTGATATTTAGGGTAACACAAGGATTCTCTCTTCTAACTGAAAGAGCCCTAGAATTTCAGCGTATGAGTAATATGCTATTATGTTTCTTATAGAGGAATTCTTTAACTATGCCTCTCACATACCCCAAATGATGAAGGGCAAGCTACAGTCTCAATGATAAAGAGCATTTTCGGACTGAGTCTGTTTGGCAGAAAGGTAACCTGCTCTGCATAACCTTGCTGTGCAGAACAAAGAAACTCCCTCTGCCTGGCATTAATCTTTTAATCCTCTTGGATCATTGGTTTACTATCTTCTGTTTTTGCTGTCTTTCTATTGCAAATAAAAAAGAAAATCTTTTCATAAAAAACGGGAAAATATTTTTACAAAGCACATTTTAACTGCTAATTTTGTTGGATATAAGCTTAAATGAAACTATCTTTTCTCAAATTTCTTAACGTATATCCAGTTTCTACTTCTTTTCTATTTTGTAAAAATATATATATATATTTCCAAGACTTACTCACAAAATAAGTATACTTCTTGAGTGTATANTTTTGTTGGATATAAGCTTAAATGAAACTATCTTTTCTCAAATTTCTTAACGTATATCCAGTTTCTACTTCTTTTCTATTTTGTAAAAATATATATATATATTTCCAAGACTTACTCACAAAATAAGTATACTTCTTGAGTGTATAACTACAGAGAATACAAATGAACGGAAAACTATTCAAAATGCATAACTGCACAAACAGCAAAGAAAGCATTCAAGGCATACATCTTCCTGAGCCTTTTTGTTTATTTTGCCTTTTTACTCTCCTTTTCAGAATATATATGAAACTTGCCAGCAAGCACTAAATTCAGAATACAATGGAAAAATAACTTGTGTGAAATGCTACGTATAAACAGCTAACCAATTGCCAATCAGATGAAAACAAAATCAATTGTTTAGCTGAAATGAATAACAATTTCAGTCAGTACGGCAATGCTTTATCTAGCCATTGCCTTAATATCGTCACGAACCATATTAGAGAAGTAGAATTGCCTAAGTGTATTACCACACTGACTCTTTATCAGAGGTGTATGCATGGGGCAATTTTCCTAAACGGGTAACTGTTCCTAGTTTTCTAAAAGACATTTCTAACAAGCAAATTTTACTCAGTTTAATGTCTCAATATATTAAAACATTCTCTTTCTGTTAAGAAGCATTTTATATTTACATGAGACAATGTATTCAATATAATACCCCTAATACTCAGCACATCAGTAAATACTGGGTCAACACTCAAGTGTTTGATGAATAAGTAATGTGGCCTGCAGTTTACCTTGTGTATGTGTGTGTGTGGCCTACAACTGATTTCATTTTGAAGGTTTAATTTGAAAATAAGGTATGCTTACCCTTTTTAAATACTGACATATAAAATCTCAAGTTTAGGCAGGTTAAAGCTTTGTATTCAAATGACTCTAAATGCAAAGCAGTAGAATCCCTCAAACTCTTTGTCTCCAGCAGCCAGCATGAGCTTCAAAAATCCAACCAGTAAGTTTTAAATTATGAAAACAGAGACTAAACACTTTTTAGAATTTGTTTGAGGGGATAAAAAGTCTTTATGACAACATCAGAGAAGGGCAAATATTGCATCCTACTCAGTTCCAATAGGGTATAATGGAAAGAACATGGCCATTAACCCCACTCATGGTTGTTTAACAAATATCTTTTGAGAATCTATGTCAGATACTGTGTCCAAAAAGACCTTTTTTGAAAAATTAGAAAATATAAGAAAAACAAGCCCCCTAAACCCCCAAAACAGTCTGTCAATCTTACTTGTTTGGGGGGGTGAGGAGGGGAGGATGAACACTTCTAGTCCTATGTCCAAATCTCATTTTTACCACGTGTACAAATTATTTAAGAGCCCAAAGCCTCAACTTTCTCACCTGTAAAGGTTAGGAACTGTTTGCCCATTTCTTAATAGATTACTAGAACTTCACTTTCACTTTCTTGCATTGGAGAAGGAAATGGCAACCCACTCCAGTGTTCTTGCCTGGAGAATCCCAGTGACAGGGGAGCCTGGTGGGCTGCCGACTGTGGGGTCGCACAGAGTCAGACATGACTGAAGCGACTTAGCAGTAGCAGCAGAAGAAGAAGGATAAAGCATGGCAGTGAACATATGGTAACAATCCCAAAGGAAATCAATCCTGAATATTCATTGGAAGCACTGTTGCTGATGATGAAGCTCCAGTACTTTGGCCCCTGACATGAAGAGCCAACTTACTGGAAAAGACCCTGGTGCTGGGAAAGACTGAGGGCAGGAGGAGAAGGGGGCAACAGAGAATGAGATGATTGGAGGGATCACTGACTCAGTGTACATGAGTTTGAGCAAACTCCAGGAGATAGTGAAGAATAAGGAAGCCAGGCAGGTGTGCTGCAGACCATGGGTCACCAAGAGCCAGACACAACTTAGTGAATGAACAACAATCCATGGTAGACCATAATATAGATTAGCTCTTGTCAACTATTCCCCTTCTTCTGCAAACAATAAGTGATTCTCAGTAAGACATGAGAAAGGTCAAGATATTTACATATTTATAATATAATTAATTATTTTGAGGTCCCTCAAAATCAGGGAACAGGTATCATAATCTACACTTTTGGGATACATAATTTATAATAACAGATCTATTACCTATGTATTCAGATTTATCCTTCTATGTTTATTAAACTGTTCATAACAACTTCCTTACCACTAATTGTCACCTTGAGAGTGAAACAAAAATGCCCCCAGAGTCCTTAAGTGCACAGGAAAAAAAAGAAAGAAGATTGACAAAGGATATTTTATCTGATTTGGTATCAAGTTGATGCTGGCCTCATAAAATGAGTTCAGAAGTGTTCCTTCCTCAGGAATTCTTTAGAATAGTTTGAGAAGGACAGGTGTTAACTCTTCTCTAAATGTTTGATAGAATTCACCTTTGAAGCCATCTGGTCTTGGATTTTTCTTTGTTGGGAATTTAAGATTACTGTTTTCATTTTATTACTGGTAATTGGTCTATTCATATTTTCTGTTTCTTCCTGGTTCAGTTTTGGCAGATTATACATTTCTGAGAATTTATCCATTTCTTTTAGGTTATCCATTTTATTGGTATATTATTGTTCACAGTAGTCTCTTACAATCCTTTGTATTTCTGTGGTGTCCTTTTTCATTTCTGATTTTATTGGGCCCTCTCTCTCTTTTCTCCAGATGAGTCTAGTTAAACATTTATTAATTTTATTTATCTTTTCAAAGAACTAGCTTTTAGTTTTATTCATTTTTTTATGGTTTTTTTATTCTCTATTTCACTTATTTCTGCTCTAATCTTCATGATTTCTTTCATTCTACTAACTTTGGGTTTTGCCTGTCTTCCCTTTTCTAGTCTTTTTAGGTGTGTGGATTCCGTGGTGGCTCAGATGGTAAATCTGCCCACAATGCAGGAGACCTAGGTTCAGTCCCTGCGTCAGGAAGATACCCTGAAGAAGAGAATGGCAGCCTACTCTAGTATTCTTGCCTGGAGAATCCCTATGGACAGAGGAGCCTGGTGGGCTACAGTTCATGGGGTTGCAAAGAGTTGGACATGATTGAGCAACTACACTACACTTATGTTATCTGAGACTGTTTTTGTTTCCTGTGGTAAGTTTGTATTTCTATAAACTTCCCTCTTAGAACTGCTTTTGCTGCGTCCCGTAGGTTTTGGACCATAGAGTTTTTGTTTCCATTTGTCTCTAGGTATTTTATTTTTTATTTCCTGTTTGCTTTCTTTAGTGATCCACTTGGTTGTTTACTAGCATATTGTTTAGCCTCCATGTGTTTTTGTTTTTTCTGCAGTTTTTTTTCATATAGTTGACTTATAGCCTCATAGTGTTGAAGTTGGAAAAGATGCTTGATATGATTTCAGTTTTCTCACATTTACAGAGGCTTGTTTCATGATCCAGCATGTGTTCTATCCTAGAGGTTTCCATGTGCACTTGAACAAGTATTCTGTTCCTTGCAAATGAAATGTTCTTTATATATCAATTACATTTATCTGGTCTAATGTGTTATTTAAGACTAGCATTTCCTTATGGGCAGGAGACCTTAATAGATAGTTTTCCATGCAGATGGATGCCCAAGAGGCATAAGAAAAGATGCTCAACAGTCCTAATCATCTGGGGAATGCAACGCAAAACTACAGTGTGTATCACCTCACACCTGTCAGAGTGGCTATCATGAAAAAGAGCACAGATGACAAATACTGGCAAGGATGGGAGGAAAGGGAACTCTCATACACTGTTGGTGATAGTGGTAATGTGAATTGGTACAGCCATTTGGAAAACAGTATGGAAGTTTCTCAAAAAAACTAAAAATTGAACTACCATAGGACCCAGCAATTCCACCTCTTGTTATATATCCAAAAAAAAAAAAACCCCACACAATTATTTAAAAAGATACATGCACACCAATGTTCATAGCAGCATTGTTTACAATTGCCAAAATATGGAAGCAACCTAAGTGTCCATCAAAAGAGGAACACTTAAAGAAGATGTAGTATAGATAGATGTGTGTTGTGCTTAGTCACTCAGTCATGTCCGACTCTTTGCAATCCCATGGACTGTAGCCTGCCAGGTTCCTTTGTCCATGAAGATTCTCCAGGCAAGAATACTGGAATGGGTTGTCAGGCCCTTCTCCAGGGGATCTTCCCAATGCAGGGATTAAACCCAGGTCTCCCGGATTGCAGGTAGATTCTTTACCATCTGAACCACCAGGGAAGCCCAAGAATACTGGAGTGGGTAGCCTATCCCATATCCAGGGGATCTTCCCTACCTAAGAACCAAATTAGGCTCTCCTGCATTGCAAGTGGATTATTTACCAGCTGAGCTACCTGGGAAGCCCAGTATAGATAGATAAATGGGTAGATATACAGTGGAATACTTCTCAACCATAAAAATGAATGAAACTTTGCCTTTGACAACAACATGGATGGGCTTGGAGTATATTATGTTAAGTGAGGTAAGTCAGACAGAGAAAGACAAACACTGTATGACATCACAAAAAAAAATTTTTTTAATGTGGAATCCAAAAACTAAAACAAACTAGTAAATATAACAAAAAAGAAGCAGACTCACAGAAAAAAGAGAACAAATTAGAGGTTATCAGTAGGGAGAGGGGAGGTGGAGAGGCAATACAGTGATAAGAATTAAGATGTGCAAACCATTATAAAACAAGCTACAAAGGTATAATGTACAACATGGGAAATACAGTGAATATTTTATATTAACTATAAATGAAGTACAGCATTTAATTGTAAACACTGTACTGTATACTTGTAACTTACTCAATATTGTACATCAACTATGCTTCAGTTTTAAAAAATACCAAAAAAAAAAAAAAAGGAGGGAGTTGAGAAAGCAAAAATGAAATAGAAATAAGAGAAAGACCAAAAATCCACACTACCTTGTACCAACCTTGTATTACTTATCTGACAGTACAAGAGAATTTAGGTAATCTAAAAATCAGTGGACTCAATATAAAAGTCAAGGTTTTACAGCTTTTCTTTTAATTGATCTCACCTATTTGACTGTGTTTTTATTTTTACTATTAATTTGACACAAATATTGGTGAAAACAACTTCACCTCTGCAGTTTGACATGATCAAAACATTCAGGAGTTTTGGAAATAGTGAAGGGTACTAACAAGTGACACAGTGACAAATTACATGATGCATTTGCCAAATGTAGAAATATTGACATTCATAATAAACAGAGTTAAAGAAGTAAAAGGAAAACAACCCCCCCAAAAAACAAACAAACAAACAAAAAAAAGAACAGACTGGAACAGGCATTTCATAGCAGAACAATATATAATCAAAGATGTTCAACTCTCACTAATACATTTTAAAGCATGAAGATCAGATTAACAATATACACGTTTGTAAAGTGAAGTGAAATTCACTCAGTTGTGTTTGATTCTGTGTGATTCCACAGACTGTGGAGTCGATGGAATTTTCTAGACAGCATACTGGAGTGGATAGCCTTTCCCCTCTCCAGGGGATTTTCCCAATCCAGGGATTGAAACCAGGTCTCCCGCATTGCGGGCAGATTCTTTACCAGCTAAGGCACAAGGGAAGCTCAAGAATACTGGTGGAGTGGATAGTCTATCCTTTCTCCAGTGGATCTTCCCGACCCAGGAATTGAACCGGGGTCTCCTACATTTCAGGCAAATTCTTTACCAACTGAGCTATCAGGGAAACCCACACTTTTGTAAGAGTTATGGTAAATTTTAAATTCTCTTAGAGTATACTTGAGAATGTAAATTCATGTAAAATTCATGGAGTCCAAGTTGATAATGGTTATAAATACTGAAAATGTGCATATTCTGGCCAAGCACTTCCACTTCTGAGAATTTATTCTATGGCTATACATATGAAAATATCAATATATATAATAGTTTCTTTAAAAATTTTTTTATTAATGTAACATTAGTTTGGGCTTTCCTAGTGGCTCAGTGGTAAAAACTTGCGTGTCAATGCAGGAGACAGAGGTTCGATCCCTGGATCAGTAAGATCCCCCAGAGAAGGCAATGGCAATCCATGCCAGTATCCTTGCCTATGAATTCCCATGGACATAGGAGCCTGGTGGACTACAGTTCACGGGGTCACAAAGAGCCAGACATGATTTAGCAACTGAACAACAACAACAACATAAAATGAAATTTAGTAAGAAATGAACCTTTTTAAAATGATATGAATACATATGTCTGACATGAAAACATGCTGCAAAATATATTAAGGATAAAAATGAAATTATAGAATAAAATGTACAAATACAAAGGGATTCTATTCTCTCTGTGTCTGTTCAAAATTTCCATTCAAAATAAAATAAGATTTAGGCAGAAAGAAATTATTTGGATGATGTAAAAATTTTAAAGTTACTTATTTTTCTCATTTTTTGATGACTGCTTTGATCCTTCATGAACAGTCAGTATAATCCATGCCCTATTGTTCTTCCCATACTGCCTAAACTTGCTAAAATGCAAATTCAGATTTCTCCCAGGAAAGTGTTAATAAATTCAGGTTGACATGATATGGGAGGAATCAGCGAACTAAAATGGACTAGAATGGGTAAATTTAACTCAGATGTCCATTATATCTACTACTGCAGGCAGGAATTCCTCAGAAGAAATGGAGTAGCCATCATGGTCAACAAAAGAGTCTGAAATGCAGTTCTTGGATGAAGTCTCAAAAACGACAGAATGATCTCTATTCGTCTCCAAGGCAAACCATTCAATATCACAGTTATCCAAGTCTATCCTCCAACCAGTAACACTGAAGAGGCTGAAACTGAACGGTTTTATAAAGACCTACAAGACCTTTTAGAACTAACACCCCAAAAAGATGTCCTTTTCATTACAGGGGACTGGAATGCTAAAATAGGAAGTCAAGAAACACCTGAAGTAACAGGCAAATTTGGCCTTGGAATGCAGAATGAAGCAGGGCAAAGACTAATAGAGTTTTGCCAAGAAAATGCACNAGGGAGGCCTGGCGTGCTGCGATTCATGGGGTCGCAAAGAGTCAGACACGACTGAGTGACTGAACTGAACTGAACTGATCTACAATAGTCTTCTCTGCAATTGCATAGAATCTGCCATTTTCTGCCTTGGCCCCTCAAGTTGACATAGTCATTCAGTGCCATAAATTTTTGTTTTATCAAATCATTTTATGTTTGCTAGTCTGCCCAGGATACGGTTGGGGTCCTCTGCTGTCTCACAGTGCATAGAACATAGCGAGGAATTAACTCAGTAAAACCTCAGTTTATGAACATTGTAAGCATCTAAACAGTCGCAAGATACATATAGGTGTCCGTGTGATCACTATTTCAAAGAAACGGGAGGATGAGCATTCGTGTAGCAGTAGCATAGTGTTAGTTCTTCAGTCAGGTCCAACTCTTTATAAGCCCAGGGACTGTAGCCTGCCAGTCTCCTCTGTCCATGGGATTCTCCAGGCAAGAATACTGGAGGGGGTTCCTTGTCAAAAACCTCAGACTTTGGTCCTTTAAGAGCTTGGACAGTCCCAGTGAGGCTTATTAACTGAATCAGAAGTCTCGATTTAATTAAAATAATAAGACTCTAGGTCTAAAATTTGATCTATCTGTAAAAAAAATCTTAAATATGAAAGTACAATTATACAGTGCTTAATAAGTCTTCCATGTACCAAGCATTCTTTCACAACAGTAACGGGAAGAAAATAACTTGACAATTCAGGCTTCTTAATGCCGAGAGTAGTAGTTTTCTGAGAAAGTAACCACAGTGCTGTTTGCTTCATGTCTTTGACAGATCAATCTGAGCTGAAATCCCGCTGAAAAATAGACCAAATCCCATCACCAGCACGCTCCCTACCTGCTTCCCATTCAATGCTCCCGAACATGCACACGTAGAAATGCACATAATCAACCCCGAATTAGGGAAGCAGAGCCCAAATCCCAGAAGCAGGAGTCCTTTGTGTCAGCAAATACAGAATTATCCAGATAAAGATGGGCATGCATACAAAGAGCTAGGGAGCCCCAGTCAGCGGAGTCATAAGGAAGACGGAAAAATGAAAGACCCAGCTTAGTGCATCCTACATCACTATTACTTCATGATGACAAAGTCAGTGCCACAAAACAGGCCCCTGAAATAAATCTTTTTCATTTGGTAAAATATTACTTTACATTATTTTTGAGTTCCTAAAAGAGACATACAAATATATAAACCCCCAAGGTAGATCAATCAGGTAACATTGGTGTGGTGGGCCAGGTTCATTTTGACAGAAATTTAAACATTTAAGGATAGTCTTTGTATGTGTAAATAATATGCTGACTCCCTCCTCCTTTTCCTGAAACACACACTCTTCTCAATGTACNATCCCATCACCAGCACGCTCCCTACCTGCTTCCCATTCAATGCTCCCGAACATGCACACGTAGAAATGCACATAATCAACCCCGAATTAGGGAAGCAGAGCCCAAATCCCAGAAGCAGAAGTCCTTTGTGTCAGCAAATACAGAATTATCCAGATAAAGATGGGCATGCATACAAAGAGCTAGGGAGCCCCAGTCAGCGGAGTCATAAGGAAGAGGGAAAAATGAAAGACCCAGCTTAGTGCATCCTACATCACTATTACTTCATGATGACAAAGTCAGTGCCACAAAACAGGCCCCTGAAATAAATCTTTTTCATTTGGTAAAATATTACTTTACATTATTTTTGAGTTCCTAAAAGAGACATACAAATATATAAACCCCCAAGGTAGATCAATCAGGTAACATTGGTGTGGTGGGCCAGGTTCATTTTGACAGAAATTTAAACATTTAAGGATAGTCTTTGTATGTGTAAATAATATGCTGACTCCCTCCTCCTTTTCCTGAAACACACACTCTTCTCAATGTACCTGTCATTGGACTGCTTTTTAAAAACTACTGAATTTTTTTTTTTAAATTTCACTTTTTCGTAACTTTAGGAAAATGGCCCTTGGAATTAGCTCCAGTTTCTCAGGGCCACATGAATATTACATGTCCAATAATACCAAGTCTTTCCACTTATCAAGACAACCCAGAAGTTTATATTTATGCCTTAGTGTGGAAAATAAATTTTAAGTTTTAAACATTCAGCAGAGGTAAGCAAAATACATCTATGGTCAAACATGTCCTGGGTACTCTTGGTTGAACATCTATGCTAAAATAATTTTGTATGCATCTATGCGTGGGAGGGTGGTGGTTGTGGTGAACAAATCAATGCTCTAATGTAATGTGGAGTGGAGAAAAAGTAGAAAAGAGAATAATGTTAAATTTTAGCTCTACTGAAGTTTGAGTTTACACTCTTCCTTGCTTCTTTATATGAACCTTTAATTACAAACTAAATGAGATCATGGCTCAGATAGTAAAGAATCTGCCTGTAATGCAGGAGACCAGGGTTTGATCCCTGGATTAGGAAGATCCCCTGGAGAAGGGGATGGCTACCCATCCCAGTATTCTTGCCTGGAGAAAGCCATGGCCAGAGGAGCCAGCTGGGCTATATAGTCCACAGAGCTGCAAAGAGTCAGTCATGACTGAGCAACTAACATTTCACTTGGAACTATTATAGTAATTTCTCTTTATGAAATCTGCTCTGTGAATTGCATTGATTTACTAAATGATATTTAAGATGTTTTTAAACTTCTCAAAATCACCAGAAGAACCTTCCAAAATCACTTCTATATATTCCAGTTCTGGTGCCAAGCTTAACTGCTTGCTTGATAAAGGGGGCTCTGTGTTGGTTAAATTTTAATGTATTCACTTGACTAGGCTAAGGGATGCCCAGACAGCTGGTAAAATATTATTTCTTTTGGGTCTATGAGGGTGTCTCTGGATTAGAATTTGAATCAAAAGATGGAATAAATAAGATCACACTCACTAATATGGGTAGCCAACCCCATAAGCCAATTCCTCAAGCAAACAACAAAATAAACAAATCTCCTATCAGTTCTGTTTCTTTGGAAAACCCAGACTAGTATAGATTTTGGTATTTTGATGAGATTAGTGCTAGAATTTGGTGGACTGAGTAAATAACCCTCCCCAATATAGGTGGACATCATCCAATTCACTCAGGGCCTGAACAGAACAAAGGAGAAGGAAGCAGGAATATGTTCCTTTTTTCCCAGCTTCATCAATTGAACTGAGACATCTGAGCTCATCTTCTCCCCTTGGACTCTCATATCTATCATTGGTTCACCTGGTTCTCAGGCCTTCTGATTCAGACTGAATCTTATCACTAGTTATCCTGGGTCTCCAGCTTACAGAAGGCAGATTATGGGGTTTCTCAGCCTCCATAATCACACAGGCTGTAAATAAATAAATATTCTGTTGGTTCAGTTTCTCTAGAGAACCCTGATAATACACTGATATAGGTCCTTCTCTGAACTAAAGTAAAAATGTTGCAGGTCAAATTAACTCTGTATGACCAACCCAGGAAGTTTGCTAATTTCCTGTCTCCCAGTTTGCCTCATGTAATAGATACCAAAATCTCTTCTTCGTCAAAGTTTCATTCCCACCATAATATTTTTTTAATCTTTAATTTATGTTTTAAAAGGAGTATGCTTATAATTTTTTTTCATACAAAATATATTTAAGCAAAACCAGGCACTCAGCTTATCTTTCTTTAACATTGTGGTTGGTTCAGTTGTTACGTAAACTTGACTACTATAAAAACAACACTATCAAGAATATCTGGCCAACTGTTTAAAAAAAATAAATCAAAATATCTTAAATCAATGATCTGTAATGAGATGTAATAACTAAGATTTCTGGTACTTTACACAGAATAAAAAGGTTTCTTTTCTTGATAACTACACTAAGTCTGTATGATGGTGAAATGAGAGAGCTTTCAATGACTCAGTTTTGTAAAACACAGAAGGAAGAAAAAAAGACAAGTGAGCACAAGGAAACGAAGTAAGAGTTACACATTTCCTTTATTTCAAAGAAGCAGAAACACTGAGAAATGGAAGCTAAGGTCTATACTATCCAAAGAGGACTTTCAACCCCAATCATCCAAATCAGTGGTAGCATCTTGATACGGATGAAATCATGTCTTAATTTCCAATACAGTCAGTTCTCAGGGATATGCTCTGAAATGAAAAGATTGAGGTCATATGAATAAATCAAATATCAGTAGAATATTTTTTGAAGTGCATGTTGGATTTGGCAGGCACTGTCTGCCTTCATGTGTAGCATTATATTTCCTTTCTCAAGTTTGGATTAGTTGAAATCAAAATTAGTTTCTATTTCCTGAGCCACTGAAAATGGGGAGGGATGGATTAGAACATTCTCCTGGCTGAAATGACTGCAGCTTCACCAAGGGCAAGCTGCAAAGTGGAATCCCACTCTCTAATAATCTGGGCCTCGATTTAACACACATTCTGTGTAAAGAAATCCAACATTCATGACTAAGAGAACTCAACTCCACAGCAGTAGCATCACCTTCCTTCTTTCTCACCAAGGGAAGACAAACGAAAATGGCTAAGCTCCAAAACAGTGAACTGTTAATCATCATGGTTTTCATGCCTCTTTTAGAGGAAATGAGATGTAATCCAATGCCTGCATAGGCCTTTTCAGGAAATTGCTCATTTTTCTAATTAAGCTCTTCTGTCTTCACAGGTCTGTGGATACATTCAGCAGACATATGGCTTCCAGAAAATCTTTGTGCCCTTTTTCTGTCACTCACTGGGAAGTTTTGATGTTTTAAAATCTCCATTTTAAGGAGATTCCATCACCTTGTATAAGCACTGGCTAAATTTCATAGGTACGTTATTGAAAGATTTCATTTCCTATGCTGCTAAGTCGCTTCAGTCGTGTCCAACTCTGTGCGACCCCATAGATGGCAGCCCACCAGGCTCCCAGTCCCTGGGATTCTCCAGGCAAGAACACTGGAGTGGGTTGCCATTTCATTTCCTATAGGGAAGCACTTTCGAAGAGTGAAAATTGGAAAGGCTGAGAGACTACACAGATGACTTTATACCTTGTCACTAGCATAGAGCAGCTAACTATTCACTGACGCCAAGTTTAGAAGTGCCAGGCAAAAATGTTCCAGCTTGTTTATTTTATTTTATTTTTTTTCAGTAAACTAGTCATTGTACTTTGGCCTCTAATCCTTTCATAACAGACCACAGAGAACCTACCCTCTGCCCTACTTGCCACATGTTAACCTTCTTTTATTTCCTGCCCTTGCAAAGTTAGTACAACCCACTTCACTTCCACCACAACATTTTACCATTTCCACCCTAAGTCAGGTTATTAATTTCTAACTTAAAGAACAATGTAAAAGATATTTATGGAGTCCTATGTCAGATCCTGAGCACATGAAACAAAATAAGAAATGGATTTTGCCCTCAAGAAGTTTGTAATTCAGCAGGAATAAAAATATAGAATTAATCAAAAATTTCATATCCAACTATAATAGGAGCAAAAAGAAAAAAAAGTCACCTAAGCAGTATATATATTTTTTAATTTTATTTTTACTTAATTCTACGTTACAATACTGTATTGATTTTGCCATACATTTACATGAATCAGCCACAGGTGTACACGAACTCTCAATCCCGAAGCTCCCTCCCAGAAGCAAAAAGGAAGAGTCATTACTCTTCCTACCTATGAAAAAAATAAATTATTATTTTTAAGTGCTTTTATACTTTGCTTTTTATACTTTGATGCTTTTGAACTGTGGTGTTGGAGAAGACTCTTGAGAGTCCCTTGAAGAGCAAGGAGATCAAACCAGTCCATCCTAAAGGCAATCAGTCCTGAATATTCATTGGAAGGACTGATGCTGAAGATGAAACTCTAATACTTTGGCCACCTGATGCGAAGAGCTGACTCATTTGAAAAGACACTGATGCTGGAAGGTATTAAAGGCAGGAGAAGGGGATGACAGAGGATGAGATGATTGGATGGCATCACTGACGCGATGGAAATGAGTTTGAGTAAGCTCTGGGAGTTGGTGATGGACAGGGAAGCCTGGCATGCTTCAGTCCATGGGGTCTCAAAGAGTCAGACAGGACTGAGCAACTGAACTGACTGATACTTTGCAAAGAATATTATTCAAACATACAGTCATACATATGGAGTTAGAAGAGGGTGGATAGCAAGCATGCTCACCCTCTCCCACTTATCGATTATACCTTAGTACTTAAAAAAGGGAAAGCATTCTTATTTGTTGTTATATCAACATGGAATATAGCTATAAATGAGGTTTAAAGAAGCAATGAGCACAGCATTGAAGCCTGCTGAAGCTGATGTTCCTCCCCCACTCCCCTACACCTCAAAGAGCACACTATAACAAGGCCAGGACAGGTCTGGAACCTCGGTGTCATTCTGTTTTACCATCCCCTTAGCCTACCTTGAATCAAAACCACTCGACTTCTTAGCCTTCTTGAAAAGCATCACAATAGGGATAATTATGGGCCTTCAAGCAGGTCTCCAGATTTGAGATTTAACATTCTGGTAGTTATGGAATATGTTCAGCTCCATTATGCACACCAAAAGAGCTGGAAAAGGATTTAGTTCATCTCTGTGCAACCCAAGCCTGAAGGCTTCAAACATCCAAACAAGTTCAGTTCCATTCCATTCAACAATTATTTGAGCTCAGCCAATCCTAATTATTAAAACATGCATTATGCCCCATCCCACAATTATACAGCTGCTTAGGGAAGCAAAGGAGCACCATAACACAAAAACATTCATAAAGGGGCTGATCAATCTCTTGAAATACCAAGTCACCACTTATCCCACTCTACTTAACCCCTAGCTTACTTGTCCACTCATTATATCAATACTGACTCTGACTGATGGTGTAGATGTTATAGAGATTTAATCAAACAAGGCAAGTGCAATGCAATAGATTGCCAAGCAAATGACAANCAGTCACCACTTATCCCACTCTACTTAACCCCTAGCTTACTTGTCCACTCATTATATCAATACTGACTCTGACTGATGGTGTAGATGTTATAGAGATTTAATCAAACAAGGCAAGTGCAATGCAATAGATTGCCAAGCAAATGACAAACATTGCAAAAGTTGTAGGAATTCATAAGATTGATGAAAGTAACATCAGAAAACTTTCTGGATTACACACACACATACACACACACACATACACACAAGAACTGGCAAAGGTGGATCTATTAAAAATTAATGAAGAGGAAATCAACAAGGATATAGATATGATAAGCATGGTTAAAAAAAAAAAGAACTATTTGATTTAAAAAAATTCAGAGAGGACATTAGGAAAAATGGTAAAGCCCTCACTTAAGGACAAAAATCTCTGTGATAACACTGCAAAAGTCACACACACATACACATATACATATACATATACATATACGTATACACACACATTAAATGAAGATTTCAATATTGCTACCCTACAATTTTATTAGAAAAATTAAAGTGAAAAGAATTATCAGTGTTTGATTCATCTTTGTTTTCTTAAAGTGCTAATTATAATTTAACTTAAATGTATTTAACTGTCAGTTCAGTCAGTTCAGTCACTCAGTCGTGTCCGACTCTTTGCAATCCCATGAATTGCAGCACGCCAGGCCTCCCTGTCCATCACCAACTCCCAGAGTTCACTCACACTCACATCCATCGAGTCAGTGATGCCATCCAGCCATCTCATCCTCTGTCGTCCCATTCTCCTCCTGCCCCCAATCCCTCCCAACATCAGAGTCTTTTCCAATGAGTCAACTCTTCACATGAGGTGGCCAAAGTACTGGAGTTTCAGCTTTAGCACCATTCCTTCCAAAGAAATCCCAGGGCTGATCTCCTTCAGAATGGACTGGTTGGATCTCCTTGCAGTCCAAGGGGCTCTCAAGAGTCTTCTCCAACACCACAGTTCAAAATCATCAGTTTTGAAGAGGGCACTCAGCCCTCTTCACAGTCCAACTCTCACATCCATACATGACCACAGGAAAAACCATAGCCTTGACTAGACGATGTACATAAGAATAAAGAAATTATCACAACGAGATTTAATTTCTCTTTGAAGACACAGACCACCCAATTCATGGGTTTTTTAATCATCAAAAAATTGAAGGGTAAGTGGATTCATTTTCAGGAGCATTATACCTATCATTCCTTGGATGTTCACTCCTAGGATAATGAAGACCCATTCACTGTTCCAGCCATGACCTTTGCCCTGAAGAAGCTTCTAGAATCCTGTGAGGCTGCATCAGCCATCAAGTCACAGGTGAGCACTCCGGCATCAACCTGTGCAGAGGGCTTCACCTGAATGTTGCACACACACTGCCATGGTCAATTAACTTGGTGCTGATGGAAGGGTTTTGCTCTTCATTCTAACCTAAGCATTTTCTCTGATTAAAAAGAAGGGCCTGTACACTCAATTCATTTTCCCGGGACTAAGAAAGAACATCCATCAAAGAAAAAGTTCTCTAAATGTTCACCTACAGGTTATTGACCTCAAATGCCTAAGAATGCTTCGTTGAAGAGGTCAGGCGCAATTCTAGGAAGCACAGATAAGGATGAGAAGATCCTGCCCAGAGAGAAAGCATAGCCTCCTCCACTTCAAGTGCCCTGGTCCTCTGACCAGGGCAAATTTGCTGGGGCGCTGTAGGAAAATCACTGGTCTCTCTGGTAAGCTACAAAGCCTTCAATGGGAAACAAGTTTATATCATCCCTCTCCTTCATAGGAGGTAACCTTGAACGATACAAGAAACCCAGATGTTTTGAAGTCTAACAAGCTGAACTTTAAATTCCACATTTGTATATACAAGCTGCAGAATTTGGACAACCTTCCTCTTCTTTCAAAGCCTCCGTTTCAAACTCTGTGCTATAAAATTCGTAACAGTCACTTTGTGGCGTTACCAAGAGACTGCAAACGAAACAAGGACGCTGACTGCCCAGTTATGCGCAAGCTTCGGAGTAGGCACACTTTCAGAAATCTGTTGGTTCCCACCACTTCCCTCATGACAAAGAAGATCACGGGAAGCATAAGCCCTCGGGCACCTGGTGGGAAATGAGGAACTGAAAGGCAGGGAGGGAGTGTAAGAGGAAATGGAGAGGGTGACGCGGACCATCTC